>CM049800.1:14149978-14479446 GCA_027422405.1 Ptychobarbus kaznakovi | reverse complement strand
TAAGATTTCCACAGACAGGTGATCTCTATAGAAGCAGCACCTGAGAGGTGTGGGCCAACATCTGAGACAACCATCAGACAGCCCTGCATGAAGCTGGACTGGTGGGCAATTCGGATTTCAGCCCACTAGCCTGCAATGCCTTCACTGATATCCTTTGCCACACATATTTAAGTTTTTTCGTTTATTGCAATCATTTCTTTGAACATTGCTTATTGCCACAGGAGCAGTTGAGCCCTTATATTTACCTAACACATATCTAAATGTAATAATGCATAAATCTGTAGAACATGGCAGCTGTTGTAGTTTGATATAGGGTTTACATAAGCACTGATCCATAAGTGAAACTTACCAGCTGACCTGGTTATCCAGGTAGGATATGACCAAGGGAAAGTGCTGATTCCTTGACTAAATGGTGTGCAACTATTCTGAAGTACATGGGTGACTACCCCACGGACAGTCCAGAGCCCCATGGAACTCACAGACCAGATCTTTGGCCCACCTACAGAAAACGAGGAGCTCAGAGATGAGATCTACTGTCAGATCATGAAACAAATGACCAGCAATAACAACCGGTAAACAGCATTACATGCTCAAGTCAATACTGCATTGTCTATTGAATGCTTGTACACTACCACAAAAGTTTGGGGTCTGTAAAGAAGTCTCTTATGCACACAGAGGCTGCATTTATTTAACAGAAATCCAGTAAAAAAAAAAAAACTTAATAATGTAACATATTAATGTTACTCACTGTCTTTAGTGTCACATGATTCTTTTAATGTGGCTGATTTGGTTTTCAAAAAACATACTTTTTTTATAATAGGATTCTTCGATGAATAGGAAGTTCAAAAGAACAGTGTTTATTTGAAATAGTATTATTTTATAACCTTAACATTATATACTATGTAAGATGTATTTTATTTATATTTTATTAATATTATACATTCTTTACTGTGCTATTAACAAACATTATTTTTCTTTTGCATTTTTGTGGAATAGAAGTATTAATTATAAAAAAATATTTCTGACCCCAGACTTTTGAATGGTAATGCACACTTATTTAAGCAATAAATAAGAGTAATATCTAGTGCTGTCAAATGATTAGTTGCGATTAATCGTATCCAAAATAAAAAAATTGTTTATATAATATGTGTGTGTTCTGTGTATATTTATTATGTTTATATATAAAGACACACACATACAGTATATATTTAGAAAATATTTTACATGTATTTACATGTAAATAATTATATTCATATAAATTATATGATACATAACTATATTTAATATATAACATGACATCTTTTTCTTAAATATATAAATGCATGTGTTTGTATTTATATATACATAATAAATATACACAGTACACACACATGTATTATGTAAAACAAAACTTTTATTTTGAATGCGATTAATCACGATTAATCGTTTGACAGCACTAGAATATCTGTTGGAATCATACTCCCTTTGAACTTGATGCAATAGAATAATAATTTATCAATAGTTCTGTACACTTCCTTTTGGGATTGTAGTTGCACAAAGTCAACTTGCCTTAATAATGGTGAGTGGGGAACTATGCAACCTTTAACATCTTTATCCATCAGTTTTCTTTTAATAAGCTTCTTCTTTTTTAAGTTTGAGCTTTTTTAGTCAGCTTAGTCTAGAAGATTTAGATCACTGGTATGCAGTTATTTAAATCCAGTCTTTTCAAGCACAGGACCAAACAATCATACTTTACAGAGTTCCAGGTGAACAATTTGTTTTTTCATTAAATTGGCATTGGCATTTCAGGAAAAAAACTTTGTAAAATTTAGTGTTAGAAACCATTAAACTTAGGAGACTACTAGAATTAATAAGCAAATAATTAATTAAATTAAGCGATTCTCTGTCTGCTTTACAGGGAAGTCAACAAGCAGCAGATTCATTGAACTGATTCATTGTTTCACTTTTAGACATTAGATAGTCTGTGAAACATGCGGTTTGTGGTATATATGCCATTTCAGATGCTATGTTTATAATTAAATTTGTAAATTTGTAATAAATAAATAACATGTTTGAAAATAAATAGGCGTAAAGTTACTGTTACACAATACAGGTTCTTTCTCAATCAGTATATGTGGAGCAGGGCTGCAGCTGCTGTGGCTGTGCTGTGGTCTCTTCCTCTCCCAGTAACTCTCTGCTGAAACAAGCTCAGCGTTTCATTGAGACACGCAAACGAGAGCCATTGGCCACAGACTGCCTCCAGAGACTCAAGGGGCTCGAGGTATGGCAGTATTTCACAACAATATGTTTAAGCATATTAATTTCAACCCAAACTTTTATCATTACAATTTAAATCACATTACTTTATGGGTAAGAACAGACTTTATGGATTGATCATACATCCTAAGCTTTACTATCATGTGAGTTCAGATATAGAATAACTAAAAAGCTAATGTTTTAAGTCACTGTAAAAAAAGCTTATGAGAATAAAGCTTGTATTGTTTTTTACTCTTTGAACTCTGACTGCTTACCTGAGAGCCATAACCTATTGGAGCTCATCTCAAACAGCATGTGTGTTATATACGAGTGGACTGATATAAAGCATGACTAGATAAACACCCTATCGGTAGCAGGGGACGATAACAGTTTAACAGAGATGGTAAAAGTACACACACCCTTTACTCGAGTAGAAGTATAGATACTGCGTGTGTTTACAAATACTCTGGTAACCGTAGAAGTACTGACTACACTTGTTTACTCAAGTTAAAGTAAAGAAGTATGGGCTCTCATGGGGTCACACAGAAGTACTTACTGCTACCCCAAGTGAAGCCCCAGTTTTAAAAAGTGTCTCGCTGGTTACTGGACCTCACGTCATATTGACACATTAATACAAAATAACTTGCATTTAATAATACAGCGATGGACGCTTAATATTGTTAGCTAATGAATTTATCATGACTGAACTCCAACCAACATGTAGAACAGGGCAGGAATGGGACTGCAACATTTCAGGCATTGAGGAAATCTCACACTCATCCAGGCCATCCTATATACCACCCAAAACTCTGAAACCACGGATAACCCCAAAGGTTTTTTTTTTTGTTATGGCCAATCACATTTTTTTTTTAAAAAAAGTTTAAAACCTTAGGTTGGGGAGTCCTCTCTGCAAAATAATTAAAGGTTCTCTATTGAACTGCACCTTCACTTCCATTTTCCTTTTCAGTGAAAACTCTTCATTTTCCATGATATATCAGCCCCGCTATATCAGCGTCACTTTGTGGTGTTTACTTTCCCCCAAGCTTGCACAACGCATTTTCTTGTAGCTGTTACTTTTCCCATCAGTCATCTACTGTTATGAACAGAACTGTCTCCACCTTGTTGCAAAAAACCACCTCATTGGCGCAATTCTGTTTGCAATAACCTGCGCTGAAAACTTTATTTTAGTTCAATTTAAAGTATCACATCATGACCGTGTTGTTGTTCTGTCTTGTAATGACTTAAAAACTATAGATTTAACAAAACCATACTTTCTAAATTGCCTAAATAGTCAAAAGCTGTTGATTAGTACAATAATAATTACATCATGAAATATCTTTAAAGAGAAAAATCCTAATACGGTACATGTTATTGCATTGGGGTGGGTTTTTTTTGGGGGTTTTTTGTTTTTTTTTTTTTTTTTTTGGTGTCATGTTTGTTATACTCTTACGAATCAAGTTTGTAATTAACCATGGATTATTATTGGCAAATATTGTTTTGAAATTAGTTTTTTTTTCTTATTTTGTCAGATTGAATTAAATTTTATAAGTTGTTTTTTTAATTAGTTTGTTTTAATTAATTTGCTCTGATCTGTTACACTCTATTCTCGAGTCTCTTGCATTGATTACTCTGGTACTAGAAACCGATAGAAACCTTTTGGCGGAGATGCGGAGCACGCGTGAGCGAGCCGAATCACGTTGCCAGTCAAGACTAAACGATTCATCATGATGTAGCCTATTATAGATTTGTTATCGAATGGCGATCCACCAAAACTAAAGTACCGAGGCTGGTTTGAAAATGTAAGAAGTAGAAAATACAGATATTTGTGTAAAAAAGAAGTAGGAGTAAAAGTAAAAATAGTCAGAAAAATAAATAGTGAAGTAAAGTAGCCTACAGATACCAGAAAAAAATCTACTTAAGTACAGTAACGAAAGTATTTGTACTTCGTTACTTCCCATCTCTGCAGTTTAACATGTTGAAAACAAGCTTGGCTTATTTACATGTTCTAAAACGACATTGCATATGATCCACTTAACAGAGATGCTTTCATATTTAATATAATGTAATCAAAAATGATTGTTTCTAGGTACTAGTAATTCAGTCTTTTAAAATCCCACACTGTTGCACACTATTAGCACAGCAACACCTCTCCTTTTAGCAAGCTAACCTTTGCCAGAGTGGTGCAAATGCCAGGAAAGTGTCAGCACTGAGTGATAGGATAGTACAGCATTTAGAGCGGCTTCATCTGCTACTGCAACTGTTCAAAGACTTTCACATTTGGGAAACACTACTGTAGCCCTTTAGTTGAAATTAGTCCACAAGCTGGGTCACAGATGACGATAACTACATTGTTAATTTGGTGAGATAGTATGTTTACTGTGTGTAAGATGACATTTGTCATTGTTTTTGTGCTAGAATGGAGCCCAGAAAGCTTCCACCTCACCAGGTAGAGGTTAATGCAATTCAGCAGAACAGCACCCAGATCTTCCACAAAATTCAATTCCCTAATGACTCTCAAGAGGTAATGCTACACACAGTGCATGGATCAACACATTTTTTTCTGCTCCCCAGTCGGGCACTAGTGCACCATCTTTTTTTTGAGCCCTACAGTAGTAGTTTATAAGTTTTATAATGTTCAAAATGGTGAAAATAATAGCAGTTGAATAAACATGAAATCTAGTCAATTTGCTGCCAATGCTAGTCATGCATTGTATTCATGGAATATAAATCTAGTGTCCCTGAAATTATTTTTTTTCTCACCCTTCTGGAAAGAATTTTGAGGTGGCATCCAACACCAAGATAAAAGACCTGGTCCGGACCATTGCTAATAAACTCATGTTGTCCTCAGCCGAAGGTTTCAGCCTCTTTGTGAAAACTCCTGATAAGGTTTGTACCCGGTCTACCATGATTTATATTTAACAGTTATGGCTGTAAACACATATTCAGGAGGATCTTAAACCAATAGTTTAAGAACTGACCTTTTAAAAAAATATATTGTTAGATCTTAGTCTGATTATTTGGAGAGACATTGTTTCCTCAATATCTACAGTGGTTTACAGCTCTGCCAATGATCCCATGTCATGTCCTTTCATTTTTCATGTTCATTTTTACATAACCTTTGTCTGTATATGAATCTAGCTTTTTATTTCTGTCAGGTTCTCAGTCTGAATGAAACTGACTACTTCTTTGACACCCTGAGACAGATAACTGACTGGTCCAGGAAAGGAAAGAGAGTGAATCAGGGTAAGTTTTTGATAACTTTATTAGGTGTTTTTAATATGTAGATAACTGATTGAGGGGCTGTTTACATGACACCATTTTCAACTAAAAACTTTTTTATGCATTTTCGCTGTTCATGTACACAACAGTGGCATTTTGGGGGTTCGAAATTAATTTGTGAAAATGGTGACATGTTTAGTCTACATGTGAGCAGGCTTGTGGTGTTTCTTTACAAAGTTACATCGCTAACTACTGGCCTGGCATGCATAATACAGCATTGGTAGACATTTTCGTGGTTCCGTGTGAACGGGGATCGTTTTGACAACATAGTCGTCTGTACCTTTTAGTACATTGTTGTCGTGTAAACGTACTCTAAAACGAACAAGTTTAAGGTAATCACCATTGTTACATAGTTAAATCAGATACAAAACAACTGATGTTGCTTATACTGTTTTAAAACAGCGGGCGGTCCAGTCAATGTGTCTTACACGGTTTTCTTTATGAGAAAACTATGGTTCAACATTATCCCTGGTAGAGATGTGGAGGCTGATCTCATCTTCCATTATCCACAGGTATTGGCAATCTGTGCCATGTTCTTAAAAATGTTTGGAAAATGTTCCATATAGCTTCCCTGTAAGCGCTGAAGAACTTTTTTCCATATTTCTCACACTATCTAGGAGTTGCCCAAGTACTTGAGAGGTTATCATCGTTGTACCAAAGAAGAAATGGTGATGCTCGGCGCTCTACTCTTCAGAGTGAAAGTGGACAATGATAAAACTCAGTTTCCCATGATTCCTAGGATGCTGAAAGACCTGGTGCCTAATGACCAGCTTAAAGCCATGTCTGCTGAGGAATGGAAAAAGGTCCGTTCCAGTGCACTGCATTCTGTGCATTGTTAGTGTATAAGTAATTTTATGCTTCTGAAATGTTTCTTATTCATAACCATTTTCCAACAGCACATTTTTGCTGAGTACAACAAGCAAACTGGCACGACCGTGGAGCAGGCAATAATTGGCTTTTTAAAGATTGTCTACAAATGGCCCACATTTGGCTGTGCCTTTTTTGACGTGAAAGTAAGCAATTCGAGTATGCGGCACAATAATATTTTGATAATATTACTTAAAGAAAAACTGTTTATAAAATGATTCTTGATATTACAGCAAACATCAGAGCCCAATTTCCCTGACATTGTGAGGATTGCCATTAGCAAACAAGGCGTCACTGTCATTCACCCCAAAACAAAGGTATCATCAATCGATAACTCTTTTAAACAAGCTTTTTTGTCCCACTTTAACTGCTTATCATGTGTTTCCCTACGCAACATTTGTATAACACCTCAGATGAGTTTTCCTGTAAGCTTGAATGTAAAATTACAGTGTCTACTTAAAATCTGAATCATGTACTGTATCGTAACTCTGTCTCTACTTTTAATTTTGTTGAACTAATTGAATTCGACTTCTGTTTTAAGGACATTCTGGCAGTGCATCCATATAACAAAATTGCAAACTGGTGCAGTGGAAGCACATACTTCCACATGACTGTAGGAAACCTGGTCAGAGGGAACAAAATCCTGTGTGAAACTTCCCTGGTAAGTGACACAGATGTCTTCAGTGTCACATGATACTTCAAAACTGATTCTATTATGCTGATTTGGGGCTCAAGAAATGTTTCTTATTATTATCAATGTTTTTGCTCCTTAATATTTTTGTGGAAACCATGATATACCCTACCATTAAAAAAATTGAGGTGAGTAAGATTAAAAAATTAGGAGAAAAAAATGAAATGTTTTATTCAGCAAGACATTGTGGAATAGATTAAAAGGGATTAGTTATAAATGATTCTATTTCAACTAAATTCAATTTCAACTTTCTTTTCATCAAAGAATCTTTCCAAAAAATTATTTAGCAGCAACACATGTTTACTATATTGAATCAGCAAATTAGAATTATTTCTGAAGGATCATGTGACATTGAAGACTGGAGAAATGGTGGCTAATAATTCAGCTTTGCCATCACAGGAATAAATAAATTTTATATTAAAATAGAAAACTGTGTGTGTGTGTGTGTTGTGTGTGTGTGTGTGTGTGTGTGTGTGTGTGTGTGTGTGTGTGTGTGTGTGTGTGTGTGTGTGTGTGTGTGTGTGTGTGTGTGTGTGTGTGTTGTGTGTGTGTGTGTGTGTGTGTGTGTTGTGTGTGTTGTGTGTGTGTGTATGTATAAAGATTTTTGGCCATTTAAAGTATAATTTTTCAGATCATAAAATAATAGAATTTTATCCTGTGTTCATAAGGGCTATAAAATCGATGACCTGCTGACTTCCTACGTCAACATGTATCTTTCTGAGAAGAAAGGACAAAGACGGAATCAACACTTTGACTAAAAATAACAGACCAGCAATGACTTCACTGTGCCTTTCTTTTCACATATTCACATCATATACAAACACACATTCACATGTAAAAACACAACCAATGAGAAATGTAAAAAAACTAAATAATTGATTTAGTTTTATAGATTTATTGTTCAATGTGATATGCTATATATACTGCAAAATGTGCGATGCCAACTGTTGTGGTAAAGATTTAAAGCTGTTTTTCTCAATATGCTGCCAGAATGTGAAGACCGTAATTTCAGTCAGACTACTGGTTTACTAATATTTAATGATATATAAATGAATCATACAGTCAGATGATCATATTATTGATGCATTTGAGTGAAATTGTCAAATAAACGACTACGAGGTGTAACTCACAGCATTGTACATTGTGATTATTTGCCATAGAGCTCAATGTTTTCTGCATGTTTTCAAAATTGGAATTCCATAAGCCTTATGCTTAAGTTGTTTTGTCCTGTTTAAAAGCAAACTGTTTTAGCTCTTGAATCTGACAGAAGATGAGTTCTCTGGTTAACAGTCATGTTACACACTGTGCTTTGCCCCCAGGGCAACAAAGTCTCGAGGGACAGCATATAATGAGGCTTGGAGACATCCCAATTAAGACTTAGCACTGTATTATTTAGCCTATTCTGGTAAAATAGAGGCAACTAGATAGTGGGCTCATTCAGTAAAGCGAACTATATTAGCATATCATTGAAGACGGGCCCAGACAGAAGAAAAAGAGATGATGTGTGTCCTACACAGCTGTGATCTTCCAGAATGAAAGACAGATTATTGCTCTTGCTGTTCGCTCAGGGCTCCACATCTGTCTGAGGATAGCAAGCCCTTATTTTTGTCCTCTGCTGCTCCAATGTATGATGCCCCAACAGTCCACAGCAGGGACCCGAGAAACAAGGACCCCAGTCTGTTGTTCTCTGTTCTCCTCGCCCTTGTGATTTCAACACAAATTTCTTCTCACTCATTCCCTAAGTTCCAAGGGGCCTCGTCTGTCTGGCTTTCCACAGTCTACAATGGATAATCTCTGGTCTTTATTCATAAACTGCCCCATTAAATGCTCAGTTCATCTTCTGTTTATTGATATGGTTGAAGGAGGGGGGTTTCGGAGTGGTGGGGAGGTTTATAACCTAAAGGCACGCTAGTCCCCGTTGCTATGGTCCCCCACCGGCTCCACATTGCGAGCAAGGCATGCCATTATTCTCCCCCTGTCGAAATGTGCCGCTTCTTCTGACTCGGGTTATTGTGGAGCGCACAAGTGGCCCTCAGAAGAAAATAGCATTGCAAAGAAAGGCTGAGGTCAAGGGTCACATTAGAGCCTTCCCATCGCGAACCGCGTTTTGTGATCAAATTTGTTGGAGACACAAAAAGAGGCGCAGTATTGTATCTCAAACACAGCTCAGCCTGAGAGAGTAGTCTCTCGACTCTATTAGACTCCACTGCCGCTCAACAGAAGCTCTCGCTTTTCAGGCAGCTGTAAGAAAGTGCAGGCAGCAGAACTCTCTCTCCTCTCCTCTGCTCTGCTCAACTCCTTCACTACTGCACTGGCTGTTGAGGGATCAACTCTCTGGTGAGTCTCTCATTGACTTCAATTACTTTCTCTTAGTGTCTGCTGTCTGGCTTGATTGAAACTTGTTTGCATGTTTTATTATTTGTATAGAAACATTTTTATAGAATGGCCATATTTTGTTTTCCTAGTTTGTGCATTCCATTTAAACCGCTTGTATGTACTTTTTTTTACTATACAGTTTTTATTCAAAGTGATGCATTTAAACTATAATTTTTGTGTACTTTTCTAGGCCTTTCCGCTAAATGTAAAGCAACAAAACTTTTTTTAATGATCATATTGGGGTTTCCTTGTTTATGTGCGTGTCATTTTAACTATGCACTTTTTATTATATATATATTTCATTGCATCCAAGGTGAGTTTATTGGTTAGAGAAGAAAGTCTTTAAAATGTCATTTTAGAACTGCATTACGGTTTAGGATTAGTTGGCCAAGATTAGCTCTGCTTGAATGAGCAAAGTAAGTCAAAATCACTTCAGGGAATCAGATATAAAAAATGAAATACAGGAAATGTTGCACTGCATTTGCTTTCTTGTGGTCATATTTTATGCATTTGTCTATTACTGTGAAATAAGAGAAGGGTTTCCTATGTTTTACCTTGACTTCTGGAAGCATGTTGGTTTTCGCTGAGCTGCAGTTCAGCTTCGGTTAATCTACAGTGTGCCTCACGCCTGTGATTACTTCTGCTTCTTTTGTGTGATGTAGTATAGGAGCATTAGTGTCACATTGCAACCCAAGCTTGACCCCCACTTATTTCTTTAACACAAAAGTGATTCTGTATTGTTGCCAGCCTGTGGAGAAGCCTTGTTCTTCAAGACTTTCGGGTTTGGAGCATGTTTTCCAAGTCGACCACGAAACACTTGGACTAGTGCTGCTGGATTATAGTTTTTCATTTGAAATTCTTATATTTTATCAGACTAAATGTGTTTTTCCTGGACCACACAGTATAGTTTCATTCCACACACCAGAGAACCACCAGAACCGTTTATTAACATCTGGATTTCTCAATCACAAATCATGCCTTTTTGTCTCAAAGCACAGTTCAGGAGAGCTTTTTGTTTTGTAGTTCTCCACTTTTATCTGTTTAAATTACTGGAGGGTTTGGTATGTTCTGGGACTTGAAGATTTTCCTCCCCCTCAGTTACAAATCCTGCAGCAATTTCTTATGGCAGGACCTTGAGACACTCCTTTGTACACACCCACTTTGTGTTTGTCTGTAGTGTTCTGAAAATATTGATCAAGAGTCCTTATTATTCCAACTCCAGTGAGAGGATATTGTGAAATGTTTTAGTAGCATATTTTAGTCGTGATGAAATACTCTTAGTGCTTAATACAAATGGAATCTTTCAGAGAAGTATTCATTTTCATGTTTATGTTTATTGCTGCATGTTAGTTGCACCACATGAATATTATTTGGCAAACACAGGTGTTTTTTTCATATTATTAAGTAGTGAAGCAGTTTTGTTGAAGATTTGTTAAACATGTTCATCATAGATGTTGCTATATATTTTATTTCATTTTATTGTATTTTTAAACGGATAGATCTTGACAAAAAAACCATGACACTGAAGTCATTTAGAAATGTATTGAAATGGCAACCTTCTGTTATGCAATATTCATAATGGTATTTTTAAAATATAAACATAAAAAACAATTCTGTCAGCTACAGCTCTAGTAGTAACAGGTGAGCTTCTCCCCTGCTTTGAACCTTTCTTAAAAAGGTCTTCAGCTTATCCCTGCAGATGCTTCATTCAGCCTGATTATTAATAGAGCAACTGTTATTGGATGGCGGGCTAGAATGAATGCCTTTTCCAAACAGAGTTTGCTCATTGAATCTGAGGCAGGCTGCCCTGTGCACACGCCAATGATTTGACAAAGCAGAATGCCATGAGGACAGCTGGCTCAGACTGTAAGCAGATAGCCGGGAGTGGCTCTGGTGTGGCCACCGGATGCACCAGCACCTTCATGCAGCGTAGCGAGTGTGGAGGTGCGATGAGTGTGTAGTCAACTGCTCCACAGGGACATCTGCTCAGACTCATGAGACACACACAAATATCTAAGCATCTGAATTGCTGCCAAACACCCAGACAGCTGTAACACTCCCTCCCTCGCTACTCAAAGTGCGCGGAGAGGAAAACGTTTACTGCTGCTGGAATAAAACGTTTTATTGGTGTATCGCTGCTGTGTCCTTTGCTCCTTTTTTTTAAACATGTAAACATGTTTTGACCATGGTAAACTTTGGAAACGAATTCCCAAAAGCAGGTGCAATCTTGTTCTTTTCTGTTGATTTCTTATTACAACTTTTTGGGTTCTATTAAATTAACTTGAATGCAGCATAGGTTGGTTTGGATATGTAATGGAAGTGTGTACCAAATATGGACATTTTTGTTGATCTATCAATTTTGAAAGTGTTTTTTTTATTGTAATAATTAATGGCTAGCATGGCTGCTGCTCCCTACTACATATAAATTATACTTAAATAAGCTTTCCATTGATGTAGGTTTTGTTAGGATTTGACAATATTTGGCTGAGATGCAACTATTTGAAAATCTGGAACCTGAGGGTGCAAAAAAATCTAAATATTGAGAAAAATGCTTTTAATGTTGTCCACGTTAAGTTCTCAGCAATGCATATTACTAATCAAAAAAATTTTTTGATATATTTATGGTAGGAAATTAGCAAGATATCTTCATCGAACATGATCTTTACCTAATATAGCCCATATCCAACAACTTTGCACAGCCATTGAAGAGTGGAACAACATTCCACAGGCCACAATCAACAACCTGATCAACTGATGTGAAGGAGATGTGTTGCACTGCGTGAGGCAAATAGTGGTCACACAGATACTGACTATTTTTCGGAGCCCCCCCCCCCCCCATGCTGTCTAATCAGCATCTTGATATGCCACACCTGTGAGGTGGATGGATTATCTCGGCAAAGAAGAAGTGCTCACTAACACAGATTTAGACAGATTTGTGAACAATATCTGGGAGAAATAGGCCTTTTGTGTACATAGAAAAAGTCTTAGATATTTGAGTTCAGCTCATGAAAAATGGGGGCAAAAACAAAAGTGTTGTGTTTATAATTTTGTTCAGTATATATACTGTATATATATATATATATATATATAAATGAGTGTGCATGTATGTAGACCTATATGGTTTTACAAGTATTAATTAAATATTTTAAGTTCATAAATTAAAAAATAAAGTGGATATAATTATTTTATATTAGCATTTATGTTATCAGTTAAATTTAAATTAATTTAAACAATTCATAAAAATGTTTTTCTTTTCTTCTGTTTCCAGTTATAAAAATGGAGTCCCCCCTGACAGAACTTCCCACCTTGCTGTCCAATCAATCCATGGAGAGCTGTCCACCTGTGGACAATACAGTGGAGAACATGATCTTTGGATTCTACTACATCATAGTTTTCCTCCTGGCACTGAACGGCAATAGCCTTGCCCTGTGGATCTTCGCCCGCCAGAGAGGCAACTCTTCTCCAGCCAATGTCTTCCTGCTTCATCTCGCTGTGGCTGACCTGTTTTACGTCTTCGTTTTACCCCTCAGAGCCACTTATCATTTAACCGGGGGACACTGGCCGTTTGGTGAAATCCCCTGCCGTCTTGCGGGCTTCTTCTTTTATGTCAACATGTATGCCAGCTTGTACTTCCTGGCCTGTGTTGCAGGTGATAGATACCTTGCTGTGGTACATGCCGTACGTTCCCTCAAGGTCAGGCGCCCTCGTTACGCTCACATAGCCAGTTTTGCACTATGGGCTTTGGTGATAGTGTCTATGGGGCCCCTACTGGTCACCAAGCAGACAGTAGAAGTAAATGGCTCTACTGTATGCTTGCAACTGTACAGAGAAAAGGCCTCACGGCGCGCTCTCATCTCTCTCGCAGTAGCCTTCACACCACCTTTCATTGCCACGCTGTCCTGCTACCTGCTGATAGTGAACAGTCTGCAGAAAGGTTTAAGGCTGGAGCCGGCACTGAAACTCCGAGCGCTTCGCACCATTGGTCTGGTCATGCTCATCTACATAGTGTGTTTTTTGCCCTATCACTTAAGCCGTGCAACCTTCATCCTGGGTAATGGACACCCAGACTTATCCTGCCAAATCAAAAGGGGACTAGCCCTGGCTAACCGGCTTACTTCCTCTCTAACCTGCCTGAATGGGGCTTTGGATCCCCTGGTCTACTTGTTTGCGGCTGAGAAGTTCAGGGGAAGCATTCGCAGGATTTTATGCAGAGACAAGTCCGGGGGGTCCGGCGCTACAAGCGGGGACCTGAAAGGCACACATGAGAGCTCTCTGAGCGCAAAGACCGAGTTCTGAGCTAGCGCTTAAAATCGTACAGATGGTATTTCATTGGTTTTAGGGATTCGGCCTACACTTTCTGATGTAGTGTAGCGTCAGTTAAAGGTCAGAAAGCTTAATGTATAACCAACCATGTGATTTGGATATATTAAAACAACTGTAAGTTTAAAGATCAGTTTCAAAATCACTTTGATGGCACAACTGATTTCTAATAAGGTGAATGGCTTCTGTTTTTTCCCCTAATGTCTGTTCTATGAGTTTTTGGTGAGTGGGTACGAAGGCAAGATTGCTTTATAAATGCATGTGCACAGCTATCCGCTGTAATTAACACAGTGATATATTTATGAATTTATCTCACTTAAAGTGGATACAAGTAAGAATTTTCATGTATTAATCACTTGTAATACATGAAGGAGTGGCCTGTGGAGTGGACAGATTTTTTATGTAAAGGTCTCAGGACATTTTTACCGGAAATTAAAAGCATGTGACGTTTACGCGCGTTCCGTAAATATTCTGTTCTATAACACATTCAACAAAGACTTATGTTCAGCTGAAAACGAGCTATTCTGTGCTATTATGTCAACATGTCATACAAAAAAGGGATTACTTCAAATGATTGTCTAAGTCTCACTATAGTCTCGCTGTCATTTATGTTGCATAACACTAGGCTATTTATTTTATTATTGAGAGGAAAGGCAAAGCGCTCACCGCATTAACGGTTGTTACATTCATGGATGTTCGTTGCAAAGGTATAAACTTTTTTTTTTTTTTGGTCTGCAGTTCACTTAAAGGCTTTACCGATGAAGGTTTCCGAATTCTACATACAGCCTCTTTTTTTAGGGGGCGCCAAAGTTGTAAAAATACATAAATCTACATACAGTTGCTTTAAAGTGAAAGTCATTCAGGATGGTTGGCTTCAAGTGGCTGTTGCGTATATCAGTCGGGGAATAAAGAGTCCATCAAGGATCAAGAAGGTATAAATTGTGTATAAAACTGTGTGCTGCCTTTTAATAAATTAATGTTGTGTTTTTATTAGCATATTACCTGTTTGCTAACGACATGCTCTGACTTTGTAAACTTTGTAAGCACTTCATTAGTGCACATTCTTAATGTAATCAGTGTGAAACTAATGCATTTCATGCTTGGTGTTAAAACTACACATATAATCATTTGTAACGGTCCCCAGGGGGATTTTCTTCTTATAGCACTCTCAAGCTATGGTAAGAATGTGTGAAGGTTAACAAACCTGTGTGGAGTCGAAATTAATACTACTTTTTTTGTTCGTTTTTTTTACATTCCTTGACAGCTATTTGTTATTAAGGCTATTTAGATGCATGCACACTTCATACTATATATTCAATTCATATTCTTAATGTAACTTTTATAGTTTAAGGTACGTAAGTACAGAATTTTTTTTGCCATAAAATACTGGTTTTGTTTTCATGTGTTCAAAGGAAATTGATATGTATCATTATTTATATTATTTTAGTTACTGTAACCAGCTGGTATAAATATATTTTATTTTTGGTGTCGTCATATTTCATCAAAAAAAATCTGTATTTCGCTAGTAAAATACATCGATGAGTCAATTTGTTGATGCATTTAAATCAGCTGAATAAATGTAAATACATTTAACCTCAAATTGTTATTTGTGTTTTTTTCCCCCTTAGGCATCAGATGCATTTATAATATACCCTCTATTCTCATTACCACTAAAGTGACAGAGAACTTTGCCACATCTCATACAGCTTCAATTAGTATTCATAACACTTGACTTTTTTTGAGTATCATCTCATGTGACATCTGCTAGTGACAATAGGCAGAAACTTGTGACAACGTACGTTATCTACAGAATGCATCGCACACGCTCTGTCCCACCACACTGTGGCCGTCACCACTGAGCTCTTATTGACAGCAGAACATAACCACTTTCTTTACGGCTTGTGCATGGCAGAAAGACGCATGATGGAAACCACCAGGCTAAAGCGACTGTGACACAACTCAGGTTCTCTTTCACATCATGTGACTCAAACTGTGGGCTGTCAGCAGATTATTTTCTCTCTCTCTGTCTGACTCTCTCTGTTTTTGCTTCTCTTTCCTCATATTTGTGCAAGGCTTCCTGTCCATTAACGTAACAAGGCATCTTCACGGAGAGTGAGAAAGAGAGTAGGCGGGGGTACTGTAATGTGTGTAGTGTAGGGTGTAGTGTATATTACTCAGGATTACTCTAGAGTACTTATCATTTTGATCATTTACAAATGAAACATCCGATTTGAACTCTTTTTTTTTCTTTCAAAAGAGGTTTAGCAGAAAGATTGGTTTGATAACAAAACACAAATTTAAACATTAAACATTTAATTTGCACTTTTTTGGTTCAAAACAAGTGTAGCAGATAGTTTCGTACAGTACAATCAAAAAACAAAACAAAACATACTTCAAACATTTAATTTCACTATTTTCAGTTTAGCAGTAAATTTACACTGCTTTTTTCCATTCACTGTGAAATTAGACTGTGACCAGGGGTTGTAAAAAATGTCAAAATGCACCAGAAAAGTAGGTCCTATGAAAGTGGGTCTTCTGAGGCTAGAGTCTGCAAAAGCTTTGCAAGAGTAAAAAGCCAAAATGTAAGATGCCATTCACTGATAATCTTTCCCCCATGCAGTTCTCAAACCTCATTCATGTTTATGTATATTCAAACATGGCACATCAAACCCAGGTTTAAGTCTATGAAGCCATGTTTTTTTTTCTCATGTGTCTCACGTTTGCATGGAAAAGAGCAGCGTGAACATTTTACTTAACATCTCATTTTGTGTTTGATGACCAGTGTTGGGCAGTAACTAGTTCCTGTAACTTAGTTACTGTAATAATATAACTTTTTGCAGTAACTAGTTTTTTAACTACTTACTAATAAGATTTCAGTAATAATATTACAGTTACCATCCATAAAACAGCTTAGTTACTTAGTTACTTTTGATGCCTCAACCCCGCTGATTTAAAATCCATCAATCAAATAATTCCTAGATTTATTTTCATAATTTTCACAACTCGCACATACATGTGATGTCCCCAGTGCAGCAGGCAAGCTTGGAATATGGAAAAGCTTACATTCAGCAGATATAAATATTGAATTATATTGATTTTGTCAGGAAAAATATGATCTGAACAATATCTGTTGTGTAAATTGTGGCTTTACTTTACTCTGGCATTACATCCCACCCACATCCCTCTGATCAGCATGTACATTATATTACTATAATTAAAAATATTTTTGGAAAATTCCTCAGTTTCTTACAAACTTATGTGATTTCATAAAATAACATAATGCTATATAATATAGGTAATGGAGGAAATACAATTATCTTCAAGCTACAAATGACAATTAATGAGATTAATACAACACTTCTACTTGAATGTCACTATCAATCACTACTGAGTGTTTGTAATAACTTCTGATTGTGATCCAATGTGGATTTTGGTCAAATGATGAGGCAGAAATATGTTGTTAGTAACATTCTAGAATAATTTTATGTGGAAGATACACAGTTGAAACTTCTGTGGGGCGTGAAGAAATGTAACTAGTAGTGTAACTGATTACTGTTGCCAGAAAGTAATAAGTAACAATATTGCTGTTGAAAGTAGTAACTAGTAATGAGTAATATATTACATTCTTTGAGTAACTAGCCCAACACTGTTGATGACTAAATTAAAATTTTAATTTTGGAGGAACTGTTTCTTTAAATACATCTCGAGTTACTATACAAGGTTGGAAAAACTGGGCAAAGGTTGTACCTTTAGGGGCACACCAGCGTGATTCTGGGGAAGTACCCTTAAAAGCAGCTTTGTACAATGTGCAAATCGGTACCTTGGGGTAGTAATATGTATAAAGGGACTATTTACATTTTAGGGTACTGCCTAAGTGCAAGCTGTTTTACCTCTAAAGGTACAATTTAATAAAAAAAAAATTCAGAGTGTATTGCCGTATTAAGCGAACACCTGCATTAAAAGGGAACTTGCTCCATCACGTCATGTTTACTGAACTTTCATATTCTTGTACCATCAACGCACATCTAATATAAACGCAAATCCTTGATGCTTAACTGAAGATGTTACAAGTGTGCTTCAAAAGTCACTTCCCTTTCAGGACCAGTGGTTTGGACAAAAAGATAAATTAATAATCTCTCAACAGAGCCTTTCACACTGTAAATGTTTATCTGCATCTCTCTACTTTGCATAATGGCCATTAAGTTGACACTTGGTTGGTTGTCCTCTTCATAGTTTTGGCTAGCAAGGTTAATCATTGATGTTTTATGAAAGAACGTACTGAAAACTCCTACAATACCACATGCACCTTTTTCATCTCTTTTGTGGTGAAAAAAGGTGCTAGAGCCGTGTGAACAAGCCTGCTGTTCGGCCTTCTCTCTTGCTCACTCTGTGAGTTTTTAAACTCTGTGTGCACAGAATGAGGAAGTTCACCCTTGTGTTTGTGGCAGCTTCCTTTTTGCAGCTTTCGCCCCTCTAACAGGAAGAGAGAGAAACAGCGAGCCTAGAGCCAGACAGAGCAGGAGCGGCTATCAGTTCTAACAACGCCATGAAACAAACCGTGAGACTCTGAAGGTGGCCTCATGTTGATCTGCTCTTGAAAACTTTCCGGGGACTAAATAACCTGGGTGTCTTCAGACTGAGGAAGGGAAAAGTCTTTGGAAAGGATGTTTTCTCACCAGCCATGGTACCATGGCAATATCACTCGGTCTACAGCAGAGGACCTCCTCTCCAAAGCAGGCAAGGATGGGAGCTTCCTCCTGCGGGGCAGTGAATCCATACAGGGAGCGTATGCCCTCTGTGTTCTGTGAGTATTGCTGCTGTTCATCTCAGATGAATGGGCACGTATGCTGTCACTAATATTTTCGATGAAAGTTGTGGATCTTTAAGTGTGTTCGAGTTGGTATGCATTTTTAATTTGCAGTGTGTTGGATCATTTGCATTGAGTCGGTCATAAATGCATCATATCAAACATGCTCTGTTTTGCAGCGCTGGCTGTACAACCTTATTTGGGTCAAATATATATAAACATGAAGGTTTTGGAAATCACTTATTTTAGAAATGGCTTCCTTCATCCTACTTTGGGTGCATATTGTCAAATTAATAACCAGTTAATATGTTACAACACATAAACTCTTTCCAAAAACTCTGTTATAGTTGTTGGTATCAATATTCAAAACAGCGGCTTATTTGTTTGCAAACTTACCTCAGTTTCCTTGTATGTGAGTTCAGGTGAAGTGTTTTGCAAATGTTTCTTTAAATTATGCAGTAAAAAAAGTTTGCGTTTATGTCCAGTGTGATTCCGTGTGCAGTGAAATATTAACAAACAGTGTTTGACTGAGACTGAAGGAAGTTGGTAAGGGGGTTCCCATAATTGCCGCTTTCTGCAAAATGGCCCGTTTCACTGTTTATGTTCACTTTGTGATGTATATATGATATGTTATTCGTGCATTATTTATGTTGCAGCTATCCTTCTCGTTCTTTTGCAGGTACCAAAACTGTGTGTATACCTACAGAATATTACCAAACGAGGATAAAAAGCTATCAGTGCAGGTAAGAAATTCTCCATTGTGTACCTGGTAGAATTTGCTGACATCTGGTGTTTGCTTGGCTTGAAGCATGCTGAAATAGCTCTGCTTTCATACTCGCGCAGACAGGTGTTGCCTGCGCTGGAAGACTATTCTGAGCAATGAGGAACTTCTGCTTGTGACGTCAAGTACTCGAAAGTTGCCAGAACGATGTGTTAAGTTGTTTCAGTGAATATATAAAGCTTTTATGATGACGCTGAAAAGTATTTGGACATTTTTGAAGCATAAATCACAGCTAAAATTATGCAGAATTGAATTCATTGAGTACAAAATATCAATCCAAGTGGCATCTGCAAATATCTAGAGATTTTCTCAAATCTAAATTCACGTTTAACCCATCGTTCCTCTCAAGTAAAGGACAGGTGTGGTTCATCACCTCTATGTTCTATTAAATACTGACAACTGGAAACTTTTTACATTTTGTCTCCAATTTGAAAAATATGTTGTCGATTTAATCTGGAAGATTCTTTTTTAAATGTTTGCTTAAGAAAAGTGTGTTTCATTAAAATAAATGCCTAGCTTTTATTGCAATGAAATCTCCTAAAAAAATATATATATATATTTCAGTATTTATTTTTATTTTGGTATTTATTATTAATTTATTTGAATCTTTCTGCAACACCATTCATTTCCTGGTTGCACTAAAATGGAGGTCAAGTGAAAAAAATTACAATATAACCACAAAGAGCAAAACGTACAACTGCTAATTATATGTTGTGCTCCTAGTCTGCTGGTCACTTGACATAACACTGTCCGTCTTTATGGCTAATTGCATAGAACATCTGGCATCCTACAAGCCATTTACTATCTTGTGTTTGGTAATGAATGCGTGACCTTGTGACGGTTGGCTCTTCAGCTGCCGAAGACTCCCCGAGACTGTTGTGTAGGCGTCTTGTCTGTCAAGCTAGTATCTATTATGTCCACTGCATTAAAGCAAGCATTAGTGACTGTGCAGCTGCGAAACCAATTGGTGGTTTTATTCGAGCTGTTATACTCGTGACATGCAAAATGGGTGACCTTTGACTATAATTTGTATTGTTCTCTCTCAGTGTCACATTTCGAAGTAACCTGCACTCAAGGGACGGGGCTAAACTGAAAAAGGTGGAGTTGTACAATGCCCTTCAATGTCTTTCTACCACAGTTCTTCCTCTTTCAAGCCTGCGTTGCAGCACTGGCTCAGTTTTAAATTATCCATCAGCGTGGGTGTTAAGCAAGCCACAGGGTTCCTCTTGCACCCTGCCTTGAATGGAAAGTTTCACAAAAGTGTCATATTATTGAATATTTGATAAATTCAGTTTAAATACACAATTTGTTCTCACCTTTAAACCGTTGTATGAGAACGTGGGAGGTTTTCATGCTAAGATTACGATTGTCGCCTGTTGTCAGTCGGACATCTTGTGATTGGCCGTGCTAAGATGGATGACATGTTTAAATCAGTTTGTGCACAGTGCTAAAAAACGCTACCATTTTCCATAATGTACCATTTTCCATAATCGTAGCTAAATATGACTGTGAAGTGACTTTCATATTACAATTAGGGACTATAAGTTTTTATTGGTTTACCGAAGACTAAGTATGTACTAAATATGTGCTTAATTTTGGTACTGTGTGTTTTCCACATCAACTATCAATTATTAGATCATTCTTTTTGGTATTTGTTGTTACTATGTGTCAGATTGCATATAATTGGGTCAAAACATTTGCTTAGTATCAAAACAATACTGTAAGTCAAATCAGGTGACTAAGAGCTTATACTCCAAAGTCCTTTGAAAACAGTGGCTTATAAAACCTACTTGGCACCAACTGAGCACTTTTTAAAGAGAAGTCATGCAAAATGAAGAAATGCAATTTACCGCTATTTGTTTCTAACAAAAGGGAAAGCAACTAAGAGTGGCACTGGAAGTATTACGGAGGGTGTTGTGCATGTTTAAGCAAATATGGAGTTAGTACATCGTAAAATGCCATAAATTTGGTATATCTTGTACAGTCTAGCAGATCTTTCTTTTTCATCTTGTTGCAGGCATCGGATGGTGTTCCTATTCGGTTCTTCTCTGTGCTGACAGATCTGGTGGAGGCGTATTATAAGGAGAACATGGGTCTGGTCACACATCTTCAGTATGCTGTGCAGAAAGAGGAGGATCCGGAGGAGGAACAAGGTAAGTGAATCACAATAAGTTTGAACTATTCTGTGTCATTCTGGTTCATGTCTGTGTTTCGAATTGTCGAATTTAAGTTTTTCATTACAAATTATATCATTACATTTTTATTAGAAATGAAAAATTATTATTATTGCCTTAGCATAACAGTTTAAGTGAAAAGTTTGATTAAAGAATGAATTAATGGCTTTTTTTCATTGTTCGTCATCATTTTTGGCCCCATTGTATGTTTGGAGACTATTTCACAGTAAATGTAAGCTTTGAATAATAAAAAAAAATTATTTGTTTGGTCAAATCTCCATTTTCACAGAGCCAGTTATTTTGCCGCCTCAGTTGCCACCGAGGAATATCACAAGTAATGAATGTAAAGACAGCCACAGTGACTTGTCCAGAGGAACCGATAGGGGAACAGAGCTTGCCTGCCCCTCCATCTCAGACACCTATTTCCAGCGTTTGCAGCAAATCGACATATCAAAGTACAAGATTGATCTGTCTTTATTCAGTACAATTTCTTGTTAAATACATTATGATTTAATGATTTTTGGCTGATTTAGACTGTCAATTTAGAGTCACTGCAGTGAGTAGCATTGTTCTGGCGTGTTAATGCTTTTGATGTTTGATATCCAGTCTACCAGAGGACCATCAGAAGTCCATACAGGAGTATTTCTGCACTTCTGTGTGTCTGGATGCAGAGCAGGTGCAGAATGGCAACCCGACTCTGCCCAACTTTAAAAAACTCACACAGAGTATCTGCAAAAACCTAAACAGGTGCAACAAAGTCTGACAAATATATCTTAAAACACCTGGATGCATTTATGAATTTTATCCATTGTGTATTTAATCAACTCTAACTGACATTCCTTCTATTTTTTGTAGTGAAATTGCCCGCACACTTCCGAGTCTTGAGGCACTGCAGAAAGTTTTGGATCAACCGCTGTCTCCTGGAGCTGGGAGGCTGAGGAGTCAGGTCAGTAAGAATGAATCAAACAAGGAAGTGTTGTTCCTGATTTCAAATTTCCACCCTCCTGAAGTGACAATAGGTTCTGTAAGTCTGTAAAACATAAAGAATTAACAGGACAAAAAAAAACAAAATTTAATGCACAACTGTGTGTCAAAACCCATCTTGGTAGATAGCTTGCAATAACAATACTTTTTGTAATTGACTTTTTACTGATTTACACAATTTAGAGGTAAATACTAGATTTCAAAATGTTTCATTTGTAGCTGATAAATATTTTAAAATGACCTCCAATTTTGAGACACATTGCTCAATAAACTATTTAGTTACAGACGTTAGAACTTAAAAAATATTACAACACACTGCCATAGTGCCATTTCCCCAACAGACACGTAAAGAAATCAAACAATGAGAAAAGACAATCAAATACTGTAAATAAAATGTAATTTTATTTTAGTTCTAGTTTAGTAATAAACTAATAAGCTAAAAGTAATAAGCTACTAAACCAGTTTAGTTTAGTAATTTTATTCTATTATATTCTATTCTATAAAAAACTAGCTACGTGTACTGTGCTAGTTTAGAGACTTGCCATGGCACTTGTATACTGTTGCTCTCTCGATGGTCTGATTGCTTCTATTATTCTCCTCATTTGTACGGATAAAAGTGTCTGCTATATGATTAAATGTAAATGTAGTTATTTTTATTTTATTTTATCCCCCCACCCTCATTTGTAAAATATATCTGTTGGTTTTACTTCTTTTTCAGCACTCTGGAGATGCAAATCAGTCTGTGGCTTTCAAACTGGAGCAACTAACTACGCTTATATATTCAATAGAAGAAAAGGTATCGCTGTTCTTTGTTTATGGATCACAGCAAACATGGCAATATTCCAACTGGGAACTTTATTGTAGACTAACATCACATCTTATTTACAGACCAAGAATGCTGTGTTTGAAACTGTGGGATATGATGGAGGGCACAGAAAGTCACTTATTCCTCCTGTGATATTCGAAGTAAGAAAGTCAATTCAACCATATTTATTAAATATAAATACATTTAATTATTTAGTAGATTAACACAATTATATGCAAGTATATATATAGGTGTGTATGTTGTTTGATCACTGTATTCAAAGTAAAAGCCATAACCTCTTACCTCCTTCCTGCTCCTCGTAATGATGTCACAAAAATGAAAGCTTGGACGTTTTCACTGCTGTTGCTTTGCTCTTCAAAACCACATGCAAATTACAAAGAGTCTAGTTTGCCTATGTGCTAGATAAGCGATGACGTTTGGATTGGTTGCCTTTGCACACAGTCATCATAGAGAACCTTTGTAACACTATTTTTAGGTACAACAGAAATGCTGCACTTCGTTTGGCTGATGTGTTTTTATTGTCCTTTTCCGTGCTAACAGGTAAAATGCGACTCCCTTGGTATTTCAAACAAAATGTACCTCAAAGTAGATGTGGAAGGCGGGAAGGTTTACTTCAAGAAGTCCAAAGACGGACCCGAGGACAAATATTTTGTGCACAATAAAAGTATGCTGAACCATTTCATCACTAATACAACCACACACAATTCAATTGAATGACAATGTTTCAATATTGACGAGTCAGCAGGGCTTTATTGCTAAATAAACCTTGATAGGAAGATTTGAACTCAGACGCAAAGTGGTCCTCATTCTGAAGAGCTGCGATAATGTGCATTAGTTTAACTTATTTCATTATGTAAGACAAAATAAATCACAGAGAAACTATGGTTTCAAGAGAAAGGCACAATTGTCACATATACAGCTTAGTGATGGCCATTGGTCATTATACAAAATCTGTGATGAACCAATCAGAATCTAGTATTCCTGTGAGCTGTGTAACCAAAATGTGTGAATTCAACCAATAAATAATGGGAACATGCCGGATTTTTAATTTCAGTCTTGCAGTTGGTGAAGTCACAGAAGATGCACAACAGACTAGTACTGGTGGTAGAGACAGAGAAGGAAAGAACTCAGCGCAAAGACTTTGTCTTTGATGACACAAAGGTACAAATCCTACTGCTAATGTTACACTAGCAATGAAAAGTTTTCAGATGGACGTTTTGTAGGCAGCTACAAAATGAACAATGTGAGCCAAAATATACTGTTTCCGTATTTTTTAAATGTTTTTAATGTGACCTTGGTTGTAACTGTGTATCTCCTTTTAGAAAAGAGAAGGCTTCTGCCAGCTTCTACAGCAGATGAAGAACAAGCACTCAGGAAAACCTGAGCCGGATATGATCACCATTTTTGTTGGCACCTGGAACATGGGTAAGATACATTTAGCCAACCTTTACATTTATTTAGTCCAAAAAAGCTTTTCGAATTCTCCTCAGTTCGGACTATTTTTGGAGCTGAAGCACAAGATAAAAGTGCTGTTACACTGTTTTGTCTTCCCTCACAAGCCTACCCTTGTGAAAAAGAAGAACACTTTAGCATATTTACATCTAAAGAATCTAGTTAAATTATAAATAAATTTAATGGCATGTTATTTACAAATAAACAAATGTATTATAGTTTAAACTTATATTAAATGCAGTGAGCCGATTGCTTTTTTGACCCATATTTTGACCAACTTAAATTGTCTTTGAAATATAGTTGAAGTGTACTAATGAATGTACTGAAACTCATTTATGGTAAACTAAGATATACTTTAATTGTGTTCATTTCTATGAATACATATACACATACATTTCTATACTATAAATGTAATATCAAATAACACACTACAGTTAAAATTATAAACAAGTACTTTACATGTGCTTAAGTGTGTTGTCAACACTTACAATAAGTCTCTTTAAAGCATGCCAAAATATTATTATTCTTTAAAATGTGCTTTAAAATACAACTTGTAATTTGACATTTTTACAAAGTAAACTTTTTAAAAGTGTACACAAGTGCGTTACAAAACAGTCATGCAAGTGTACTCTCTTAAGTACACTTAAGTGGTCTTTTGTTTTATTAATATTGTATTATCTGCAAATGCCTTTTTTTTAAATATATACTTTTCAGATTTAAAGTGCACTATTAATAAAACGTAAGCCTTGTATAATATGCTTCTTCCCCTAATTTTCAAGTCCTGACATTTGTATGGTATAAAATATGAAGTTTACAGTAACTAGAAATGAAGTGAACTGTGAATTTAAGTGAAGTGAATTGTCCATTTAGGAAATGCGAATCCACCACAGAACATCACTTCTTGGTTCCAGTCAAAGGGTCAGGGAAAAACCCACGATGACACAGCCAGTCAAATCCCACATGATATCTATGTAATTGGGACACAGGAGGACCCGCTGGGAGAGAAGGAGTGGATAGAGACAGTTAGGGGAGCCCTTAGAGATATAACCAACATTAGCTTCAAACCGGTAAGTGACACAAAGCCCAACATGAAGGCTTGCAAGTGCCTGATGCTGTTTGCATATTACACTAGAACATTCTTTTCTTCTTAGTCAAGAAACGCCATGCAATGAATATCTTATGTGAATGTGTTGAATGACCTAGCATATAAGCCAAATGATGACAGCTGTGTGTTTGGTTTTTAACAGATAGCCACTCAGACACTGTGGAGTATAAGGATTGTGGTTCTAGCCAAGCCGGAACACGAGAACCGCTTCTCTCATGTCTTCTGTGACAGTGTTAAGACTGGCATAGCTAATGCTCTGGGTTTGTTTAAAGCTTTTTTCCATAAAAAAAGATTAGGAATCATTAAACTAGCGGTGTACCGCTCTTCCTTGTACATAACAAGCTGATTGTGTGTTTATGTGTGTGTTTATAGGGAATAAAGGAGCAGTGGGGGTGTCTTTTATGTTTAATAGAACCTCCTTTGGGTTTGTCAACAGTCACCTGACCTCAGGAAGCGAAAAGAAGCTGAGGTAAGCCACAACCCAAAAACCTGTTTGTGTGATAAACGAGACACTGACATATATACACAAGAATAATAGATAATTATTAACGTATTAATGTGCCGTTTCCAGACGAAACCAGAACTATGTTAGTATCCTGCGTTTTCTGAATCTGGGAGATAAGAAAGTTAATCCTTTTGACATCACACATCGCTTCACACACCTCTTCTGGCTGGGCGATCTGAATTATAGGGTTGATTTACCAGCACAGGTAGGTTCAAATGAATGTGCATCAGCATGTCCTCAAGCAAATTCCATGTTGTTAATAATTTGCATGTTTTATTCTCTCTAAATATACTCGAGCATGTTGCACGTTTTACATATTTTGCATGTTTTTTCCCCTGTAAATTAATATTCTCAAACGTTGCAGGTTTTACATTTTTGTGCATTTTTGTATATATCAAAGAGACAGAGGTGTAAAAAGTTTACTCAAGTAAAAGTACAAATACTCAGTGAAAATTTCACTCAATTAAAAGTACAAGTATCTGGCCAAAAACATACTTGAGTAAAAGTAAAAAAGTACAACTTTAAATTGTACTCAAGTACTGAAAAAGTACTTTCTTTTCTGACAGACATTCAGAAGTTTGATTATAGGGAGAAAACGAAACAAAATGCAAAGGCACAGGTCAAACACGTATATTTAGTGCAACAACAACAATTCAAATGCTGCACAGTGGAACACAGGGGGAGGGGGGGGGGGAATACAGGGAAAGGGATTAAAAAGAAAACTCCATCCTTTCCACCCTCATGCCTTCCCATATGACTTTCATTTATCAGATGAACACACTAAGAGTTTTAGGAAGAAAATGATGTGTATGGGATCTAAAAATGACACTTCAGAGACTACACAAAGTGAATATGACAGTAACTCATGCAACCCCTGTAATGAATCAGTGTCTTCTTACGTGAAACGATAGGCATATGTAAGAAAGATATACACATACGAATATTTTAACACCGTCGTGTTCACTTTGTGTGGTTTCTGAAGTGGTTCTGTTCTGTCTTGCATTATCTGGACTAAAAATCTTTGCTTGTGTTCATCTGAAGAAAGAAATAAAGTCATAACATCTGGGATGACTTGAGGGTCAGTAAATGATCAAATCATTTTCATTTTTGGGTGGACTATCCCTTTGAAGAGCAAGATGTGATGCAAAGGCTGGAAACATATTCCACACAGAATTCAAGCATATGTTGAATTAATGAGGAGAGTGAAAGAATTACAACATTAACGTTTTGAAAGGCCACTTTTTTGTGTTGTCTCTTCAATGTCACTGTCTAAAAGGATAATTATTTTTTTAATTGTATATTTGGGGCATTAGATTAGATTAGATAATTAGATTAATTAATGAGCAAATCATGTAATTTGTAAGATTTTTTTTTATTCATTGGCAGTCCTAATTCCTACTCAATGTGTCATATAATGACATATTATAAATACAACTTATCCACTACCTGGTAAGAACATAATTAATCATGCATTACAATTCATTTAACACAAAATGTTTATTTAAACACTTTTGGAGATTTGTATTTAATTAAAAAAATATGAATAGTATTTAAATTCTCATCAATTATCTTATTTGCACTCAATCTTGTGCATTCAGCTAATATATTACACAGCCAATGGCTCTATTAAAACAGAATGAATAAACTTTTTTTGAGAAAATGCAACTTTGCTACCTCAACATACTTCCTCAGATTTGATGGGGAACTTTTGAAGCCGGACATTTACCTAATAAAAGTCATAACTGAAGTAGAAATGTGTGTGCTTGATGCATGAAAACAATGATTATTGGTTCTCACATCAGGCACTCACGTTTGAGCTACCGTTTACCATATTTAATGTGCATAAGATAAAATAAAAATGTAATGTACTTTTCAAGATGAAAGGAGTAAAAAGTACAGTTTTTTTATTCAGAAATGTAATCAAGTAAAGTACAAGTAGTCAGTTTAAATTGTACTTGAATAAAGTACAAATCCCCCCAAAATAATACTTAAGTACAGTAATCAAGTAAAAATACTCAAGTATTTTACACCTCTGCAAAGAGATATAAACAAACGTATTATTTAATGCCTGTCAAATGCAAGCACAAGACAGCTGATCTGTTCATAACATAAACTACTTTTCTGTTTTGTATCAAATACTAATAATAAACCGCTGCAGAGGTGATTTTACAACGTTTTATCACAAACGTAATTCATGCTATAAAACAAATGGCTAGATATCAAGTTGACATGTCCTGTTGTGTTTACAGATTCTTTTATAATTATTATGTTAGCTTATATCATGAGCTCATATGAATTGAAAGACAACATGGAATACTTGTACTTTCACTAATTCGTTTGTCACACCACAAGGCCATTTATAATGGTCTAGTGGAGAGATGTTTTTATATTTTAACTTATAAATGAAATTCCACCGCAGTTCATTTTAAATCATATGAAAAAGTGCCTTATAGGTTAAAGAAAGCAGTCTAACAAAAATAGACAAATCCCTGCTATAGCTCACAAATCTTATTTGTATACAATGTTTTTAAACGTTATGCATCGGCTACCCACAGTATGATACTTTGAGGCATAAGCTGCCTTTGTGGTTTAGAGAGCGTTGTTGTATTCAGAGCAGGCAGTTCCTCTATTAAGACCACAGCTGTCACGTACAGCCGCTCCTGACATCAACTGACAGGAAAAGACAGAACTTTTGCACAGTTGTTTGCTTTTTGCAGGACGCTGAGAACATTGTAATGAAGATCAAACAGCAGCAGTATCAGGAACTCCTGACCAGAGATCAGCTGAACATGGAGAGGGAAGAGGAGAAGGTCTTCTTACACTATGGTGAGAGCACTTGTGCATGATGTTAACCTGTTCATTATAATTCCCACTATCAATTTTGACAGATTTTGATTACTCAACTACAAGGTTACTCAATGTCCAACCTTAGGTAGTCCAATCCAAAACTCACACCTTTAGGTGAGCCAATGTTGCTATGTCTGGCCAGGCAGAGAAACCGAGCAGTGTTGAAATGTCCAGAGCCACAGTGTTTACACTTCCACCTATGAATGGCTCACTTAGCATTTCTCTACAAAGATGGGATGGAATAGGGGAGTATTTGAAGTATTTCCCTATTCCATCCCATCTTTGTAGAGAAATCAACAGCAACAGCAACAACAACAAAGTGTGAATATTTTTTTTATTTTTTTATGACGTGAAATTGTAGCAAAAATTACTGTTCTAACAACAGTTATTAGTAGAATACATTAATGAATGACAATCGACATTGAACATAAATTAATGCTTAAAAAAGTTAAACAAAATAGAACATAAAATAGTGTATTAAAGACCAAGCTCCAGTAAAATATCGTCACAATCCTCTATGATGCCTTTAAATTAATCATTATCTGTAATTTGGTGTTATTGAATGGCAATTTCTCTCTGCAGATGATGAGGTTGTAGCATCTGAAATGCACAATTGAGTTTAGATATACAATGTGTCTCCTTTCATTTGTTTATGTGAAAATAATTGTTTATGAAGGCCAAAGGTAGTATGTGGGCACTTCACAATGTTAAAAGGAAAAAGTAATATAAAGTCATGGGATAGCTGGGTATGTTTATGCATAAACCCCAGTAAAAAAAAAAATCTAACAAAATGGATCATAAATTCAATATCTTTGTTACTTACTTAGTGAAGAAGAGGAGAATATCCTTAACTGAATAGAGCTGGTCACACGTACATGTTCTCTTAAACTAACAAGAGAAAAGACATAGAATACAATTAGCATTTGAAAGTTATAATTTATAGACATTTAAGACATAAATGATTTACCTGTTGAGAGTGTTGACAGTCTGTAGTTGGATGGCTGAGCTCCAGATCTTACAGAGTAGCCTCGGTTCGGTTTCACATTAAAACAACAACAACAACAATAACCACAGCAGCAGCATGTTGTGTGAATTAAGTGTGTTTTTATTGACATGCTAAATTGTCAGTGCTCATAACAACAGTTATTAGCTGAATACATTAATGAATAACAATTGACAATGAACATGAATAAATACATAAAGAAGTAAAAAACAAAATAAGAACAAAAAACAGATTTGATTAAAACCAAGTTTCAGTGAAACAATCACATTCCAGTCAATATGATGCCTTTAAGTCCATTATTTTGGTTTGATTAAGTGGTGATTTTTCTCTGCAGATGATGAGGTTGTAGGATCTGATACATCTGAAATACACAATTGAGTTTAGAGTTAAAGTGTGTCCATGTCTTTATGTAAAAACAATTATGTTTATGAAGGCCAAAAGCAAATATGGACAGTATGTGAGCCCTTCACAATCTTAAAAGAAAAAAGTGATAAAAAGTAATGGGGTAGTTTTAATATTTTTGTGTGACTGGGTGTTTATATATAAACCCAAGTAATAATTTAAAAAGTCTAACAATATGAATTATAAATTCATTGTCTCTTTTACTTACTTAGTGAAGAAGAGGAGAGAAGTTTCCAAAGCTTAGCAGAGCTGCACACACTTAGGCTATATGTGACCAAAAACAAAACAAAAAAGTTAAGAACATGTTTGTTTGGAAACCGGTTACAATTTTAAAGTTAAATTTGTATTAAAATGTAAGAATGAAATCATTTACCTGTTGAGAGTGTGTTGAAAGTCTGTGTAGTTGGATCACTGAACTCCAGAAAATCAGTAATGAAGTGCTTTGACAGTTACAGATTTGAAAAACAAAAGGGCGGGAACAAAGAACCCTAAACTCCAACAAAGAACCATTTCGGCATAAAAGGGTTCTTCAGAATGCTATGTTTCTAAATAAAATCATTATTGCATGTAAAGAACCTTTAAAGAACCATGTTTTTTTAAGAGTGTAGTTTGGGGTCAGTAAAATGTTTTTGAAATAATTATATTATGCGCATGAAGATTGCATTTATTTAATCAAAAATACAGTAAAAACTGTAATATTGAGAAATAATTAAATTCAAAATAACTTTTTCCTATTTTAATATATTTTAAGATGTAATTAATTCCTGTGATGGTAAAGATTGATTTTCAGCAGCCATTATCCCATTACCATCTTCAGTCCCTTACCAAAAAGTAGTATACTTCAAGTTTATTTTATTAAGGATACTTAAGTTAAAGTATATTTTTAAGTATACTTTATATAGTAAGTATACAAATATCAGTGTACTAGTAGTATACTTGTAAGTGTACTATTTCAATACTCATTGGGACTAAATTGGCCCACTTTCTAGTATAAAAGTATATTTTTAAATACACTTTAAGTATAACGGTAACTAGTTAGTATAACTAGTTTACATCAATGTTTTTAGCTTGTACTGCAAATATACTAAAAGTGAACTTATGGATATTCTGATAGTTTACTAATTAAATACTTGTAGTAGCATTTTTAGTACACATTGAAGTATAGTCTCAGTAAACAACTAGTTTTTTTTTTATAATTTTTTAAGTGAACTTTACGTCATACTTTAAGTATACTACTATGTCCCTATTAGGTATTAATTTGTATATATTTTTTATATGAATATCTGCTTATATGCTAAATGAGTGTTATATGAGTATCTGCTTGTAAAAAGAAACATTTTATTAGTTTCATGCATTTTTTTAAACACTTGAATGTGGGTAAGTTTCATAAATAAAAATAAATAAATAAACAACATTTTGAACAAAAAGCTGAAAAAAAGACTATGAATTGGATTCAGAATGATAATCATAACTTAGATGGAGTCGATCAGCACCCCAAAGATTGACAGTCATTATTACCTCTTCATTGGTGACATTTTATTCCATAATGTTATGTTACACAGTTTTGATGATGTTTTATGTCAGATGATTGTGTTAGATTACATGTGGAAGCATCTGTTAACTTGTTTTTGTTTCTTCTTCACTTGTTTTTTGTGTGGAAATTCTGTACAGCAGGTGTGTACTAGTGCCCTCTACTGTATAACCAGTGTTGGGGAAAATTACTTTTAAAAGTAATGCATTACAACATTGCTAACAGTCTAATCCGATTCAATGATCTATGCTAAGCTATGCTAAAAGTGCTCCCGCCAGACCCAGAGATTGGCTGAATGGATTCAAAAACGGTAAAACTCAACTGTTTAACTCTTGGGGAGTTGTAAAATGAGCCCATTTCCAAAAAAAGTGGAGTGTTCCTTTTAATACAAGAAGTTCTATGTATAGCAAATGTAAAAGCCTTTCACACCAAAAAGTGTAATGAATAAACCTCAGGCTGAAGGAAGAGTAAATCACGTCTGTACAGCAGAACGCAGGAGAAGTTCAACACTCTTCAGCAATAAAAAAAGATTGTTAATTTATGTAAAGTCCTTTTTGCTTATTATTATGGTTGAACTGGATCATCAAAGGTCAGCAGCAAAGACATCGGTTAATAAAATGGGATTAAAAACATTTGTGTTGTTTAACATATTTAATTATTGCAGGTTTGCGTCATATTCTGAGTTTGCATTTCACTAATTTAATTAATTTTGTTGAATACTGAATCTGTTTTTTTTTTGCGAGTGGGATGAATTAATACACATTCACATTTAGTCTAGATCTATAGTAAGATCGTGTTCACACAGCTCAGTCAATAAATGGGAAACAAAGTTTTACAAGTTTTTGCAAAAGTAACTGTAATTTTTCTTGTAAATTAAAAAGTAATGCGTTACTTTACTAGTTACTTGAAAAAAGTAATATTATTACGTAACTCGCGTTACTTGTAATGCGTTTACCCCAACACTGCGTATAACAATGAAAACACGGATTCTGGGAGCACAAGTATAGCTCAAATATATTTAGATTTTTTCTAAGTATGACAAGTATACTTAAATGTCATCCCGACTCGAGGACCCTTTCCCTTTCACTTCCGGTCAGTTCTGATCTGTCCTGTCCTGTCTCTTTTAACATCTTTCAGCATCTTCATTTTCATTTTTGACTTCCACCTCATTTTTCCATTCTGCATGTTTTTGTACCACATGCCATAATTGTTTAATCCTTGTTACGTATGTTTTATTTTACAGTGGAGGAGGAGATAACATTTGCCCCCACTTATCGTTTTGAGAGAGACACACGGGAAAGATACGCCTACACTAAAGCTAAAGCCACAGGGGTACAGTGTGAAATCCATAATCCATGTCAACAACCTTTTGAAAGTTGTATTTTTTAATTTTGTGATGAAAATTCTCTTCACATAAATATTTGATCTCGCAAACAGACAAAATACAACTTGCCTTCATGGTGTGATCGTGTGCTTCGCAAGTCCTACCCTATGGCGCATGTGGTTTGCAACTCATATGGTTAGTTAATTTAATATAAAATGCAAGTTCCAATAAAATATTAACACAGTTAAAACATCATTAACCAACATTACTCTTTTACATTTCAGGATGCTCTAATGACATCATGACAAGTGACCATTCCCCTGTATTTGCCACATTTGACGTTGGTGTGACTTCTCAGTTTGTCTCCAAAAATGGTATGATCTTGAAAATATTTCACTTTAAAAACAATCCCTCCTTTAGATATCAGAACTTGTTACATCCTGCAAAATGTCTTGTGCTGTTGCTCTTACTAATCGTTTTTGCTCTTTACAGATCTCTCAAAGGATGCCCAGGGTGCGATAAAAATCATGAACTGCGTGGCTGTTCTTTTGACTAAATCAAAGACCAAGTTCTTCATTGAGTATCACTCAAGCTGCTTGGAGAGTGAGGAGCTATAGCCATTTTACTTTCAATTATTGTATAATAAATGATCACTAATCATTTGAACCCCCCACAATTTTTTTTGTAAGAACAAATGAGTTACAGTGAATAGTGAAGTTAAATACTTCCAATTCAATTTCTAGAATTTGTAAAGAGTCCTGAAGGAGAAAACCAGGAGAACACAGAGGGCTCGATAAAAGTACGATTTAGCAGACAAGTTGAGGTAAAAAGCTTGTTTGATAAACATACACATTTAAAGCTCAGCCACCATGTTTACATTATCTTTGTGAAATGGCTTTGCAGCTCACGCCCATCATTGCGGACCCAGAATACCTCCTTGATCAGCACATTCTCATCTGCGTTAAATCTACAGACTGTGATGAGTCATATGGTATGTTTTCCTAAAATGTGTGAACTTATATGCTTGTAATTTGAGCTGGCTTGTAGCTTTCATTATTGCTCATTGACCACTTTGCGAGCACATCATTTTCTGAATATGGTTCATATTCTGTTTAAAATAGTGATGAGTAGTCAAGGTTAACAGTTTAACAGAAATCAACTGTTGTTGTTGCTGTGTACAAAATGTCTCACTTGTTCACTCGTTGTCCAATCAGCACATGGCAATTGAGTGCACTAGGCTACATCCGTAGCAGTGAAAAAATGAAGTGAGACATTTTACACTGACATATTACACCTTTCACTTGAACGATGGAGCGGTCACAACATCATTCTCTCATAGAGTCATCCTACATTAGCTTACTTTAGAAAAACAGTTATAACTTAACTTTACTTAATTACACATACCTGCATGCCAGCATTGACGTTTCATTGAAATATTAATTTATTTTTCCATGGTTAACCTAATTTGTGTTTATAAACATTAAACTACCTATATCCACTACCTTTCAAAAGTTTGGAATCAGAAAGAGTTTTAATGATTTTTTTTAAAGAAGTCTCTTATGCTCATCAAAGTTGCATTTATTTGATCATGAATACAGAGAACAAAACTGTAATATTATGAAATATTATTGCAATTTAAAATAATTGTTTACTATTTTAATATACTTTAAAACATAAGTTATTCCTGTGATCAAAGCTGAATTTTCAGCATCATTACTCCAGTCTTCAGTGTCACATGTTCCTTCAGAAATCATTCTAATATGATGATTTATTATAAATATTGTTTTTTGCTGCTTAATACTTCTGTATTCTGTGATGGATAAAAAGTAAAAAAAGAACAGCATTTATTTATAAAATAAATATTTTGTAATAATATACACTACACTATTGATTTTTATTTTTTGATGATAAAGAAGTATATTGTTAGAAAATATTTCTATTTTGATTAAATGCTGTTCTTTTTAACTTTTATTCATTAGAATATATAATATATAAAAATCAGCATATTGTTAATAAATCAGAATGATTTCTGAAGGATAATGTGACACTGAAGACTGGAGCAATGGATTATGAAAAGTCAACTTTGCATCACATGAATAAGTTACATTTTACAGTATATAAAATAAAAAACTCTTATTTTGAGTTGTAATAATATTTTACAATATTACAGTTTTTTTCTGTATTTTTTTATCAAATAAATGCGTCCTTGATAAGCAGAAGAAATGTCTTTAAAAACATAAAAAATCCTACTGATCCCAAACTTTTGAATGGCAGTGTGTATTAAAAAAAACACACCAATAATAAACACATCAGTAAGTGTACATTGTTGAATGTACTTCTGTAAGTAGTAACTTGAACTGTCCTGTCCATGCAGCTGTTTGCGCCTAAAGCAAGAGAAATAATGAAATATGAAAAACCTGGAGTTAAACACCCTCGTTTAGAACTTTATAAGAAAAAACTATATTTATATGCAACACAACTACTGGGGATATTCCTATAAACATATAATCATAATATTCCAAATGAACTGAAACAATGTTGAATGTTATGCCAAGATGATGTTTGTTCAGTCACAGTGAGTATTCCGAATAAGCTGTTAACATGACTCAAAATTCTTATTAATAAAGTCATATGCCATTTGTCATATTCAGATTTCAAGAAACTGGAATATTGACTTTATCTGATTACAGCATGTGTGAACATGATGCTTACATAATTGGAATAAGACAATAATCTGATTAGTATTGGAATATTCCTATGTATCTAATCTATCACGCTGTGCTCTGCACATTCCTCTTGCACATACCTGCTTATATTATTATTTATTAAGTCCACAGTATACTATCCTGCACACTTTATTTTATTGCACATCTTATTCTTCTTTAATTTTGCTTATTATTTTTATTTATGTATATTCTCTTGTGTTGTGTTACATATTTTGCACTGTCCATTGAGCGGACCTGACCTGACTTACATTTCACTACTGATTATATTCTGTATAATTGAGTATGTGACGAATAAAACCTTGAATCCTCTGTCTGTAGGTGAGGGTTGTGTGGCTCTGCGTTCTGCTGAAAACTCTTACACGGAGTTCTGTATCAAACTCACACATCACGGTGAGCACACAGGTCGGCTAACAGGTGGCATTCAACTTCCCAAATCTGATGGAAAACAGACAGAGAAGCTGTATGGTGAGTCCACAGTTCGTTTCTGTACAGCAGAGCCAGTTCAAAATTGTGCTATAACGCTTTCCTCCCCGAGTATCGAGGCTGTGTTCCTTTCCTCAAGATTATGTTTCTTTATTCCAGATTTCATCAAAGTCGGAGATGATCCAGGAGCTGGTAAAGGCAAATCAGGAGATAGTACCAAAATGTAAAATCTTTTTTTACTTTGACATTCTTCACAATGCTTAGATTTGATTATGTTTGTACAAATAAACAACTTTAAATTCTTTGACAGGTCTTCTTCAGTCCTCGCCGCTGATATTAGTAACCCCAGTTATATGGGTGTAGGCTACAAGAGCAATAACCAGGCGGAAAGGAGCACCGGCAGCATTATGCCCCCAAGAACAGGGCCATCCTCAAAAGACTTGACGCATGGCAATCTCTCCCCAAAAAAGAGTAGTTATGACCATGGTACATCCAGCCCAACTACAAAGATATCAAACCCTATGTAAGTGTTCACCTTATTTTTAATGTCAGAGCAGATGCAGACATTTGTAATGTGAAAGTGCAAATCTCACTTTCACAGAAAATAGCTTGCTTGAAAAAAGTATGTGTGTGTGTATATACATATATATATATATATATATATATATACATATATTTGTATCTCCTTTATCTCATCAACATATCCTTTATGTCATCTGACAAATGTTGATTTAGACAAATATAGCAAAGGTTATCTTTGCCATTTAAAGTTAATAATTAAAAACACTTAGTTTAGTAACACTGTAACACAATACACATAATACAAAAAACTTATAACACAAATTTCCAAATTAATTATTTTTCAGATCGCGCATTATAATGTTGTGATGCCTAAATTCATTTGTAGCATTTTAAACAATTAATTTTAGTGTTTAGTGTTTTTTTATTTCTTAGTAAAAATTGTATATAATTTGAATGTGTATTTAATAAGAAAAAAATACATTTTAATAATGCATCCTTAATATTTGTATTCATTTAAATGAATGTTTATACAATTTTCTGTCCATTTGAATTTTAAAATGTTGATCTGTTACTAATACCAATTCAAATATTATTTTTGATGACTGCTTGTTATAAGAAGAGCTGACAGTTTGCATCTTTTAAAGGGATTATAGATTGATCAACTAAAATACTTTTTTGTGGTTATTTTTGGTTTTAGATCTGAGGATGGACAGCCTCCAGAGATGTTTGACAATCCCCTTTATGGCTCAATGATTTCATCACGAGGAAGTAAGGGTCCTCTCCCTCCTCCAGATGCTCTCTTCTCCTTTCCCAAAACAGACCTTGATGCTGACCGTCAGCACCCTGTTCCGACCCCTCGCTTGCGCTCTTTCACCTGTTCAGAAACCAAACCCCAGTCATCATCAGCCACAAACGCCATGAGCAGTGGTCTACAACCGCAAAACATCACCAAGAAGCCAGTGGTGCCTTCTCGCTCTGAAGGGGGCACGTCTGGGCCTAATAGACCTCCGGTGCCTATGAAGTCTCGCCCTGGTCAGTCACAAGAGCTTCAACCAAAGCCCAAAGACTACAGAGACAGCTCTGAGCTTCCATCCAAGTTACGGCCACAAACAAGACAAGGCCAACCCAAAGACGGTATGATAACTACAGTATATTCTCCACATTCATTCTTTGTGGAAACAGTGGATCGAAACTCATCGGTCAACTGACAGCGAAGCTGCAGGGGCTGTGTGTAAACAGCTTGATTATAATGTTTTGAAATATGTATATTTGTGAAATTTGCCTTGATAGTGAATATTTATTTAAATACCTTGTCTGTCCTCAGGGCATCATGAGGCACAGCAGCCACAACTGAAGATGGGTCGGCCATTAAAATGATTTCCTTCTGATGTGTCGTGGCAGGAGAACTTTCAGCGCTGGTGTGACATTCATGTCTGATGCTTGAGATTCTGTAGAACTGGGCATAAGACATAAGCTTCTTTATCTCTGAGTACTAAAATGAATAATGTAAACAATAGCAAGACAAAGAACTTGGATATTGATTTTAAAATAATGAGTGTTTCACAGTTTGAATGTCACTGCATATAGTCATACAGCGGGTAATCATTTCTATCGGCTTCTGTTTAAACATTTCATGTTGCTTAAAAAAATGTATTAGAGAGAAGTGTGAACAGTTGTACTCGTATAATAAAACCAAGTGTTGTACAGTCATTTTTTTTTTTTACCTGATTTGCCCATGTTTCCCTTTTTCCATCGTGTTTTACAATATTAGACCAATATAGATTCAAATTAGACCAATATAGCATGTCACTTATATCACCAAGATAATAATAATAAATTAAATAAACAAATAAAGTTAGTACTAGTGCTGAAGAGAAAAGAACTGCATGTAACATTACGCTATCTTGTAAGGCTACTCTAAGAAGTTTATGCAACTACTGGACGAAAGTTAATAAAAATTTGCCCGTGCTTTTTTATTATGTGCCTCCATCTGCTGGTGAAATGGTAAATTACCAGAGATTCTGCTATTAAAGGAGGGCCTATTGAACAACGGGATGTCAGATAGCTAGTAAAACCGTGTGGATACAGTGAAAGTTAATTTTCTGGCATTCATTTAATTATTTAAAAAAATATATATATATATATATATATATATATATATATATAAAACGAATATATAAGATTGTTTTCGCAAATAGACTATTTCTTATTCCGTGTTGCGTACAGATGACGCAGATATTCCTCCACCAATGGGAGCGTTACATCTTCATTTGTCTAGCCAATAGAAGCACGAAGTGAAGAACCCGGCAGCTGTCTTTGATGACGTATGTGATCTGAAGCACAAAACCGCGTGAACATGGTAAGTGTTGTTATTTAGCAATAACAAACAGTGCTTTCCGTTAATAAAATAAAAAAATTGCAGCGACCAAATAAATCTGTTTGCAATATTTAAAACGTATTATTGTTTACTGCACACCACTGTTGGCAAGGAATTAATAATGGCAGCAGCCTGCTAACAGCTAACGCTAGCTAACTTGTCCAATCTCAAACAATTTGTATTGTTATTCTTTTAATTACATTTCAAATCGACACCGAATATTTTTAATGCCTTGGTATTTCTGCTTTCGAATAGAGTAATTTAGAGCCAGTCTAAACTGCTTTTGGTGTATGTAACGTTATGCAATTAGATGGCTTCGCTCATTGTGTATATCGTTGTACTGTATTTCACATCTTAAATCATATTTTCACATCGTTTGATCAACTTTTGTTCTTATATCAGGCCTTAATTTGAATGTAACATTTAATTTAATTCCTCAGCTCTTCTACTCGTTCTTCAAGTCCTTGGTCGGCAAAGATGTTGTGGTGGAGCTCAAAAATGACTTGAGGTAAGCACTTTACTTTTAAAGGGGGTCATATTATGCTTTTTTAAAGATCATTATTTTGTGAATTTGGTGTAACATAATATGTTGACATGCTTTAATGTTCAAAAAACATTTTTCAAATACTGTACATTATTGTAGGTCCACTATGCCCCGCGTCTCAAACGCTTCGTTTTCTACAGCAGTGGTTCTCAATTCCAGTCCTGGGGACCACCTGCTCTGCACATTTTGCATGTCTCCCTTATTTAGCACACCCTGATTGAGATGTAGGGCCGCTGCTGTCTCTTCCTGATCAGATGAGCTCGTTAGTTTTGCACATTCAGAGAGAGACCGTTCCTGGCACCATGCTCTCTCTTACCTACCAAGCTGATGATCTCAATCAGCTGTGTTAAATAGGCAAATTGAACAATAGGTGGAGCTGTGAGAGGACATGCAAAATGTGCAGAGCAGGGGGGACTCAGGACCAGCCCTGAGGGGCTCCTATGTTCAGGGTGGAATTGAGAACCCGACTGTTCTACCACTTGAGTCCCGGTGAGGAAATCTCTTCCAACAAGCAGAGTCTGCCGAGGTCTGTGATTGGCCAACAGCTGCTTGATGGGGACCAAGTGCATTGAAAGCTGATTGGCTATAGTCAATGAATAGCACCACTAGTTGCCATTTTTGCGTCAATGGAAAAGAGTGTAACTGAGAGATGGCTCCTTTCCATAAGAGGGACCAAAGATCGCGAGCTAGCTTTCAAAATAAATGTAAATACAGTTAATAATGTCCTTTAGTTTTACCATCTGTTCAAGCCCGAAATGGGAACAGAGTAGAGGTCTGCACGGGCTTAAAATTGAAGCCCTTACCCGAGATCGTCCGACCCGAACCGAGCGGCACAATTACATTTAGAGCTCGAACCCGCAATATTTCCCCCACCGCCCCACGACGAATAGCCTACTAAAAAAAATTTAAAAAGGCTGCATTTCACTGTTGCATGCAACGGCCAATATACAAATACACAAAGAAACAGATTCATCAAGGCTCGGCCATTTCAGAAGGCAAAATAAAAACACTTACCAGTTATGAAAGTTTGTGAACATCAGGTGCAGCGTCGCATACATTCTGCCGAGTTTATGAATGGTTGTATGGACAAGACGATAATTCTTCCACCATGCAAATTATGGTAATTTTTGTCAGTTAAGGCTTGTTAGCAAATCAGACACGGAGATGTAGTGCGGTAAGATCGTATTTATTTGAATTAATTAATCATTTATTTGAATTAGCGAGAGAGAGGGGGGTGAAAGTTGCGCGTGCATGTGAACCTGCGTCTGCGTCTATCTCTGCAAGCAATGAGGCTTATAGTTACTTCAAAAACAGAGATTTTACCCCTCATTGCAGAGAAATATAACGTTGCGAGTCAGTAGCCTATCGAAGCTATTTTACTAATAAAAGTTTCCGTGCTGTTTGTGCGCTGCGCGATCTTTGACATCTATGTGCAATAATGTGTGTGTGCGTGAGTCTATGAAAGCTGCATATAGTTTTGGTTTAGCTACAAACCCGAACCCGACCCGAGCCCGAAGCTATCCATTAAACATTAACCTGACCCGAAACCCGAAAGTATTTCGGGACCCGCGGGCTCGGGTCGGGTAGCAGACTTCTAGAACAGAGTCACGTGACAGACACAGTAATGAAGCTCCTATGTGTTTGCACAAAAGCCACGGTTGTGTGACCTTGTCTCCCTCTCTCACACACGTGAGCACACACACACACACACGGCACGCAAAACTCCGCATTTGAACAGTCTCAATAGCAAATACTTAAACTGATAACAAAACATACAGTCCCTGATTCAGAAGCGCCAGATTGTCATAGCAAAGTCAGAATTACCTCCTCTCCTAGGTTCACGAAACTGTCGTCCAAAAAATGCGTTGCTGTTCTGTTGTAAGTAATCTTAATGATTCCTAAATGCATCTACTTTCGGAAGGTCAAATAAAGTGCTTTTGCTTTCGCCTAGAAACACACAGCTTCTCCCTGACACAGCTGCTTCAACACTACTGCGGTTACTGGAACCACGCATTCTTTCTTTGCATGAACATTTGGGCTGTATTATGCAAATATTTCCACATCCTGACATAGACATGTGGGGGCGTGTTTGAATGAGCCGTTTTAGAGGGGCGTGGCAGAATCTTAACTTTGATAAAGAATATCTCTTTGGTTTTGAGACTTTAGTCTTTGCAACTTCAGGGATTTTATCTATGCACAATCAGCTTATAACACTCCAAAGAGAAAGGAAAACTTGAAATTGCATCATGTGACCCCTTTAATATATCACGTCCTTTAAAATATAGTATGTGCACAGTGTAATTTATGAGGTTACTCATTACATTCTTAATGTCAATTTTGCAGCATCTGTGGAACATTACACTCAGTTGATCAGGTATGGCTGCACATTCCACTTTATTGAAATACAAGCAAATATTGAGTGAATTTCAGTTCAAAATTTAAACGTGTTCTCTCTTCACAGTATCTGAACATCAAACTGACAGATATCAGTGTCACTGATCCAGAGAAATATCCCCACATGGTGAGAACTTGTAAAGTGTGTTCTTTGTTATAGATAAGGAAGTGTGCATACTATTTAAACCCGATCACTCAACCGATTGATAAAGAGAAGTAAAACTTAAATAGCAGAAAAGAACACTTGTTGTCTGGTCTGTGCCTAGAACCTCAGCCACTCGAGTCTTTCATGTATGAAATGTCATATTGAGTTTCAACAGATGAACAACCTTCAGGAGAACAATATATATGACTGTTTATTATTGTTGTTGTTTTTTAGTTGTCTGTAAAAAACTGCTTCATCCGTGGATCAGTAGTGCGATATGTTCAGCTTCCTGCGGATGAGGTGGACACACAGCTGCTACAGGATGCTGCACGCAAAGAAGCTATGCAACAGAAACAATAATGTGTTTACATTTGAGAATTGTTTTTTTGTAGGACTGTTCACAAGCATCATATGTGGAGCCTGTAGAGTAAATGCTTTTTTTCCTACCTGAAACTTTTATGTAAAGTTTGGATTTTTTTCCCCCTTGATGTTCATTTACCTCTGTTGTACTGAGAGGGAATGACTTTGAGTTAGTAGTGATTTTGTGCTTTTAATAATGTTTGGAAGGTTCTGTATTGCATCCAAATGACTTTTGTTTTAGTTAAGTTCTTCAACCTGCTAATACAGAAATAAAGTATTTTCTTCCACGGTCTACTTTGTTATTTTAGTTCAACCATTGAAAACATTTTCGACTGGCTGCGTTCAAATTTGTATACTGTCTGAGTAAATACTTCTGTTGACTATGTAATTATTTTACAGGTGTTAAAAAATAATGTTTCATATCATGGGTCTCAAACCCTGCTCCTGGAGGACTCCCATCCTGCAGAGTTCAGCTTCAACCCCAATCAAACACATGTAAAACATGTTGAAGAGCCCAGGGTTACTTGTTAATCACAGACAGGTTTGTTGGAGCAGGGTTTGAACTGAAGTTTGCAGGAAGGTTGCACAGGGTTGGAGATCACTAATCTAAAACACTTTTTTACACAGGTGTAAATTATTTGTTATAAGTCATATGAGTGTAACCTGGATGTATGATATGTCATATGACCAACCAGCGTCACTTGTTGCTTCACTTTCCATTCACAAATCCTCTCTTGTGGTCTCATGCAATAGTTAAGTGTCCATTGTATGTACACTTCAGAATTTTACTGGAGATTACTTTTTAACCACTCGTTTATGAATACTTTGAATGTGGATGTTCCATTTGTCTCACATACAGTTTTTGGCCTACTATATACAGTAGGGAAGTATGTGATTTTGGATGCAGCCAAAGCATATGTTGCACCGCTTAAAATGTTTATATACTGGTTAAGTTGAAGAAACCGTGTGTATGTAAAGTTTTAGTTTTTAGTGTTTATTTTCCCTTTTTACAGTGTAGTGGAGTTCTGTAACTTTTTTAAATGGTTAGAAGCTATTTGACATTGTGCTTTAAAACAATGAAACATAAGATTACATTTTTTTATAATTTATTCAAATTATTGATTAATTCATCTGTGTCACTATACAACTTGTTTACAGTGTTTTAAAAGGTTTCCCTAAAAGTACCAATGACAGTGGATAATATTTGTATGACATTTCTTGCTATCAACTAGTTTCTGCCTAAAACTGTGAAGCATACTGTTTTTGACACACACACACACACACACTAATGCAACAATTGGCTGTAGCAGAGCGTTGCTTCATTTTAATGTTTGTTTACGAGTTTATTGTATGTAGAAATGATAATAAAAAAATTTAACGGCCTCAAATATATACCATTTCAGCATGTTAATGTTATGAGCACCTTTTAACAGAGTGCTCATTAGCTCACCAATGAACTTGAAATGTGTTAATTTGGTTGAACCAGGTGCACCACAAAATTGAGACAAATTGCTGTCAGCCGTTTGTTGATTTTCCATTCGAGGCCTGACTGACACGCTCGCAGGTTACGTTTAACGAGAATGGTAGGTGTTGTATTTCTCCTTTTCATAACAGAGTTAATGGTTCTTACAAAACTCCGCGTGAACTTAAGTTTTCAAGTTAAGAAGAACGATATCCACAAAAGAAACGTTTGGCAGCATGTTTTGTTGCGACTACTTTTCTCGGTTTTGTTTGTTCGTCTTTTTCACAGAGGTTTATTACAATTACTACCCCGTGGCATTCGAAAAGCACTATGGGTGACTATTTAAGTCATGAATTGGGGACGATGTTGATTTCTGATATGCCGAAAGAGTAGCCTACCACACTAGGTTCCAATGGTGCTAGTCTGTGTTTTCAGGAGAAATGCATGGATGAGAGCTTTGACATGGATGAGTGTTGCTCTGAGCTGCACCACGGCAAAGTAAGTTTAGAGCTGGAAAGTTGTCCATAATTTAATGATTAGCAAATCTTCCTTGTCTTGATGGTCTGTTCTATTGCTTTGTCAATTAGATGAACGAACGCGTTGCCAAGAGTTCTGCGCTAAACTCCATACTCGAAGAGCTGTTAAATGAAAAGGTAGTGTTTTCTAAAAAAAGTGGCTTTGTTACTTTTATTCTATTTTTTTTTCTCAGTGATCCATTTTTTTCACTCTTGTTTTTTAGATTTCTACTCCGAGGAAAAATCATTGGATACTTGGCCCTGAGGACCTCAATGATACTCTTGTTTATGATTTTGAGATTGAAGAAGCGGCCTGAGCTTTGTATTAATGCCTACATGGTGTTGCTTTCACATGTGAATAAATGCTGCAGGTGAAAGTGTAGTTTTTTTTTAAATTGTATCAGCTAATAGTAACTTGTTAATAAAGTGTGTATATATATATTTACATACTGTGTAAAAATGTGTGTGTGCAAGTTGTGTGTACATGTGAGGTCCTCACTATTCAAAAATGTCCTCACTGATATAGTGAAACCTGTTGAACCAATATTTAACTTAATTAGCTCTTAAGTTTAGAAGCCTTGACTAACATAGTGAAACAAACAGGTTTTTTGTAGGCCTACACCATATTGTAGGGGCAAATTTGTACTTTGTGACAAACCGGCAAAACCAACATTCAGGGATGTTCTTATTTGTAAAAATGGTATACATTTGCAAGAACATTTTCAGTAATGGTTAGGTATTGCTACGATATATATATATAAAAAAAATGATATAGCTAAGTAAATGTGTGTGAATCAGATTTTGCCTATATCAGGGGTCACCAAACTTGGTCCTGGAGGGCCGGTGTCCTGCAGAGTTTAGCTCCAACCCTAATCACACACACCTGAAGCAGCAAATCAAGGTCTTGCTAGGTATACTTGATATGTCCAGGTAGGTGTGTTTAGGCAGGTTGGAGCTAAACTCACCGAGTGTGGTGCCCCCCTGGCCTATATTATTAGGAGCAGACTTCTGTCCCCACATCGAAAACTTGCACAGTTTGAAAATGTGAAGATGTTTGGTTTTGCAGATAAACAATACTGGCTCAGTATAAAAACAATAAGTCAATTGAAATTCTCCACTATGGTAGAAAAATGTTTCTTGCACTCTGAGCTATATTGTTGCATTTTTGTGTTATATTGGTTTTGAAGAAGGAAGCAAAATAATCTCAGACCTGTTCCAGAGTAACGCAACAGGATCTGATACTTTTTATGGTTTGTAATGCAGTTTTCTGATCCCTCCTCCCAACCCCTCAGAATGGCTTTTATGTTGCAGACTTATGTACTATATGGCCTTGTGTTGAACTGATTAATAACTTTTAGATGGATAATCATGTCTTCAATCTGTATCAACTGTATATCAGTATACAGTAATGTTCAGACTTGCAGTGCGCACAATATAGTACCATTACTGCAGGGGTCACCAGACTAGGTCCTGGAGGGTTGCCTAAACACACCAGCTTGGAAGTTTCACACTGTAAAAAGTGATGTTGACTTAACATAAAAAAATATAGGAAACCCATTGCCTTAAAATGATTAAGTAAATAATCATTTAAAAAAAAATAATTTAACTGAACTGTCAAGTTCACATAATTTTTTTATTGTTAATTATTATTTACTTAATTTTAAGGCAACGTGTTTTCTCAAATTTTTTAAGTTAAGTCAACTTATCACTTTTTACAGTATATACTGAAACTTCAAGTGTGTTTGATTAGGGTTGGAGCTAAACTCTGCGGCACTAGTCTGAGCATTATTTGTGCAGTCAAAATAATTTTGGCCAATGGTTTAAATATCAGCATGTTGAAGCGGTGTACATCTGGTTGTTGTGTAGATGGTGTAGTTTCTTACCTGTTGACTAAAAGAGTACCTGCACTGTAAAAAAAAAGTTGTTTCAGCTTAAAATAATTTGTTACCCTGCTGCCTTAACATTTTTAGTTTAGTCCACCAAAATATTCAAGTTGTCCCTTAAATTAACATTGAGGAACTTAACATTTAAAGTAGACAAAACTAAAAATTGTAAGTCAGTGGGGTAACAAATTATTTTAAGTTGAAACAACTTTTTGGAACAATTTTAGTTTTTACAGTGTGTATAAAATAAAGCAAATCTCAATCAAAACTCTGTAGCTGAACCGTTCTGGGGTGCGTTTCCCAAAACAAACTATGGTCACAAGTTCCGTCAATACCAATAGAGTTCGATAGAACTTACCACCATAGTTAGCTAACGATGCTTTTGGGAAACACGCCCCTGTCGTGTTGAACTGTGGTTCATTCTTTCTTCGTGATGCTCCAGTCCTGGGGCCTGTACCATGAAGCCGGTTTAGCTGGCTAGACAGGTAAGTTCCAGTGTAGTTTGCACCAATCCTGAGTTGTTAGGTGCCATGAAAGCGGCTAAATTGGCTTTTAGCAGCGTTCATTGCCATATAACTTACACTCCACGTCTCCGGGGCAGGTTATGTTCTGGGTTAGAGATCTCAAACTGAAATTGGAGCAATCAGATGTGAGCAAAGTGACACATGTCTGACACAAAAAAAAGTCACTCCCCCAGTTTGTCTTGCTCCAAATTAAAGATCACTAGTACTAAAATAAATGTCTGACTTTAATGATAATTACTTAGTTATTTTATATGATGCATATTATTATTAATCCATTACACACACGCAATTTTAGTTTTACAGGTAATATAAATCATTTATTTTAATGAATGTTAATATATACATATCATATATAAATAATCTGTAAAATCAATACATAATGCTTTAAAAATGATTACGTGAACTTACATCTGAGTCTCTATCGCTGTATATTTCCAACTATATAAACTAACTTTACAAATTTCACTTGTGACTGCACTGATGAAGCAAGATCATTTATTTTATTTGTCCTCTTTCAGGAACAAGTAATTTTTTTCATTGGAAATGCATTTAAATTAGTATATTCTTGAATACTTTAACCAAGGCTCATGATTGGCACTTGGCAGTGATGTCTCACATTCATGTGGACGTGCTCCACAAACTCAGGATCAAAGCCTGAGTTGTCAAAGAAAGTTGATGATCAGCATCATGGTACCAACAAAGCCAGATTCGAGTGGTTTGGTTTTGTCAACTCAAAACTAATCCTGTAACTCTTCATTTGTTCTTCTACCATCATGCTACAGGCCCCTGTTTAAGGAATTGATACAACAGAGGTATGGAGCTTCCAGTGTTGCTTTTCACTACCCCAGCTTGTGGTGATTTGGTTCCCTGCATTTTATCTGGACTCTCTAACAATTCTGCTATTGTTGTAACATGCAAGCCTTCCCATAATGCTAAGCTTAATATAACACATCTGCTATTGTTATATATATATATATATATATATACATACACACACTGCCGCTCAAAAGTTTGGGATAAGTAACATTTATGTTTTTTAAAGAAGTTTCTTCTGCTCATCAAGACTATCTATTTGATCAAAAATATTCAATTCAAGATTATTTGTATATCGCTTTTTACGATACAATCGTTGCAAAGCAGCTTTACAGGAAATTAAGTTTCTACAATAGATTTATATATTGTAGAAACTTCATGTATTTAACTTATGGCTAAATTTGGTTAATTCTGTATACTGTCTGAGGGTTGGCTTCCTCTGAGGGGTTGGCATCATCTCTTCTCAGGTGTTTGGTCATCTCAGATCATTTAAGGGTTGGATTCAGGCTGAAGCTTGTGTAATTCCTAACATCCTGTGGCAGAAACAGAGAAACAAATAGAGACATAATTAGCGTAGATGTTGTTTCATCCAAGCAAAAATTATTTGATCAACCCAAGATAAAGCATAATAATGTGCGTTTGATCATAAGATATAACTGCAGTACAAGATTCTGAGATGCATTATATGAATGCTTGGTTAAAGATATGTCTTTAATCTAGATTTAAATAGAGAGAGTGTGTCTGAACCCCGAACATTATCAGGAAGGCTATTCCAGAGTTTGGGAGCCAAATATGAAAAAGTTCTACCTCCTTTAGTGGACTTTGCTATCATAGGTACTACCAAGAGTCCAGAGTTTTGCGACCTTAGGGAGCGGGTTGGATTATAGCGTGATAGAATATTAGTTAGGTAAGCAGGAGCTAAACCATTTAGGGCCTTATAGGCAAGTAATAATATTTTGTAACTGATACGGAACTTAATAGGTAGCCAGTGCAGAGACTGTAAAATTGGAGTAATATGATCATATTTTCTTGACCTGGTAAGGAATCTAGCCGCAGCATTTTGTACTATCTGTAGCTTGTTTATTGAAGATGTAGGACAACCACCTAGCAGTGCATTACAATAGTCCAGTCTAGAGGTCATGAATGCATGAACTAATTTTTCGGCATCAGAAACAGTTAACATGTTCCGTAGCTTGGTAAAGTTGCTAAGATGGAAGAATGCTGTTTTTGTAACATGGGAAATATGATTTTCAAAAGATAAGTTGCTGTCTAATACAACACCCAGATTTTTAACTGTAGATGAGGTAACCGTACATCCGTCTAGTTGCTAATTGTGATCCAAGAGATTCTGTGTACTGTTTTTGGTCCAATAAGTAATATCTCTGTCTTATCTGAATTTAACAGGAGAAAATTATTGGTCATCCAATATTTAATATTTTTAACACACTCCGTCAGCTTAGATAATTTAGAAGTTTCATCTAGTCTTGTTGAGATATATAGTTGAGTATCATCAGCATAACAATGTAAACAAATCCCTTATTTTCTAATAATATTACCAAGGGGCAACATGTATATTGAAAATAGCAGAGGACCTAGGACAGATCCTTGTGGTACTCCATACTTTACTGGTGATAATTGAGGTGACTCCCCGTTTAAATAAACAAAGTGGTAGCGATTGGACATGTAGGATCGAAACCATCTTTAAGCCTGCCCTTGAATACATATAGTTTTGTAATCGATCTAGGAGTATGTCATGATCTATAGTGTCGAACGCAGCACTAAGATCAAGTAAAACTAGCATTGAGATGCAGCCTTGGTCTGACGCAAGAAGCAAGTCATTTGTAATTTTAACGAGTGCATTTTCTGTGCTATGGTGGGGCCTAAAACCTGACTGAAATTCTTCATAGATATATTTTTTTTGCAAGGAGCACAATTGAACAGACACAACTTTTGCTCAAATTTTAGACACAAACGGAAGATTTGAAATGGGTCTGTAATTTGCCAGTTCACTAGGATGTAGTTGTGGTCTCTTAATAAGAGGTTTAATAACCACTAGCTTGAATGGTATTGGGATGTGACTTAAAGATAACGATGAGTTAATAATATTGAGAAGCAGTTCTTCTGCTACAGGTAACAACTCTTTCAATAATTTAGTGGGTACAGGATCTAATAAACATGTTGTTGGTTTAGATGCAGTGATACGTTTATTTAGCTCATCCTGTCCTGTAGTTGTAAAGCACTGCTGTTTTTTTATTGGGTGCGATGAATGAAACTGAAGTACTAAACACTGTAGAATCTACATTTGTTATTGTATTTCTGATGTTATCTATTTTATCAGTGAATAAATTCATAAAGTCATTACTATTAAACTGTGAGGGAATATTTAGATCAGGTGACATCTGTTTATTTGTTAATCTAGCCACTGTCCTAAATAAAACCTTGGATTGTTTTGGTTATTATCTATGAGTTTGCGGATATGCTCGGTCCTGGCAGCATTTACAGAACAGAACAACACAGAACAAACTTCACTTATTTTGTGAAATATTATTGTAATTTAAAATAAAAGTTTTCTATTTTAATATACTTTAACATATAATGTATTTCTGTGATCAAAGCTGAATTTTCAGCATCATTACTCCAGTCTTGAGTGTCATATGATCCTTCAGAAATCATTCTATTATGCTGATTTATATATATATATGTGTGTGTGTGTGTGTGTATACTATATTGCCAAAAGTATTGGGTCACCCCCTTCTAATGAAAGGTTTGACTACTTTAGTAATTTCCATGAGTACAAATCCTAATATTTAAGCATATAATGATATTCTAGGGAATTGTGTGCTTCTAATTTTATAGCAACAGTTTGGACTCTTTTCTATTCTAACATGACAGTGCCTCTGTGTATAAGGCAAGGATCAAAGAGAAATGATGATTCAGTCAGTGTGGAAGAACTTGACTGGTCTGAATTAGCCATCAGAAGATGGGAACACTGTAGTCATAAAGGGATGGACATGGTCAGCAACAATACTCAGGTAGGCTGTGGCATTTAAACGATGCTCAATTTGTACTTAGGTGCCCAAAGAGTGCCAAGAAAATATCCCCCACACCATTACACCACCACCAGCCTGAACCGTTGAGACAAGGCAGGATGGATCCATGCTTTCATGTTCTTTACACCAAATTCTGACCCTACCATCATAATGTTGCAGCAGAAATCGAGACTCATCAGACCAGGCAATGTTTTTCCAATCTTCTATTGTCCAATTTTGGTGAGCCTGTGCGAATTGTAGCCTCCGTTTCCATTTCTTAGCTGACAGGAGCGGCACCCGGTGTTTTCTTCTGCTGCTGTAGCCCATCTGCTTCAGGGTCCGACGTGTTGTGCATTCAGAGATGGTATTCTGCATACCTTGGTTGTAACAAGTGGTTATTTGAGTTACTGGTGCCTTTCTATCATCTCTAACCATTTTTATGTAGTGAATTGTTGGCCTTCTGGAAAGTATGTTCATTTACTGTATATGTACTCAATACTTGGTAGGGGCTCCTTTTGCTTTAATTACTGCCTTAATTCGGCGTGGCATGGAGGTGATCAGTTTGTGGCACTGCTGATGTGGTACAGGAGCCCAGGTTTCTTTGACCGTGGCCTTCAGCTCAGCTGCATTTTTTGGTCTCTTGTTTCTCATTTTCCTCTTGACATAGATTCTCTATGTGGTTCAGGTCTGGTGAGTTTGCTGGCCAGTCAAGCACACCAACACCATGATCATTTAACCAACTTTTGGGGCTTTTGGCAGTGTGGGCAGGTGCCAAATCCTGCTGGAAAATGAAATTAGTATATTTAAAAAGCTGGTCAGCAGAAGGAAGCATGATGTGCTCCAAAATTTCTTGGTAAACGGGTGCAGTGACGTTGGTTTTCAAAAAACACAATGGACCAACACCAGCAGATGACATTGCACCCCAAATCATCACAGACTGTGGAAACCTAACACTGGACTTCAAGCAACTTGGGTTATGGGCTTCTCCACCCTTCCTCCAGACTCTAGGACCTTGGTTTCCAAATTAAATACAGAACTTGCTCTCTTCTGAAAAGAGGAATTTGGACCACTGGGCAACAGTCCAGTTCTTCTTCTCCTTAGCCCAGGTAAGACGCCTCTGACGACAACTGTAGCCAAATTCCTTGACACGTCTGTGTGTGGTGGCTCTTGATGCCTTGACCCCAGCCTCAGTCCATTCCTTGAAGTTCACCCAAATTCTTGAATCGATTTTGCTTGACAATCCTCATAAGGCTGCGGTTCTCTCGGTTGGTTGTGCATCTTTTTCTTCCACACTTTTTCCTTCCACTCAATTTTCTGTTAACATGCTTGGATACAGCACTCTGTGAACAGCCAGCTTCTTTGGCAATGAGTGTTTGTGGCTTACCCTCCTTGTGAAGAGTGTCAATGATTGTCTTCTGGACAACTGTCAGATCAGCAGTCTTCCCTGTGATTGTGTAGCCGAACCAAACTGAGAGACCATATTGAAGGCTCAGGAAACATTTGCAGGTGTCTTGAGTTGATTAGCTGATTGGCATGGCACCATATTCTATTTTTTTTGAGATAGTGAATTGGTGGGTTTTTGTTAAATGTGAGCCAAAATCATCACAATTAAAAGAACCAAAGACTTAAACTACTTCAGTCTGTGTGCATTTAATTTATTTAATACACAAGTTTCACAATTTGAGTTGAATTACTGAAATAAATGAACATTTCCACGACATTCTAATTTATTGAGATGCACCTGTATGTGTACGCATGTGTGTGTGTGTGTATATACCCGGTCATAAGGACCCCCCCCATGTCCAAAAACTTGCAAGTGCTTGGATGGAAGTGTGGAGGAACATCTTACAGCAACTGGCAAATCTGGTTCAGTCCAGCAGGAAGAGATGCACTGTAGTACTTAAAGCAGCTGGTGGCTGCAAAAGATATTAACAGCGGCCTTTGTTCAAGGACTCATTATTCCATTTCTGCTGGTCTAATGTCTGTGACCCTTGTTCCATTTGTCTCCGTTGCTTAAGTCATTGTTAAAATATTTACACAAGAAATTTGCTGGAAATAAAAACAGTTGAATGTGAGATGTTTCTTTTTTACCGAGTTCAGAATAAAGAGGCTTTACACAAATGTTAGACATAGAAATCCAATACTTTTATTTTACATTCATACATCTATATTTTACAGTAAGCTTAATGCATTTTTTATATTTAAAAAAGCCCAATCCCAAAACAAGTCCTGAAGATGATGAATAGCTCACGCAATGAGTTGCATTTATTCTTGAAGTGTGTGAAAAGCATTTATAAAGCACACATGCACACACACTCAGTCACGCTGTTCTTCTGTCACAAAAACATTCTCACATGTTTACACACTCAAAAAGGGATAAAAGGACATGTGTTGCCCTTCAGTTGTACCTTAGTAGAGCTGGGCTGAATGAAAAGAAATTCAGACACCATTGAGAAAGGCACCTTGAGTACACAGTGTATACACAGACGAAAAGAAAAGAAAAGAAAGACAATAGTATAACCTTTTACGTAGCTTCTAGAACGACAACACTGTAAACCTTCACTTGCCAAAAGAAATAGTTACGTTTCTATACAAATACATATGAAGCAAAATATATCCTTGGTCATAACATAGCGTACCTTTTCTTTTTTATTTATTATTATCATAATCATTATTACTTTTGAATGCATATGTTACCATGTAATTCCAGATCGGCTCTGCCAGCAGAGAGCAATCTTGATGTAAAGTAATTACACTTTGTCACAATATTTATGCAGTTGCCTACATAGTGAAAGTTTATCAGTGGCAACCCACCTCATGCATGTTTTCCATTTGAGAGAGCAGCCATTATTCTCAAAAGTACACAACAAAAACCAAGTAAGATATTCAATGCTATAGTCACAGTTAGGAGTTCCTCTTACAAGACAGAGGTCGTTCCAACATAGTGTAACCTGTACATTTATTTATATATATATAAATCTATAGACACACAATTCTTTGCTTTGCGAGAAATGTGTTTGACTTAAAATATTCCAATCTCAATCAAAATCCCCAATACCTTCAGAAAAGTTTTTTTTTCGTTAGAAAATACTGTATTTTCAAAAACCGGATTTAAATGTTTTACATTCCATCCTTCCAACAAAATAAAGCTTTTTTAGTAACTCAAAACACAACCACATTTATATATATATATATATATATATATACGCATGTAAATATAAACAATAAAGTGACTACAAGAGACCATATTGTGGTTCTATGTTCAAATGTAGAGGAAACCCGTTTAGACTGGCATTTCTTGCCAGTTTTTTTTTTCTTGTCCGATTAACACAGTGTGGCACTAAAATTTAGAATGATTGTACAAGTCAGTTCATATAATGCCATGGTCAGGTCTGCCCCTAAGTGCCTTCTCAGCATGCCTTCATTAAGTCGGTCGGTAGGTCTGTCGAGGACATGCGATACTGGATCTTGGTGTTGGTGATTGCGCCGTGCTTCTGCCGCAGGTGTAACCGCAGCTGACTTTTGTGGCGAAAATGCAAGTTGCATTTTTCACACTGAAAAGCAAACGCGAGAACAGCATTTAGGGTGAGGATGAACACTTTTGCACTTTATAGATACAGTTATGCTATCACTCTGTATGTGCTTACATGATAGGGCTTTTCTCCTGTGTGTATTCGCAGGTGACTTTTCAGCGTCTGCAGATGGCGGAAACGAGTGCCACAGATTTCGCATGGATATGGCTTCTCTCCGGTATGAATGAGAACGTGAGCCCGAAGGTGAGCAACCTGTGCAAAATAGGTCATGTTAGTCTTACAAATGTCTTTTTCTATATCGGTGCAATTGACTGTAACTCAAAGCACTCACTTGCACAAATCTAGCGCCACATGTCTCACACTTGTATGGCTTTTCTCCTGAGTGAATTCGTGTGTGGGTTTTGAGGTTAGCTGGTCTGTTGAACTGAGCCCCGCAGATATTGCATCTATACGGTTTCTCTCCTGCAGCACAAATGAAAGGAGGTTAAGCAAAACATCGAACGTTGCAGCCAAAATGACATTTGTAGCAGCGGCTGTTTATTTTTACCGGTGTGAACTGTTTTATGACTGGCAAGGTTTCCCTTGTAGCGGAATGCTGCTTGGCAACGGTCACATTTGTATGGCTTGTCGCTGTGGACCTGAAGCGTGTGGCGTTTCAAGGCTTCCTCCTCTGCAAACTTGGAGTCGCATTCATTACAGAAGTGTGTTCCATTTTCTGTGAGGCAAAAGAGAAATGGTTTTAGGTTGGTTTTGGGAGGCGCAAACAGGTTTTTAGGAAACTATTTAGAAAAGTATCTCACCACAGCTGGAATCGGAGTACTCCGAGTGCATCTCAGACATCTCCTCGGCCAAACGCGAGGTGGACGTGTTGGGACAGACAGAGTGCTGTGGAGAGTGGGAGCCACAGGACGAGCATTTTAGATGGCTTATATAAAGAGAAGAGTGGCTGTCGCTGTTCCTCTGCGATCCCTCTAGAGTTCTGCTGAGGAAAATGCCACATTTTAGGTCTGTAGAGAAATTCCCTCAAATTTTTTATAGGATATTGAATGAATTTCACACATTCCTGCTAAGAGGTAAATCCTCTGTGTGCTTTAAGAGGATTGGAATGGATAAAGAATAATTCACTCTGGCTTTGTGGAGGTGGTGGGTGGAGAACCGTTCCACAAAATACTGACAAACCTGCAGTTCTGAAATTTATTGCATTAGGAAATGAGATCTTATAATTGGTTTCTGTACACCAAGGATGAAACCTTTTCGGCTGTTTTAAAGAGTAAGATTTCCTTCGGAAAAACTCACCTGTTGATGATGTTGTTGAGGCGACTGGCTTGAGGCACGGTGAAGTCCTCGCCTTGCTCGCTGATCTTTGTCGCCTTCGATTCGGGATGTTCAGAATCAACATTGTGAAGAAAAGCAGACAAGCCCGGCCTCTGCGGGGAGTGCATTCCAGGGTCACGAGGACTGGTCTCCTCCTCCTTTGAGCTCTGATTGAGAACAATGAATTTGTATTTCTTCCAGTTACGAGCTTTAGGGTCTTGATTACCTTGAGAGGTTGGAAGTTGCGAGGACTGCGCGAGGGCAGCGTTTTTGCTGCTGCTCGATTCCGTTGGGGAATTGGGCTGGCAGTCTGATTTGAGGGGGCTCTGAGGACTGCTCATCAAGGTTTTGCGTCCATTTGAGGATATGCCCAAGGAGTAGTGTTGGTGGCTCAAATGCTCCTCTGCCAGGGAACTTTGCTCTTTCCCAGTTTCCCTCTGCTGCTGCTCCTGGGACAGGCTGGTGAAGCCGTGCTTTCTGGAGCTCATCCCAATCGAATGGACCACTCCATCCAAGGTTTCCCGCTTCATTTCCTCATCCCTTCCCAGTTCTCTCGATGAGTATGAACTGGCATGGCAAGCGGTTGAGCTCACGCCGGTAGCGCTTCGGGTGAAATCGGCCAGCACGGGGTTGTTGCCATTGGCCGGCAAGCAGTGTTTGTGATGGATGATGCCTCCCTTTGAGAAGTCTGAGAAATTGTTTTTGGTATCTGTCAGCTTGCAAAGAGGAAAGGGAAAACCTTGCATGGGAAACTGGCTGTAAAGGTACGAGCTGTTATGACTGTTGACCCCGTTAAACATGCAAACACCATAGGGTCTCCCATCTCTGAAAGTCGCTGCCCGTCCAGGAACGTTTTCCAGCACCTCATGGGGTCTGTAACTGTGAACGTCTTGAGGTAAAAGCAGGGGGCTGACCAGAAAGTCCTCTCTGGGAAGTTTGATGGAGGAGTCACTGCGTGGAAATATGGAGCAAATTAAAAACATCTGCTTTCTGTCATTCAAGTATAGGACTTTCAACTTAGCATGTTATATAATTAAAGACTTGAGGGAAATTTATGAACATAGGAAAATATACCTGGACTTTATGAATCTGTGGCAGGTGTCAACAACGTGGTCCATCTGTAAATAGATGGCCGTGTTCATGATGGCCATGATGAGGCTCTCCTTCAGTGTAAGACGTGAAGTGTACATGAACTCCAGAAGGATTGCGAAACCCTCTGGGTCGATCTTCGGGTCCAGACTGATGGCGTTCAGGTTACATTTGTGTGAATCAGTAAAGATTGAGTAGAAGAGTCCACTGTGGAGAAATTATGCTTTTAGTAAGCTTTTTGCGGTCACAAATGAACATATTTCCACTACAAGAAAGCATGCAACAATTCCAAATAGTCTTCAATTGTACCTGCATGCCATAAGGACCGTTTTGTGTGCTCGAAACTGTTGTCTGTTGACCAGAATCGTGACATCTGTAAGGATATCTCTGCTACGCAGTCGGTTCAGGTTGAGCAAAACATCACTTGCATGACGCGTGAATTGGATGCAGCTGTCGGCTGCACAAGCCATTTTTTCGAGATCTGTTAGGAAACAAAGTGAACCGTGAATTATGTAATCGGTGCTCACTGAACAACATGTGCTAAAATCTGAAAAGTTGGGTATTATTCTTACATCACAGAAATCTTTGAAGCTCATATTAGATGTTTAAAAACTTCAGAAACAAAGGCAATGCGGTTATTCTTTGCTTTTTTAGGGATGCATGTCAAAACATCTATTAAGAATATGGTTTTAATCCCGTTATGCATAAAAAAATGTGTCAATGTGTACCTCCTCTGCTTTTCTTTTGACAAAAGAACACAAAAGGAGACGCTATGGAGAATGACAGCCTCAGTCACCATTCACTCTTATTGCAACTTTTTGGGGGGATACGATAAAAGTGAATGGTGACTGAGGCTGTCATTCTGCCTGACATCTCCTTTTATTTTCCACTGAAGAAAGAAAATCATTAGGGTTTGGAACAACACGAGGGGTGAGTAAATGATGACAGACTTATCATTTATGGGTGAACTATCCCTTTAATCTGAAAATCAATTACATGTATAGCTCTCAAATGTCCCACTCTCTCCGGTAGGTGGCGACAAATGATGCAAATATTTACTTAGAGAACTGACGTCCATCCACGTGCAGTTCTGTCAGGTCTGAGAATCATTTTTCTTCCCACCTAAAATTATATTTTATCTGACAGCATTATCATTCAAGTTCACAGTTGTAATGAACTTTTAGGCACTTTGCGAGGTTAGTCACAGTAAAGGTGTATTTATCTTAATATGTACCAAGTTCACTGAAATGTGCATTTACACAGCTCTTGCCTTCTAAAGAAAATTGCTTCTTTCCCTGCGATTTTAAAGTCTTTATGTGTGGAGAATAAACTAGAATGAGTCATGGGAAAATGTCGTTAGGCTGTTTATTGCAGTAGCCTACTGTGGACCGATACACTTCACTATTGAGGAATGAGTGTAATAACAGACAAAGTGGAATAGTCAACAAACACACCCCAAGAATTATGTTAATACTGTAGAAGAGTTTATTTTTTTTATTGATTAATTTTGTGACAACACGTTTTCTGCTTTCCAAAGTTCAGATAATGAACGATTCCCCTCAGACGGTCCTCGCAGTCACATCTGGCGCGTTGACAAATATAGTTTCACTGGACGCCTTTAAATAGTTAGGCGAACATTTCTCACATGTTGAACATTCAGTATTAGAGATTCTGTTTCCATTTGAGCCTACATAACACTAATATCCCCGACCACGCGCTGTCATGGTGCCAAAGCAGCTTAATCAGCCCATGGCTCTTGTGTGAGGAGGCAAACGCGCAGATGAGCGGCAAGGGGATCGGGATTTTAACCACTGGACACATAAACATGACACACATACACACTCAGAAACCCACCATAACGCTGGAATACCCCAGCTCGTCTCTGAAAATGTTTTCTACTGACCCGAATAACTTTTGTAGCCACTCATTTCATGTTCTGAACAGCTAGTTTTACTTAAAGAAATTTAAAGTTTTGCGTCCACGAGATGTCACCCAGAGACCGTTTTGACGTTCAAAACGACCCCGACAACACCTGCAACTCGCATATCAAGTCATAGTTGGCCATTTCGCCAGCATTTGGCGATCTTAAATCACTATGAGCGTATAAACAACGTCAACTTCTCACGAACACAGACGTGTCATATGGCAGAGCACACGCGCTCTCTGTTGAGCTCTTAATTGTCTCGCATTCTTGCTCTGTTTCCATCTTATTAAGCGTTAAATCTTATTTAACACTTTTACCCTATGTAACTGAACGCCAAGTGCTCATTCCAGGAATAGAGCCCGATTCACAACACGCAAACAGCGGACAGAGATTTACGAGCCACTCGCTCAGTGCCAAGCAGCACTTTAAGTATGTTTTATATATATATATATATGTCTGTTCATCCACATGCATACATCTTTCTAATATGCTGCATCACTGACAAGAACATTAAAACTTATTTCAAAATGAAACGCCCAACACACGCGACAAATAATATATATACACACACATTTAAAATGAAAACACATGAGTACTGAGAAACTATATTCTGTCACTATAACAAATTCCTCGTATGTGTAAACATACCTGGCTAATAAAGCTCATTCTCAAACTTGTGTAGGTCTGCTGCGCTCGTGCTGTCAGAAGTGACAGCAACCGCAGAACGATACAAACTTTCTTATTGCATCTCTACTACCAAACACTGTTACATTTTATAGTATTTCAGCAAAATCTGCCACTTTATGCACTTTGACCAAAAAAAAAACAATGACAATATCAATGATGACATTAATGGATCTCTGCACTACAGAAAAAAAAATATATAAAAAAAAAATGACAAACACACGCTCAACAATTGTACAAACAGATCAGAAACCATATCGAAGCTTGGGATGTGATTTATAGCAGCATATGTGCACGGCTTCTGGCACAGCACAACAAAACCAAAACATTTAGACTAGAGAAAGACCGAGCGAGAGTGCAAACCCCGGTTTCTGAGCCAACTACGGGTTTTAAGGCATGCACCGAGGTAAAGAGCGAAATCGTCGGATGCATCAGTTAACGCTTCTATCTTTAAATTTGACCACGATCTACACAGCCCCCGGTTTACAATCTTAACCCCCATGTGCTATTTAGTCAACTTTGAAAGCTGTCTTGTTCGGGAAAAAAACGCGCACCACGACTATGTTTTTACCCCTCTGCTGCATGCACGTATTATTTACAAGCCCACGATCCCGCACTGAGGACGGGCAGAGCAGTGTGGTTAATGCAGAACGATCTAAACCGTCCAAAGTATTTCCACAAAGACAGACCAACTACATAAACACTTTGCTCTAAAACATGTCCGCAAAAACACCTAAAAATCAGCCGAGATCAACATTTAACCATAAAATCTAATAAAACAGCCTAATGAACATGTGTGAGTAATGGCAACAGCGTGCCAGAGGAAAATAATGTAAAAAAAAAATCACCTGGTAGTGCTTTCCTAGAAACTTCTTGCATCACCACTTCTAAGAACCCCAGTTCTAAGAATCAAGAGAGCTCAATTCTCGGAATTTGAGCTGGCGACCATACCATTTGTAGAGGACAGGGGTGTGTGATATTTTGCCTTAAGTTTGTATTTCTTCACTTATTGTCAATATTTAAATTTCACACTGTTATACTTTAATAATTAACTACAATTTTTTTGAATCTGATATTTAAAATGTAAATTAAAGCATCTAATTTGCGTTATGATCGAGAAAAATAGTTGCGTTCAGTGTGTAATTCCTCCTTCCTCATGGACGCGTCCAGACCGAGACGGTCACGTGGCCAGAGAAAGTGGCTTACGTACGTTGTCTCTTTAGCCCAGCCTCAAAATACTCAGAACTAATTTGCTATTCCATGACATAAGCAAAGTGTCCATTCGTTGCCTTTCCCTGTATTAAACCCACGGCCATAACCTAGTCTATACAGAACATTTCTGGAGCGCTTAATCACACGGACAATTGTATTTATTTATTGTGTTTTTCTTTTTTTCAGTGATATTTTTTTCCCTTAACGTTACGTGTTATCTCTTCGGTGGCGTGGACCTGCTGGCCAGTGTGCATAAGGGTTTGTTTGACCGGAATTATATATATATATATACACGAACATTTAGATATTGTTCTTGAATACTGGCTTTAATTTCACATCTGGAATATCGTTAATTCATTCGATTTTTTTTACTTTGATTCTAACTGCTTTGTTTTCGTCGTGGTTTATCTGTCACATGTGTAGGCTATATAGCCGGTAGTAGGATACTGACGAACTACCCTTAGTAACGATTATCTGGCAGATTATATGTCGATAAATGTATTTGGAAATCGATTTAAGTAATTGTGCTTGAGAGGAATATTGGTGAATATTTATTTGACTTCTTAAGGCGCTGTTAAACGCCACTTCGTTTCGGAATCGAGCACTGTTAATGGTTTAATTGTCAGGAGTTGAAAGTAGAACCTTACAGCACCGGTGCGCGAGCTTAGTCTTGTAAAGATGCCAGAGTGTCAGGCAGCTATTGACTGACGAATTAATCTCATTCTTACGCTCAGCTCCGCATTACTAAACCACATTTGTAGAGCGGCGCGTTCTGTACGCATTAATTGATGTCACATTCTCTGCTGTTGAAGTATTCATATATCCGTCACGCTTGAAGTCAGACAGACAGCAGCACACAAAAGCAGCAGTTCGTACAAAACACTTGTTGTTTAGGCCCACGAACATGATGTTATTACTGCTTAATTACACGTGGTGCGGCTGATTTATTTTTCACAAACTATGTTGCGCTTAATTATGCTCTGAGCAAAAGCTGAATATAATTTTATAAACTATTCTTTAAAAGTGTCGAAACTTATATGGCCACTTGAACACGTCAATTGAAATTAATCTGCAAATGTCAGCTCATGTTCACAGGTTAACCTCAGGCCGCTGTTTAGTAGCATTTAGGTCACGCGTATTATTTTAAGAATGCATTTTAGTATTTGTAAACCTTCTTTTAACTACTAACAAAAGCTTTGCATATTCTGACACACTCTTCAAAGTTTCACTCGTCTTTTTTAAGTTAGTTATTTTTATTGTTGGCATTAATGCCATCTATTGTCGTTTATTCTGTCGTCTGGTGAGACTGTGTTTTTGAGAAGCATCTGTCAGAAAGCATAAGGAGGAGACGACATGTCTGTTTTTCTTTATCTCTTCCTCTTCCAAGCGAACACGTTTCTCGCTTTTTTCCGCATCTCTAATATACTAAACGCGTACAGTCAGTTCTGGTCCAAACGCACGTCAGGCGTCGTGTTTTTCAACCAACTGCAGAAAACACTCGCACAATCTCTGTGTAGCCTCTTTAAAAGTCTAGGACGGTCTCTGGGTTTTCACTTTCAGAGACAGCAGTAGGTAACTGCATCCCTTGAGACACACTATCACCTCATTAGAATCTCTGATAAAACAAGTACCTATAGTTAAATTGACCCATCGGATGCAGTGGATAAACAGCGGTCAACGTGAAGAATGCAATATACTTCAGTTATTCAAAGTTTGGATAACACTGGCTTCCATGTGTGTGTGAAAAATAGACACTTCTGTTTTTAGCACACATTTTTACCATTAGCCTATATTTTAGTATATATATTGTTTTTGTTGATTAATTACATATTCTTGCTCTCAGGGGATTTCTTATCATAAGGTAAAGTGCTCAACATGAACTTAATATGTGAGTATTCCCTGGGGCAGTTTATAATCTCACATTGTTATTGCTACTGCAATTAATTATATTAGTATGCCTATATGTAATATATAGGTAACATTGATTCTGGAATGTAAGGAATGTTTCCGCTGTGTTGTAAATTTTGGCTGGCGTGTAGTTTTGGAATTTGTTTTGCTCTGGACATTTTTACATCGTAGGCCTGTTTGCAGCACAGCTCAGGGAGTAGATTTTGAGAGGATGTTCTTTCATGCTGGTGTGTCAGCATGAGTTTACATTAGAGTAATGATGAAGATGGCTTGTAAAATTGTTGCTGTGGAAAAACGATCAAAATTAACAGCGCAGAACAAGTTTTATACTATTAAAAGCTTTTTCTTGCGTCACATTGATTTGATCTTTTACAAAATGTGTTTATAATAATCATATGATATTTTTGTTACTTGCTCTTGTGTATTGTACATAGTTCTTTTAAACTGTGTAATTCTTGTAGATCCACTGTGACAATGATAATAAAATTGTTTTTACTGATGTCAAGTCTGTGATTAGCTTTTTCTGAAATGAAGTTCTTATGAGGCATATATGCTTGTGTGGGCATTTATCTATTGAGACGTGAATATATAAGCAGAAGATATGAGCTGAATATTCATAGTACATAGAGGGAGGAAAAACTAGCTTTTTTATTGTGACACATTTTCAATATGTCATAATCACGTTTACTTCTGTTCTGTATAGCTAACTGTTACTGGCAGCTCTGGCATACATATGCTACTTTTTACATAACTATCACCTGTTTTAAGTTCGAGCAGTCAAGAGAATTTGCATGGATATTTGCATGTTTTATTTTGTGTTTCTACGTTAGTTTCTTTTTAGTTCTTCAAGGGAAAAATGCAACGAGTAGATTTGAATATTTTTGGGAAATGCAACAAGTAGAAGTTTTATAGTGTGTAACAAAATACTGGATGTTTGGAAGTAAAAATCAAGCCACTTGGCAAGATCACTGGATCTGTTTAATCTTCATTAATTTATTCACTTCAGATTTACTCAGCCAGGTTAGAAACATCGACTCGAGTGATTCGCTCACCTGGGTAACTTCGTTTGTGGCTCCAGATGGGGGGAACTGGTCCGTCCTCCCTTGAGCCGTTTAGACCCGGACACAGAAGGAGCATCTGTTGGGCTGAGGTGGGAAAAAAAGGAAGAATGTCAGTGCACATTTCCCCCTAACAGATTCATTGCATTTGTCTGGGATTAGTTGGTGCCTCTGTACTTTTTGCAGCCTTAATATTCCGCTGATTAATTTGTCGTCATAAATGACAGATTAAGGCTTATTGATTCTGATGCCATGAAGACCAAAATACACATTATATTCAAATATAATGTCACCACGTACTGGACCTTAATTTGTTATCAGTTTTATTGATACACTTTGTCTGTTTATGACCTAATTGAGTGTTGTTTATATAGGTCCACATCCATGTATGCCATTTATCTTTCAACAAAAAAATATCATACTTAAAAATGCATGCATCAGGGCAGAAAATATATAATAAAAATGTCTTGGCAGAATAAAATATTTAACAACTGTACTTACTTAAAGAGGCTTTCTTTTTCTGCATGTGTGAAGAGAGGTTGCTATTTTTATAAACAAATCAGAATGTAAAGTGAAGATCGGGTTTGTATTTATCGTTTTTCCTACCATTTGTCTCAGTCTCAGTCTTTTTGGGTTTCATTAGTATCTTGCTTTCTGCTTTGCATAATGCTAATGCAAATGTAATTAAATGTATTGTGAGGGGAATTTTATTTTTTTGTAAATTGCTGGATAGCAACAGTGTCAGCATTGCACTGTTTGGGTACATGAAATGGTGGAACATCAACAGAAAAAAAAATACAAACAAATCCAAAACACTCCTGAACTCTTGTGACACCAATGCGCGACTCAAAAGAAGAAAATCTCACAAAGTAGCGAGATGGAGATCAAATCAAGAAAGTGAAAAGGTGACAGAACCTGACACATAGTTTTCCTTTCTGACTCTTGGAATTTTGTTTCAAAACAAGGTCTATCAAAAAGTTATGATTTCAATCAACTTGGTGTCTTCACAAAATATACTAAGTAATGTAATATAATATGTAATAGTTAAATATACCCCTCTAAATAAAGTTGAAATGTGTTCATATAATATTGAATGTGCTTTTACACTTGCAACATGTAAATGCTATCTTTCATATATCCAGTAGTATTCAAGGTATCTCAAAAGAATCTGTAATCTTTACTAAAAATAAATCTTTACCTCATAATTACACTGAAAGAAATGTGCCGCTATTGTTGAAGTGAACACGACAGGAAAACATGTTCCAAAAATAGTTTGCCTCTGTGCTACCTTGGCTAGTTGTACCCCGGATTGTGTGGGCTGATTTTTTTAGAACAGAGGTGGAACAGACATGCTAGATGGAACGCCTCTATACTTTCTTGTGAAGATCATGCCTAGGTAGTCATAATAGAAGCATAAAGCGACAGCATGAATATTTTTGACCTTCTTATGACAGCCCACAATGTAGAATTTAATTTCATCAACAACCCACATAAAATGCATTTAGTGTTGTGAAGAGGCAGAAGTCATTTACTTTCCTCAGTTTAACACTGATTGACCTACTTTGTTATTTTAGCCTGAGGAAAAAAATTGAATCAACGTAATAAATTGATTTTTCTGACCCACTAATATATTTTACCAGCTTTGATTCAAGTGTGTTAGTTTAGAGAACATCTAATTGTTGTAGATGGAACAGGACAGATTAAGACAAACTCATCTTGATGGATATCTGTCTGACCCAATGCTGTTCTCACATTAGGTCAAATTTAGCTGATGTAAAGCACTTAAAGGTGCAGCGTATCTCAATATATCCGTCCATTTATAACACACATTTAAAATTCTTATATAATATAAAAACTCTAAATTTATGTTGCTTTCATGCAGAACCTGATTTTACCAAGTGCGACATGTTCCTGGATCAACATCTTTGTTGACCCTGGAACAACATTGTTATTAACCAATCAGATTTGAAGAACAAAATTATAATTTTTGTGAAGTTTAGGCTTACAATCAGTGTTTGTTGCTTGTACATCAGTGTCATTCATCTATCATTTCCTCTGATTTTAGGGATTACTCATGGGAAAGGTTAGGTTTAGGTGTAGGGATATGGTCAAGATTACATTTTTGGATTAAAATGTTGTTCCAGGTTCAACAATATATGTTGACCCAGGAACACATGTAACTCAGCAAAATCAGGACGTGCTTGGTTTCATATAGTTTTTATATACCATCTTAAAATGTAATGTGGTGTAACCATACCGTGAATGCATGTAAGTGCACATCTTGTTTGAAATTTTACAGTTTGTTTGTTTTTGTTTAATTTTTACACATACTATAACTTTAAAGTTTTAAGGAAGTCACGCCCCATGACGGTTTAGGGGATGCACCTTCCTTGCCTTGTCCTGAGAAAGTCAAATTGTCTGATAAATTAACACTGATTTGTTGGATGAGTTTTTCATATAACAATTAGCATTGAAACAGTTTTGTTCTAATATATTTTTTAAGATTTTATTTTATATATATATATATCTGTCAGTCTTCTGTCGTGTGTGTCTTGTGTTCCCGCCTCTTGTGTCCTTATTTTGTTTGTTTCCTGTCCTCGTTGAGTGTGATTATTAGTTAATTATGTATCAGCTGTGTTTTATTATGTTAGTGATTTATCCTGTGTATTTATGTTGCTCTCTGTTTAGTTAGTGTGGTTTGGTCTACTCGTTACTCCTCAGTGTTACTGTCTGTGTCAGCCTTGCCTTGTTTGGATACATTATAGACTGTATTTGAGTTTACTCCTCGTCTCCGTGTTCCTTGTTCGTCCCCGTTGTGTACACCGTGACAATATCATATATAATAATATATATTTTATTTGTATGATTAGCCCAAACTACTAAAGCTTTTCTTTTTGAAGAATTTATATATGAGCATTTTTTTCTCTTCATAGTTGTACTACACTGACTTTTTGCACAGCAAAAGGTACAGTGCTCAGCGTAAATGAGTACACCCCCTTTGAAAAGTAACATTTTAAACAATATCTCAATGAACACAAAAACATTTTCCAAAATGTTGACAAGACTAAGTTTTATATAACATCTGTTTAACTTATAACATGAAAGTAAGGTTAATAATATAACTTAGATTACACATTTTTCAGTTTTACTCAAATTAGGGTGATGCAAAAATGAGTACACCCCACAACAAAAACTACTAAATCTAGTACTTTGTATGGCCTCCATGATTTTTAATGACAGCACCAAGTCTTCTAGGCATGGAATGAACAAGTTGGCGACATTTTGCCAGATCTATCTTTTTCCATTCTTCAAGAATGACCTCTTTTAGAGATTGGATGCTGGATGGAGAGTGATGCTCAACTTGTCTCTTCAGAATTCCCCATAGGTGTTCGATTGGGTTCAGATCAGGAGACATACTTGGCCACTGAATCACTTTCACCCTGTTCTTCTTCAGAAATCCAACAGTGGCCTTAGATGTGTGTTTAGGATCATTGTCATGTTGGAAAAGTGCACGACGACCAAGGGCACGGAGTGATGGTAGCATCTTCTCTTTCAGTATAGAGCAGTACATTTGTGAATTCATGATGCCATCAATGAAATGCAGCTCCCCGACACCAGCAGCACTCATGCAGCCCCACATAAGGACACTGCCACCACCATGTTTCACTGTAGGCACCATGCATTTTTCTTTGTATTCCTCACCTTTGCGACGCCATACAGTTTTGAAGCCATCAGTTCCAAAAACATTTATCTTGGTCTCATCACTCCAGAGTATAGAGTCCCAGTAGTCTTCATCTTTGTCAGCATGGGCCCTGGCAAACTCTAGGCAGGCTTTTTTGTGCCTGGGCTTTAGGAGAGGCTTCTTTCGTGGACGGCACCCATGCATGCCATTCCTCTGCAGTGTACGCCGTATTGTGTCACGGGAAATAGTCACCCCAGTTTGGCTTTCTACTTCTTTAGATAACTGCAGTGAACTTGCATGTCGATTTTCTTCAACCCTTCTCATCAGAAGACGCTCCTGACGAGGTGTTAACTTCCGTGGACGACCTGGACGTCTCTGTGAGATGGTTGCAGTTCCATCTTTTTTAAATGTTTGTACCACTTTTGCTACAGTATTCTGACTGATAAGTAAAGCTTTGCTGATCTTCTTGTAGCCTTCACCTTTCTTGTGTAAAGAAATTATTTTCTTTCTCAGGTCTTGTGACATTTCTCTTCCATGTGGTGCCATTGCTGACAGCATGAAATGGGAAGGGGTTTTCTTTAAGTAACACCCTTTTATAGTCAACTGTCACCTGTGTAATGAATAATTAGACTCACCTGTGGTTGAATTCTTGTTAAATTAGACATTTGTATTCTAAAATTTAGCTTTGCTCCAGAGACTTTCAGTTTAAATTATCACCCTAATTTGAGTAAAACTGAAAATGTTTTTGTGTTCATTGAGATATTGTTTAAAATTTTACTTTTCAAAAGGGGTGTAGTCATTTACGCTGAGCACTGTACATATAAAAGTGGATTTTAATACTTAATTTTTTTTAATAATGTATGCATAAAATGCATTTTATTGTATTCACGAATAAATTAATAGATAGATAGAATAAAAAACATGATATTGGCCCCCTACTTTAATGTATAGTTAGCAGCCATATCACCCTGCAGCCCAAGACTGGTTGCCCACGGAAGCTAAGCAGGGTTGAGCCTGGTCAGTACCTGGATGGGAGACTCCTGGGAAAACTAGGTTGCTGCTGGAAGAGGTGTTAGTGAGGCCAGCAGGGGGTGCTCACTCTGCGGCCTATGTAGGTCATAAAACCCCAGTATAGTAATGGGGACACTATACTGTAAAAAAGACCGTCCTTTGGATGAGATGTTAAAAAACGAGGTCCTGATTCTCTGTGGTCATTAAAAATCCCAGGATGTCTTTCGAAAAAGAGTAGGGGTGTTACCCCGGCATCCTGGCCAAATTCAGCAATTGGCCTCTGACCATCATGGCCTCCTAATCATCCCCTTATCTGCTGATTGGCTTCATCACTCTGTCTCCTCTCCACCAATAAGCTGGTGTGTGGTGGGTGTTCTGGTGCAATATGGCTGCCGTCATATCATCCAGGTGGATGCTGCCGTGGTGGACGAGGAGATTCCCCCCTTACTATGTGCTTTGAGTGTCTAGAAAAGCGCTATATAAATGTAACTAACTATTATTATTAAATTATTTTTATTATTATTATAGTTATGGAAAACAAGATTCACCCTGAACTGAAGAAGTGAGGTTTTTGGCCAAATTCCTTTAGTACATTCCTTGGATACTCGACTCCCCCACCTTAACATAACTGCTGCCTACATGATTAAAGAAAAAAAAAAACACTTTCCTTAATGGAATCATACGGATATCCACCCATCTGGATCCCCCCCCCCACTAAAAACACCCCAGGTGTTCGCTAACCAACAGGGGAAAGTCTCTTAAATAGTTAAGGCCCTCCTTCACAACAAGCACCGATTCAGCACTGCCAAACAACGAGCATGTTGAGCTTCAAAACAAAGAGCAGCGTCAACTTTATTTCAATCCACTGGAGGGTTGTTTAAGGCCCTCCGATGTGTTTTTGTATAATACACGGCCGTAAAAGCATCCAGGAGTTTGTAGAGAAATGTGTAATTTACCATGGCCCCCTGCAGTGCCCAACCACATGCGCATGAGATAATTACTGCAAAACCTTGGCAAACTTTTAGCCAATGAATTCCACACAAAAATAAATGACCCACTTAGAAAAGCAGGGTGGAGAAGGGGAGCCTTGATCAATACTCCACGCGTTACACAAACCGTTAGCAGCTACCGGGCAACAGGCGCGAATGACACATTGTTAGGTTAGGGTGACATCACTGGGTTGTTCCCAGGCCACTTTGTGAGTGATTTCTGTTTGTGTTAGAAAGGGAAACGAGCTGACGAGTTTACAAATACTTATTCTTCAATATGAGTCAGATACTTTTACTACTATTCCAGTCTGTTTGAACGGCTATAACAAGCCGCATTGACAGTGACCGTCTGTTCTGTTTTAACTTTTACTTGCAAGTTGTAAAACAACTGTCTGAGGATGCTGAATGGGCACAATGTGTGCTGCCCATTAACATTAGCCTGAGCGCCGGAAACTGCCCCACAGTCTTTTGTACATGAGCGGCAAATTTTTACCCCCATCTGATAGCAGCTTTTTGTTTTTAATTTTTTTTGCCAGCTTCAGCCTTCATTGTCAGCGAAGTCTTGAGCCAACCGTGTTCATCAGAGGAATGATGCAACGGAGCTGTAACACGGTGCGGATCCGCTGTTAGCAAGTGCACTGAGGTCCTTTTAGTTCTTTAATATAAAAAGACTGCTTTTGGGTTGTGAATAAAAATTCTAAAGGAAGCTCTTTCTTTTCTAATTTCCATAGAGAATAGAAGACGTGTCACATGGATAACCCGTTTTTAAGATCAGCAATTTAATGCATAGTTTATAGTGGTATCACACTTTACTTTAACACTTTACTTTCTGTATTTATATAAAAACGTATGTGTGTATACATGTCTTCATGTCACAAAACACACACACATAAACACACAAATATTAATATATATATATATATATGACTATTTATAGTGTTTATATATATATATACATATATAAATTTTTGTATTTATGTGTGTGTTTTGTGACATGAAGACACAAATTTGTATAATGACATAGGTATTACAAGGAGAAGATGACTTATGAGGAAATTACCCAATTTTTCAAAAGGAATCAAGAGAAAGAAAAAAAAAGTTTCCTGTAAGGGGTAGGTTTAGGTGTAAGGTGATAGCAAATATGGTTTGTACAGTATAAAAACCATTATGCCTATGGAATGTCCCCACAATTCACAAAAACAAACGTGTGTGTGTGTGTGTGTGTGTGTGTGTGTGTGTGTGTGTGTGTGTGTGTGTGTGTGTGTGTGTGTGTGTGTGTGTGTGTGTGTGATATCTTTTTTGCAATACTACATCACATTTGTTTTTTTGCAGATAAAATGTGACCTCACAACGTCAGAGAGACATTTAAAGCATGTGTCATCAAACACTGAAATATGAGTCAAATTGTAAATTTAGAGTCATGGCACTGATGTAAAGTCTGATTAGAATTTATGATTGTGCTGTTTTACAATCATTGAATACTCTCAGTGCTATGCTTCAAGACGCAGGAAATTATTTTGGGATTTTTTTTTACTATTATTCAAATTATGTTACAGCACTAATAATCTTCCCTGTATTTTAATTGAAATGTTATAGTAATCCACATTATAATAAACTATATCGCCTGTAAACTGAACTCTTGGTTGACACTGTGTACTGAAATAAGTTTGGCAGATTCCTGTCTGTGATAAAATAAACCCTGAAGTGTCGGTACTGTTATCACTCACTCTTGTATCTGTTTGACTTTATGCTTGGCTCACAAAGCCATGAGAACCACACTGGTCTTCGTAAACTGTAAATATGGCCTATTTACAGTTATTTGATAACATTTCTCCACATAATTTCAACACAAACCACTATCGCAATGCACAATTACAAACGGCTTAATTTACGTTTATTCAGACAGATACTAAAAAATGAGTGGGGGATTAGAAATTTGTCATATCAGGATGACATTTTATCACCAGGTTATTAACATCTCCTAAAACATGAATTATCAGATGTTTAGAATCGAATGCACCAAATAATTTGTATTTGTAAGAGTCCTGGCCTGTAATTTAAGTACACGTTCAAACTTCTTTATAAAGTCTATCTTGTTTAGCTGCCCTTGAGAACGTCGTATACCAGTTATGAATAACCTAGCATCTTCACATGATGATGATGTTGTTGCAGACTGACAACACCAAGTCGTTTGCTATTCTTTAACATTTAACAGACGCAACCAGAAGAGGCAAAGCTGGTATGTATTTAACGCCTACAGTGCTTCATGCTCAACTCCTCAACTGTGGTGAGAAAACCAGCCTCTCTGTGGTCTGATCTGATGTTTCAACTTTCTTACATCCCACGTCAAATTTACCATTTCACGTTCTCATAGTTTATGAGAAGTTGGTAAGATTTTTGTTCAATTCAATGACATTTTTAGACATTAAGTTAGTTTCAAGCACCAGATGCGTAATGCTGACATACATGAGGTAGATCAGATTTAGACTGAAGCGTGGGCCATGCAGTCTCGAGGTTTTGCATGTGAGCTGATCAGCACAGGATGTCACAGCCCAAACAGCAGTAGGAGGGGTGGGGTAGGGTGGAGGGGAGATGATGTAGAGTGGTGGAGGTACTGCTGCTTTGTCTATCTCAGTAACATGTGTGGGTATGCTATCTGTAAGCAGGGCCTGGTATGGGGGTTTGGAGGTTGGGTGAAGGCACACAGCTGCCACATAAGAGTCCTCAAACAACCTGCTAAAGATGCGTATGTGTTACGTCTCCCTAATTATTTGGCGTCTAGGGTTTTGGGAGGCAACACAAAACATTTGATAAGTAAAAGGATATTTAAGCTAAAACACTTTTGAACCCTGTTGTGAAGGTGTGAAGTGTGCGATTAGAAGCAACAAGGCAAAACTGAATATCAAGATTGCGTTAGTGAGAAATAATTAAATATTACAAAGCTCACATTAATAATTAATAATACAAACCCAAAAACTTCAAACAAACCAACAAACTCTTTATAGCATGATGTATATATATACATTTAATCATGCTATAAAGTTTTTAAGTAATTTATTGTTCATGATAACGGCCATTTATGTAACATGAATTTTACTCAGTGAAAGAGGTTCCATATTTATTTGACTTATTTGCATTTTGGTGTAGTATAATATATTTAGGTTAAATCCTTAGGTGTTACCATATTACCACAATTTTCAGACCTACTTACAATTGTCTTTAACTACTATGTACTTGTGTTTAAATGAATATTTGATACAATGCACTTAAATGTTTTTACATTGCACTTATGTTTAAAAATACCTTTCTGCAATTACTGTAATTATTTTCTCTAGTTATATTTGTAATTACATTGTCAATTCTATGCCTACACTGTAACCCACCCTTAAACCTAACCATATACCACTAATCCTGTTGCCATGATGCCATCAAATGACTCGAATGAGATTTTCTTGCTGGTTAGCACTTACTTTAGCACTTAATAGTTCTTCTGACCTTGCATTCGCTAGCTCTTTTAGTTTATTTAGGAAAACGACTTGCAAAAAAACAACAACTACAAAATGTCTAAAGGATGCCAATGCACATCTAGTTTGGGCAATTAAGAGATATATGACAGGCTAAAAGCTATAGTTGTGCTGAAGGAAGGAGGAGCTGATAAGGAGCTAAAAAGCAAAAAGGGGAGGAAAGAACTCGGTGTTGTGGAATTTTTCAGTTTTTCCCCTCAAGTACAGAATGTTTTCTGAGTTCTGCGCCACCTGGTGGATTGCAAAAAAGAGTGAAAACAGTCCTCTGACATGTCAGGCGGTGTTGTTAGTTACACACTCGGTCTGTATCAGTACAGTGTTCAGTATGTAGGATAACACTTGGACGTTCTTCAGAGCATCTGCTTCGTCCTCCAATTACAAACATCACATAGCCTAGATCACGTTTAACCTCTGAAGCCTCCTTTTGAAGCAATAACAATGACTCATACTTTTCTCATTTCTTGTCGCGCTTCAGAGAATGCAGGGCGGACTGGAAGGCAGGACGACGAAATGTGAAAATATGACTTTTTTCATAATCCCACCCCTTTAGCACCCTCTAAACCTATCATGAACTAGTCTTCGAAACAGCCCATGTGTTGTTTTCATTGTTTTAAAGTGTCAGGGGAGCTGATTGATCATTATCAGAGAAATGCAGTAGCCGTAGCCTGTTCCGTCTTCAGCGTTCATATCCGCAAACCGAATGCAACAAATATGCGCTTATGTTTTTGTTGCCTTTAAAAATATAGTATGGAGGCTTACATGTTGTGTGGTATTAAGGTTATGTACTCTCACTCCTCCAGATGTAATTAGGCGTTAATCCCAGGGAAAAAATTCTCGAATCCATTCATGTCAACGCGTGCTATTTCTTCCTCTCCACACATTGCCTTAAAACTGTGGCGCAAGACTAATTTCTCAAACGACCTAATCCCTTTAAGAAAAGCGCTTGCGATACCATGCTCTCTTGTGGAATTGGGATTTGGAGAAATGTTGGACTACATTTTCATGCCAAAAAGAGTCTTTCTTATTATTTGGTGTAAATGGGACTTGCCACAGCTGGGAATAAAAATGCTACATACATTTTTGAGCTCATCCAGAGGAGCTATTTGAGATCTCAATTATGCGCCATTTAAGTATTACTTTGTCGGAGATGTTTCTCCTAAAATACACAAGAGACAAACAAAACAAATGTTGCGCTAATAACATTTATAGAGCATTATGTCTTAGAAGAATCTGATAAGAAATGATAGCTTTCATTCTGAAACCTCTGACTTTCGTTTCGATGAGATTGAATTGAGATATTAAAGGGCTTTTATTCATGATTTTTCTTTCTGAAGGTACATGCTCACATTTTAATATATGTTACCATTCAGATTGCCATGATACAGATGCATACACTATTTATAAAATAGGCCTATGTGTATATATTTTCTCAATGGAATAGCATGGTTAACATTTTGCATAGCACTTGAATGTTGACCTTAAAATGACTGGAAACCAACACATAGCCTTAAACATTAAGATATTGTACACAGGTTCAGAAGGAGCTTAAAATCCTATTTTCTTTCTTAATTTATCAAAAACAGTTCTCATTTTGTCAAAGTGAGAACTGTCCCCTGTGCAAGGTAAGACAAAGTAGGCCTAACTCTGTATCAAGCCTTATTAAAACAGCATATGTGAGTTTTTAAAGCTTTAACACATGCTTTTATACATCCACCAGTTCAAATCTCCTGCCAGTGCCTTCCTGTAAATGTACCAAATCTCTTTATTTTTCATCACTGTTTAAGGCAGATTTTTTTTCATGGCTTACTGATGGATAAAGTAAAGAGTTTGGTTTGCCCAAACATTTCTTAGATCACAGAAGTCAGGATATCAGGAAATCCAATCTGGCCGAAATGCCTCAGTGGAATATATCCATCAGGCCTGTGGAGGGGTGTGGTTCTGTTTTTGGCTCTCTCACTCCATCCATCAGAGGGAGCAAATGGAGTGTAATCCATGATAACATGGATGCAGGGGTTTTTGGCCTGGATGAAAGCAATTCCACCCAGTCCAGAAATCAGCCCCTCTAAAACCTGATTTTACTTGGATGGTCTCCAACTTTGACCAATTCTAAAAACCCAAGAGGTAGATAAATGCGTATTTCCAGATTTTTTTTTTAATAACATATCAATTTACATGGGATTTTGGGAGAGAATTTGCAGTAGTATATTTTGGTGGGTGGGTTATAAAATCCTTGCAAAAATACTTATTTTAAAATGTTATTCCTAAGTGTGTTCAATTGGAAAATCTACTGCGGATCATTTTCGGTGCGTCAAAGTTTTATGCAAGGTTTAAGACTACAAAAATGATCAGTCCAATGTTGATGCAGATTATTGTATAAGGGTATCACGTTCATAAGACACATGATCAGAGTTTAGATGTGAAACAGAGGGCATGCATTCTCTGTTGCCAGGTAACTCACATATTTCTGTTGGAACAAGTTGTAATACCAGCTCTCTGTAATACAGTACTGTAGTTAATTTCATTTCCAACCTTATGAAGAACTTCAATATTAGACATGCTGACTGAGAAGTTTCAAAGCACTTAGCTTGTTTGTGATCATCTTAGAGAAGATCTAGAAAAGTTTTGTTTTTGGATTAGTTTATTTAAGTGGATTGGATTTAAGTGGACAAAAAGGCAATTTTTTTTTTACTCTAGTGATGTTAGTGATCTGAACTTTGTGCATTTCGGTTAACGTATTGTTTTTCCATGTAATTGCAGCTGGAGGTCCAGATGGCATCAACATATGTATTTAGTTCTACCAGCATTCAGATTGCATATGGAACCAGACACCCATCAACACTTACTTGCGCTGGAATTGACTCTGACTCCCTTAAACCGTTCTGCTAATGTTTACACAAACAGATCAGCCAGAGTCAGCGTCACTTCTGTGAAGCTGCGCTCTTTCGGCATGTTTGCTGCTATGGCGAGAACCTATAGTCATTATGGAAAGAGTGGTGTTGATCATCAACTATGAGAGATATCAGCGCAAATAAGGTATAATTAGCCCAACTGGAGACTCGTACAGTGTAATGATAATAGAGATTCCCATAGGGACCCATATATGTGGAGTTCAGTGACTCTTTCTGAAGATTTTATAGTTATGCCAGTATGTGGCGACAAGTGACTGCCATTGAGTGAGTCGATTGAATAATTTACTCAACCAATTCATTAAACAACTCGGGGGGGGGGGGATTATTGATTCACTGATTTGTGTATATTTGTGTATATCTTCATCACCAAGCTATTGACAATGGATCTCGAAGTATGCCTTGCTTTCGAAACGTTGGAAACGTTGATATTTCTAATGTGATGTTTAGAAATTAATAATGCGTTTGAACATCTTAGAATATGATTTTTGCTTGAAAAGTGCATAGCTAAAATCACTTTGGTCTCTGGCTAACCTCAATAGAGAGGTGGATAGTTTATCTGTATGCAGAAACAGAAATAAAGTCATGTGTATAAACCAAGTCTAAAGTGAGCTATAAACGGTAACCTTGTCTTGATATTCCAGGCAAATCATGGTCAAGCCAGGGAGAAACAAAATAATGATTATCCGAAATAGCAAACTCAAATCAATGTCAGATCTGTGCTATGTTTCATAAGCAGCTGCTTGTACGTTTGTTCTGTTCAGCTGATGATAAGCCACCTTGTCTGCTTAAGCATTCAATTATTTTATTAGTCCCTGCAGAGAAATTTGTCTCGGCAAAACAAGGTTTCTGTTACAAATACTTTGTTATTCAATAAATTAACTGATAAAGGTGTCAGGGAAAATGTATACATATTTACTTTCTGTACTTGTACATTCCCAGTGGCATCAGCTTTTTATAAAGGAAGTGATCAGAACAAGACACACTTTTCATAACCTACCCAGGAAATTCGAGCATTTAATTTGACTGAAAACTGCTACACATACCGAGATCCCATGCTGAAGTATAGATTTAATTTTGATTAATATTACAAACTTTTTTCTCCAGACATTTTGATGCACTAAATATGATGATATCTTTGCAAGGGGCCACTTCTTAAAACATAGTCAGCTAAAATAAAATCAATTAATTAATAAAACATTTATTTATGTATTTGTGTTCTTGTTTCTTTAAATGTAATTTTATTTAGTTTTATTTTGCAAGCACTGTTTTTCTTTGAACCACCACAGACCCCTTGTAGCTCCCTGGCAGTTCCTGGACCACTATATGTTACGCTACAAAGTCCATTAACTTACACATAATTTCTCAATTTGCACAAAATTGTTTATTTCATAACACACACGTAATCATCACATATACCACAGTTCTCACCATTTTGACTACATTAAATTAGCTGTGCCTTTAGAGAATTGAATTGTTAGTACTTTAATATCTTTTTTTTTTATTACAATAATCAGTATATGAAGTGAAAATACGCATTGTGGACTGCATACACTTATTATATGCTGTTTGGAAAGAGTAAACTTTGACTTGTCATAAATGAAAGAATTCAGAGGGGTTAAACTCAGCAGACTTTAACGCATCGGCGTGCAGAGAGAGCCGTCTTGAGCACGAAAGGTCCTTCAGGAAGTCTTTGTGAATGAGACAGCGGAGTGTATGTTGGAGCAGCGTTTCCGATGTGAGCACATGAGTGGAAAATGAGCTTTAATTAAGCTTGTAAACATGACCATCTCCTCCATGGCTTTTAATCAGCTTCGTGACTGTCCCACTCCAGATAATTAGACAAGAGATCTTTGCAGCTTAAGTAGTGCTTGCATACAGATACTGTACATCAGTAAGTGCATATGCAGTGCTGTTTTGCATTCATATCTTTCTACAACATAAATTGTTTTACACACAACATTGCACAAGAGGGGATTGTTTAATGGCTATTATATCATTATATAAAAAGGAAACATCCCATCCATGTGTTGTGTGCATACACTGACCCAACAATTTTTTTTAATGTAAAACCACATTGTCTCAAATTCGTGATGCAGTGCACTTAGATAAAAAGTATGCACAAAGATTCCCGGCGTAAATTGTGCGTATGTAATGCTATGATTATTTTGTTATGATGCTTTAGTAATGTGTGCACATGCTTGCTATCTCTCTATGATTTATTTGATGAGTTCTGCTAGAACATTCAGCTTTAACACCATTTGCAAATGAACTAAGCTTGTGCATGTACAGAATATCTGTATTCTAAGCTCAAATATTTGTTCAACAGCTAAAATAGAACCTTTTTTTTCTTCCTCCCACACTTACCTGCGACTTTCACTGTCATGTTGCTGGAACTTGAGACATTTCCACTCTTGATTCATGAGCTGTTATCATTGCAAATACCAAATCATGTTGTTTTAATTTCTCCAACAGTTATTCCATTATCTTCTCTCTATGTGAGTTCATGGACACCCAGGTCTAATGATTTGGTAATTTATCACAGTAAGCAATGTTTTGAAATTTGTCTAAGCCCACTTGTAATAAAATATGCTTGGCAGAAAATATGTAAGGGAGGGAGCCCCTCTTTAAAATGATGTCAAATACTTGTGAATTACATCAGAATTAATAAATAAGAGGGTCAAACATGTTCTCTTAAGACTGTGTGAGTGAATGCCAAGAAGAGAAAACACTCAATCTAAGATTAAGAGAGAGTGCAGAGTCCAAACAGCTTCAGGCACTTTCTTTCTGTTCTCCGCTTCTCTCTCCTCTCTGGTGCCTGCTCATTTTGCTCACACACTTTACATTCTTATCATATTAAAAATTCATTTCATCTTGAGTAATAGGGCAAGCTTTGGCTTTTTCTTGTGAATTTTCCCGAGTGCACATTTAAGGTAGTTTCTCCTTAAAGGGATAGTTCACCAAAAAAAAAATTTGAAAGCCTCATATTGTTCCAAACTTGCATGTCTGTATGATATTTGGAAAAGTGACTTTTTGTGTCCATACAGAGAAAGTTAGTGGGGTTCACTGTTGTTTTGGACCCCACTGACTTTAATTGTATGGGTAAAAACAGTTCTTCAGAATATCCTCTTTTGTGTTCCACAGAAGAAAGAAACTCCTACAGGTTTGGAACGATGCGGGTAAATTATGTTAGTTTTATGGTTAAACTAGCAGTCGTGACCTTTGAGGCTTTCAAGAATTACACTGAAGCGAGTTGCTGCTGATATTTACTAGTTTGTGATAACTTCCACTTACCAATTAATCAATACAATCGCACTACTAATAATGTAAGAAGAGTTATGAAACAACACTCTAAGACTGAAAAAAAGCAACCTTTGGCCTGTAAAAATCAAGAGTTTGAACCCTGACTTCTCGCAGTGTTTCAGTGTTGGTTACTGAGCGTGTCAAATAAGGAAATTGCTTTGCTGGCATCTCTTTAGTTTTCTTCCCAATTAATGCGTTTGCTTTTTATTAATTTCCTTTGGACTACTTTACTGCAACCCCAGCAAAAAAAGAAACACAGCGCTGCTGAGACTGTGAGGTCATGGAGGAGAGTAAGTAAGAAGGTAGTTAAAGAGAAAATTCTCACCGTGTTTCTGCTGCATGGAATGGGGCATGCTGGGAGATGAGAGATTACTCGGCGGTCGCGAGGAACCCTCAGATTCACCTCGTCTCAAACTCTGGTACAGGAAGTGGGACATCTCTGGACAGTCCAAAAGTTGCCAATGGGAGGCAGAAGTTCCTTTTTTTAACAGTCACAGAACTCAAATGTCGGTGATGCCTTGTGGGGGAAGCGGAGGACATCCAGAGTTCAACGAGAGGGAAGAAAGTGGAGCAGTCTGTGACAGCTCTACAGCGGAACACGAGGATCGTGGCAGCGGAGCTCAGATTGGCAGGAAAGCTGGCACACGGCAGAGGGGCTCAGATTTGAGCATACATGCTGGCAGATGTTGAAGATGCCTGGCTGGATTGGGGGAAGGCTAAGTAGGTGCTGATTCCCACCGTCTCTTCCGTCTTACAGGCAGTCGGCTGCCCCCAGAATATCCCGGTGAGCCGGAGCTGTCCCTGGTTGGATGCGTTTGCGAGTGAGTGTGTGGAGGAGGATCGGCGTAGCAGAGATCTGAAACGAGTCGACTGAGCGTGCTCAGCGTTACAGAAGAGGTCCACAGGGCATCGGTGGCACTCTAAGCTGATAGGCCAAAAGCGATCTAGTGTACATTGTTTGGTGTACGCTTACTTGGTCCAATTTCCTTGAATGCTAAAATTAAAGGGCGTGCTCCGTTTCTTTTTTGGTGCGGAGGGGGGGAACCCTACAGATTAAGTTATCCTAGTAATCCCAGTCTCTCCTTTGCTTTCTCTCTCTCGCTCTCTGAGGTGAAATCAGAAATCTCATTGAGTCACATGTACTTTAGACCTTGCGGTATTCCCATTAATATGGAGCATCTCTTGGGTTCCGGGCCATCTGTCAGATTACAGTCTTTCATATACAGATGTGACACATTGTTGTATAAACTGAGCTTTTATACAACAAACATTTCAGTGTCCTCAAACATTAATCTACCTAAGCTCATCTCAATCCACAGAGCTGGATATTGCTCTTTATAACTCGTCTAGCAATGGAAGCTGATATTACATCACTCCAGATGTCACATTTCTTCACCCCTGCTATTCACGACAAGCATCTTGACTGCATTGGATTGAAAACTGGACAATACTGTACAACACTTTAAAGCGGTTCACTTGAAAATGAAATTATTTCATCATTTTCTGACCCTCATGTCTTCGAAAGCAGTTTGACTATTCTTTCTTCTGTGGAACACAAACATAGTTATTTAAAGCAAAGTTTCTTTTCCATTAACTGAATGTGAGTGGTGACCAAAGCTGTCCAGGCAAGATTTTCTGTCAATAATGACTAATATCCAATTGCATGCCTTTAGAAGATTTGAAAAACAGAGAAGAAGTCATATGAACAGCATTTATGGTACTTTTTCTACTTCTTTTTGGAGATTGAAATCCATTGGTCCTCTTCCATTTCCAGTAATTTTATGGAAGAGAGCAGCTCTAAATATCTCCTTCTGTGTTCCATGGTAGAAAAATAATAATATGGTTTTGGAATGACATGAAGGTGAGTAAATAATGACAGGAGTTTAATTTTTGGGTGAAATATCACTTTAGTGTCACCTTTCCAACATCTTTAAGACACTGACCTTTCAGAACCGCGTAACAAAAGGCCATTGTTCTCAGCCAGGGGTCTGTAAGCTGCCAGGGGTCGCTGAAGGTAGTCTTGGGCAGAGGTCTATAAATAGGCCCATAATATTTTACATAAACAAGACAAGTCAATTATAAGCTCATTTAATTTATTTCTGATACTTGGTTAGGCATTGCATACTATAGCAATGCAATATTCTTAGTTAAAGTGAAATTCATTTTCTATATATATATTTAAAAATGAAATCTTCTTTCTATATCTTATTAAACTTATCTACCATTTATGTATTTAGCAGATGCTTCTGTCAAACCTACACTGCATTCAAGGTGTTTGTTTGATCAGTTCATGCATGATAATTGAACCTATGATCTACTGTTTGAGCTTCAGGAAAATGTCTAGTAAGACAAAAAAGCATCTTCATACCGCTTTAATTTATGTCTGATTGAATGACAAGAAATGTCTCAGACTTTGTGTCCAAACACTTTTAGTGCCTTACAGATCTGCTGTCAGTGAGATGTTTTCTATCGCTGCATGTTGGCAGAGACACACATGCATTTAACATTTGAGGTTGAGAGTTCAGAGATGTTTCCAGATGTACTTAATATCAGAAAACATGGCTCACCTGGAAAAACTATTGTTTTGACAGTTATCTGTATCTCTTACGAACCTGATGTTCTGGATATTATTGATGTTCTATGATACTTCTGTGTTTTTTATAAATGTGTGCCATTTATTTTCTTTTTCAGAATAATGCCTTTTCTCTAGACATCACTTTTCGGATGAATGTGTGCATATTTATTGTGTTAATAATTCTGAATTGAATGGGTATCTGACCTATTTCTTTAGATTTACACTCTTGACTGAATGTTACATCAAATAATTACATATGTATATGAACAGGGTGTGTATGTGGGTGTTCTGGAGTCTTTATGTTAGGCGTGGAAAATATGTCAGTCTGTGAGCCTTTGATGTTAGTGTTTAAAAGACAAATGACATACAAAGGAAATTGCCAGTTGCTTGCAACATATTTTCAGAGAGTTCTAAATATGTGTTGCTATCTAGAGCAATATAGTCCAGTTTTGGAAATAATGATAATAATAAAAAAAATATTACTATTCATTTTATTCCTATAGAAACTGACTTTTACCGATACCTTTCTAGACAGACCTACCATGATCTCCGAGGTTGTTAAGTGATATTATATGCTTTTAAATTTGTTTATTTGTTGAAATTCACTGTGAAATACTACATTTCCCACAATCCTGCAGTAGCGCATCACTCAGAATACTTTCCAGTATCATAGAAGCAGGAACTGCTGCAATAAAACTCCTATAACCTCTATAAAACAAATGACAAATTGTCCTTATGTCTACATTCTCATAGATTAGTTATTCGGGTGTTTTATTTTTTTTACATATTTAACACGAATACCTACTTCAAACGTGGTATTCCATAATTATAAGCCAATGAAAGTCCATAAATTCCAAAAATGCCATAATTTGTAGCCAGTAGTTTTATATCGTTTCATCATTTCTGATTTGATTTTGGCATTTGCAGTTGCTTATTCTCTCTCAATTTGCTTTTAATTGCATGTTGTAATGCAGGGGTAGGCAACGTCGGTCCTAGAGTGCCGATGTCCTGCAGAGTTTAGCTCAATCCTGAAAAAACCTCACCTACCTGTATCTGAAGACCTTGATTAGCTGGCTCAGGTGTGTTTGATTAGGGTTGGATAGGGTGACCATATGTGCCATTTTTCCCGGATGCGTCCTGGCCAGGATTTCTATATTGCTTTGATTCAAAGTACCTCGAGAGCGTTCGAAAACATAAGGAACTGATGTCATACACCGATTGCACACACAAACAAAGCCAATTCCTAGATATTTTAGGCAATATAGAAATCCTGGCCAGGATGCGTCCGGGAAAAATGGCACGTATGGTCACCCTATAGGGTTGGAGCTAAACTCTACAGGACAGCGGCACTCCAGGACCGACATTGCCTACCCCTGTTGTGATGTTATGATTAAAATGAAGACTTGAATGGCAATGGAATGGGAAAATCAATGGGAAAAGTACTTCCAGAACAAAGGTCGCTTGAAAAGTGTACAGTCACAATTGCTATATTTTCAAGTCATTGGTGATTTGGGTGGTGAAAGTGTGCAGAAAACGACTTTCTTCAGTGCAATTGTAATGAGAGAGATGGTGAACAAAGACAACAGCAGTCAATTTGATCTGCTCCTGGTAAAGTTGTTTGCTTGTATCCCTCTTTTTGCCCAGGCATGGCTGAGTGACTTTTGTGGTTCTCTCAATTCCGAGGTGTCTCATTATAAACACCATCTTTTAAATATTTTATCTCCTTATATAGATGTTGTGTGTGCACACTGCAAGTCAAGAGACACTAATTAGTGCTGTCATAAACACTCCCACATGCCTGGGTGTTCACTTCACATCACACAGGGCGAGTGGGCGGCGCTCCTCCCTCTGAGTCTCGGGTCTCAGACAGAAGCTTTGGCAGACTGTTACCAATGACCTTTATCAAATCATACATTAATGAGTTTGTCAGCTTATGGTAATGGGACTTTGCTTCAGCATTGTAGGTGAACTTTTGTGTGCTCCTTATTGTTCCAATTCAATAAAAGAGACCCGAAAATTCATTTGTCATTTACTCACTCCGATGTCCTTCTAAATCCATAAAACTTTCGTCATCTTTGAAACACAAATGAAGATATTTTTTATGAAACCTCAGAGATTTCTGTCCCTCCATTAAATGTCTATGCAACCATGTTGTCTATGCAATTGTAAATGTAATCCATATGCTCTATAAGTATTGACAAATCGTTATTTGTGAATAAAAGCCTAAATAAAATCAGTTTATTATATAAAGCGATGACGTCTTTTCAGAAGAATAATCTGCTCGGTTCATTTGGATTACTTTTATAATGTCTTTATGAAATGTTTGAAGCTTCAAAGTTTTGGTTGCTTGTACTTTCAATAGAGGGACAAAAACTTATCAGGCATCATTAAAAATATCCTCAATTGTGTTTAGAAGATGAATGAATCAGACGATGTGAGGCTGAGAAAATTATGACATAAATTTTCTTTCAAGAAGAAACTAATATTAGTCTTCAAAGTAACAGTTTACTCAGAAAAAAAACATAATTTATTCAACCTCATTAGTTGTTCTAACCTACAGGAATATGACTTTCTTTCTTCCCTGCGCTTTGGTTTATTGAACCTAGCACTTCGGAGCACATCGGAGCACTTCCTAGCACATCGGATTCTGTTTCATAGTTAAAACAGATGTTGTTGCAGTTTTTGCATGAAGCTGATGGTAGGAACACCAATAAAGATTGCGATGCAACCTCTCCAGGATACATTTGAAATATTGTGTAGTGTATACAAAGATTCAATATAAGTTTTTTTTAATAATAAAATCTACTAAAGTTGTTATAATGTTATTTTTTTTTTAAGCAAGATTATGACTAGAAATGCTCAGAAACTTCTCAAAAGCACAAATTCTGCTCATGGAACCCCATCAATGACTTTTTGCTGTTGAGAAAATTGAATTGGACAGTGAAACAAATGACCCTATCTCATCACCAGAAGGCCATTTGCTCTGACCACAGTCTCTATCCTACAAAATTTAAAGGCTTCACTTGGTTTACGTGCTGTCTTGTTTTCCTCGCAATATCCAGGACCAGCTTTTCACAGATTTGCGTGGTAAAATCACTCAGGTGAGTATAATATAAATGGAGTAATGTGCTGAAAGAAGGTAAGGAGAGACAAACTGCCAGACACACTGTCTCATCAGCTCAGTGTCTCACTCTGCCTGCTACATTTGCCGCCTCTTTTTACATCAGCGAAACCACATTCAGCTTTTCATTGCTACAAGCATGTCAAATGCAGTTATTCAGGGGTTTCTCAAACTTTTTGGGCCATTTTCTCCTTCCAACTCTTTTATAGGCCACACGAACGGAGCCAAACTTACAGTTAAACTTGTTTTTAAAGCAGACTTCATACATTCTTCATACAATTCTTTTCAGTTTTATAGTACTTTCTTATTCTTTTTAAACACACCTCATTGACTGATTACAGAGCTAACCCTTTTCAGGATTTCAGTCTATATACTAAACTATGTATAAAATATAAAGTGAAAAATGTGTGCTTTTCTTATGTTGTGAACTGCTTTGGTTTTCATGATTCATAAGCCTAATAAAATACAAACGCAACATAATTACTGAGATAGACTGGATTGCGCCTGTAGTTTATAGTCACAAAAGTCATATTTAGACATTTGATCTGTTTTATTGCCTGAGAACTTTGGTTTATGCAGTTTATCTCTTATGCTAATTTGCCGTCTCTCAGAATGAGGCAAACAAATAACAGCATTCTGCAACTTTCATGCCAGAAATTGATTTGATAAAGGCCCTGACTTTGCACGCTAAATGAAACTTTCTTTTCCATGCTAAAAAAAAATATATAACTCTCTAAGTGTCTCCAAAGCAAACACCAATTCCTTCTGTTCTGTGCTTAGAATCAAAAGCCACGGCTGCAGGCTTGTATCTGCTTCTGCTATCCTGATGAATATTTACATGCTTAAACACTCAAATTAGAATTCATTATCTTGTGTAATCTTGGGTTTAGATCTACATATGCAGTTGTTTGATTAGTTGCTTGAGGATATGGGTTTTGTGCTTGGTTTGTGGGCCTTCTACCTTTTCTCACACTTGCCTTTCGATGCTAATGTCTGGCAAACGATAGGCCTGTTGTGTTTGAATTAGCATCTCTATAAGATTTGAAAATATGTTTTTTTTGTGTGGTTGTTTTGAAGTTGTGTGATCCAACCTCCCAATCCAAGTTAGCAGCAGCTAGCTGAAGATATGCACATCATCTTGTGAAAAAGCTTTCGTACCGGACATATTACGATAAATAATTTAAGAACAACACTGGATTTAGTTGAATGAGCACCTGCACATTAACCAGTTTAATGCAGAAGCTTCGCCGTGGCTGAGGGATTTTTACATTATTAAAGAGAAAATACAGCAGTCTCCTTTGTCATTCTTGACATTTCCTGAAACCATCTTTGCTATTTGACAGCATTAAAGATGCATGAGAGGCCTACGAATCCACTCTAAGAATTGTCTTTTTCCTCGAGGACTGAAAACCTGCACGGCTTCAAGCTTTAAAAGGTAAAGTAGGTTTATTCTGTTTCTGTCACGGTCAGCCTTCTGCAAAGCAGGTCACTGTCACGTTGACATTCTAAAACATGTTCTCTCTTTCCTCCACAGCTGCTTGAGGTTTATCTCGTGCAACAGAGGAAGTGGTGCGGGAAGAAGAGCGCGTCGGCCCTAACGTTTTGTGTGTACAACAGGATATCCTACGCTGGGAGTGTTAGCCTCGTGTTGAGAGGTGATATAAAAGATAGAGTGTATTCTTAAGAAGTGCAAAAACTGTGTTTTTGTCTTTCAGCGCATCTGCTGTCTCGTCATATCGCTCCACGTTTTGGAGTGCAGATGTCTCATTTCATCTCATTGCAAGTGGTAACACGGCTGAAAAAAGTAAAAAATCTGGAACTCGTCCCTTACTTGTATAGATGTTCTGTGTACTTAAAGTGTTGGATTTACTCATAGGCAAAAACATTAATTGCCAGTTGACTGACAGCTGGAAAACACCGGGATTTCACGCTGGGGCAACTCTAATTGTTTTCAGATTTGTTTTAGAGTGTCTTTTTGATCAAATTTGTGAGAGAGCGAGTGAGAGAGAAGGAAAGAAGAAAGAGAGGGAGCCAGACACTACTCATGGGGCCCATTAGGAAATTGCCAGTAAGCAAAGTTGCAAATAAGCTGTCACACAGTACAAATGAGATTACCTTTCCAATGTGCCCTGGAACCTGCACACCGGGGGATGCAGAACCAGTCACGGCAAAACAAGGCACAATCGTCTGATTTATCTCAGCGCTTGATCTTCTGGTGGTGTTCTTTCTGCCTCTGTTTTTCATGCATGGTGTGCAAAACAGTTTACAAAGAGCTTGCAGCACAAGTTAATCAGCTGTAGACAAGCTCTGAAGCGAGTCGACATAGTGTTTCAAGTCAGGGATTTCACTTATAGTCATCAGCGCTGAATTTAGACGCATACAGAGAGACTTAGTTGCGGATTTCTGTCATAACTGTTTACATTTACTGCTTCTGTTCGTTCGTTGATGAATTGATGATTTGCTTTCATCAGTTGAAGAGATCTGCAGGTGTCTCTTGCATTATAAGCACATTTATGTCCCAGGGTTTGGTTTTTATTAAAATTAACAGATTTAATTTGCTTTTTTTTTTGAAAGGTCACATTAAAACCTTTTTACTGTGCCTTTGTTTTTTTTTTTTTGTTTTTTTGCATATTTTTGTATTTTTCTTGTCCCAAATCTAAACCTTAAATCTTAAAACATGAAAATCCATTTAAAAATGTAAATTATCTAATAAGGATAATCTAAACATGGGGCAGGCAACGTCGGTCCTGGAGTGCCGATGTCCTGCAGAGTTTAGCTCCAACCCTGAAAAAACCTCACCTGTCTGTAGCCCTAGTAATTCTGAAGACCTTGATTAGCTTGTTCAGGTGTGTTTGATTAGGGTTGGAGCTAAACTCTACAGGACAGCGGCACTCCAGGACCGACGTTGCCTACCCCTGATCTAAACTAATTTTAAAACATAAACGATTTACTGTATATACATTGTAGCATGTTTTTGACCCATCTTTCTCCCTGTACATTTAGTTATAAAGTAAAAAAATTAAGTTAAAATGTCTTATTTAATTTAATGTACTTGCCGTTGTTTAATTAGAATGAATTGTAAAATGTATTAGGCATTTCAGAGTGAACACTGTTTCTACACCAATTTTTTTCAAAAGATATTATAAGGCATATTAACTGATTATTCTTTTTAATAAGAATTTATCAGACACTATTTATATTTAAGTGACTTGAATGAGAATAATGAGAGTAATGCAAGCAGAAGTAATTAAACGCATGGAGTTATTCTTACATTAATATGACCTTGAACTTGATCACCACAATTTTCACTTGGATGCAATAATTTTTCTGCCTGTCAAATACTGTGAACTCCATTTCATGAACTCAAGTGTGAATATGTATGAGTCAATATGATGAAGAGAAAGATAAGAGCTTTTAACTGTGTTTCCACTTTCTATCTGCAAGAAATTTCAGGCCGCATGTGTCTTTGCCTGACAATATTTATCTTTCTAAAACACAAGGCTCATTCCAATTATGATGACTTATGAGGTTCTTATTGGTAACGATGGGATGCCTATCATTGCCAAAACAGCCAAAATAGAAACTATGCCGATTTCATTGAATTTGCTGAATTTACAGTACGTGGGGTATATTTTGTGGCGAGGCTTTGCTTTCTTGAGTCAAGAAAGTTAATACTGTTTGTATTGTGGTGTAACGCAAGTCTATTTTCATTCGACCAAAATGGCATTTCTGTAGACAACCAGGAGACCCTCATTAAATTCATGCCAAATTTATGATTCTGTCACACCCACAAAACCCCTCTAGTTGCACTGGACCCATTCTATGGCTCGATCTTGTTTATCTTTTTAGGACCCAAAATTACTACATTTAAACTATTCTGGCGAAAGTCTGAATGAACCATGCTATTCAGATGACGATGAGGTTTATCTCAAACTGTTACCTTTAGAGTGTGCGGACACCACTGTCATCATCATTCAAAGCTATTGTGGTACATTCCCCAGCACACAGAAATAAAAATGCAGAACCAGATCACTGCTATGATATTTGCATCGACAGCTGAACATGCAAAGTTTCAGATTTGAATGCAAACTGCAGTGTGTGGTTGAGTGTTGGCGGGTGTTGAAGGGCAGGCCGCGTCTGAGAGAGTCAAGCGAAGTGTTGAGTGAAGTGTGAAAGGAGATTAGACTAAACAGATCATAGTCTTATCGGTGAGGTATATTACTGAATTACTGTTACGCACACATGTCTGGATTACTATTATTTCTGGTTGATGAGTGAGCATGCTGCTCTCCCTTAGAAATGCATTGACAATTTTAAAGAATCTAAATGAAATTTTTGTGAGATTTCAATGAGACTTGTCTTATTATCCAGATTATATTTCTGAAATCCCGTCTCTGAATATATTCCAGCAATACTGCTGAGGAAGAAAGATAAAGTTCATTAAACACACATTGGCCCAGTGGGGCATGTTGTCACACAGCATGGGGTAAGTTGTCACAATGGGAACCTACTATTAAACAGCCAAGTATAGGTTTCCAAAGCAAGTTAGAAAAATAAATAAATAAATAAATACATAATTAAAACATGTAAAACTGGTCAAAAGTAAAAAAACAACAACATTAATTGTTGTTTTTGCCAGCAAATATGGTAATTCATAAATATTATAATATATATAAATGAACTATTATATCAAATATTGTTGACCCTAGCCTTCAAGGAACTCCACCCAAAATGTAGTTTAGCATGTCACTAGTTCACCAATGGAGAATGCAATTTTATGGATAGAGGACTCATATTTTAGCTGAAAGCAAGTGTGAGGTTGAAAATTATGGATTTGTTTATTAAAAAATATGCATGTTGATTATATGTTGACTATTTAGATGCTTTTATCAGATGTTTGAACTCTCATTCTGATGGCACCCATTCACTGCAGAGGACCCATTACTGTTGTTCAGATGAAGAAACAAACTCACCTACATCTTGGAAGACCTTAGGGTGAGTGAATTTGAGCAAATTAGAATTTTTGAATTAATTTACGAATCAGCCTATTCTTTTAATATACGTCAATTCAGTGTTTACCTTAAAATAATAAATATGAAAATACTGAAACTTTAGTTTGCCGCATATAAATATTCGTCATCAAGAATTATTCTAATTTAAGAATATTGTGTTTAACATAAACATATCAAACCACTGTGACAGAAAACACATTTATATAATTGGACTTGTCAAGCAAAACCTTAAATGTAGTTCTTGTGACAACTCCCCTGTGCAACATCTAGCCTGTATTTCTCTTACTGAATATATATAACAACTGAGTGCTTACATTAATATATTTCAGTGAAATGTCATTTAATTATCCCCTCTGTGTCTCCCCTTACAGTAAACTGGTCCACAGAATGCCCTTCTGCCCACAGCTGGTTGAATGAATCAAAATAAATATTAATTATGAATTAATACATTTAATTGTATTATTTGTTAAATTGATTGCTCAAATTTAAAGACTGCAGCAGACACAAAGAGGACAGTGTCCAGACCTTAATAAACAGTCATGCAACATATGATGAATAATCCTAGTTATTACACTGTTTGCACAATAAGGCAAATACAGCCGTTGTGAGGAAGAGATATTGCCTGAGTGCTGGCTTCGACTGCCATACATGGGCAAATTTCAGTGACTCTGGGTGTAAGTGTGTGTGTGTGTGTGCTGCCGGCTGGAATTTCGCCCTCTGACGTCACTGCCTGTTACACTTCCAGATTTGGGAAAAAGAAGTTTCACTTTAAGTGGGGATTTGAAACTCTGTGATTCTTAGAAAGCGAGGTAAGAGAACTATTACAGCTTTCTATGGGTGGCTCCACGCGCGGAAACGCCGCTCGCAGGCCTGGGATAACGCAGCGTTGTTTCTGCGCTGGAGCTCTGCAGCTTGAACTATATTTGACAACTATGTGTTCTTCTGTGAGAGATTCGTGCCGTGCCATTGAAATGAAGGGCGTGGGATTGCTAGAAAGGAGGGGGGCGAACTTTGTTTCGTGTTTTTACCCCGCAGCCGAAACATTTGAGCGAACGTATAGAAGGTGTCGGTGCACTTTGGATATGATTAGTAGATACGTGTTGCATATGAACTTCTGAAACTGACCGTGTTGTTATTCCGATACATTCTTGCACTGTTGTGTTTCTTTTGAAGAATGCGGAAGTAAATAGCCTGGAGGACTGTTGTGCCTAGAGACGTGGCTTCTGCTTACAAGAGCAACAGAGATGTAATATTAGTGCTGGCCGTTTGTTTTGTTTGCGATGTTAAATTCAAATATCAGTGCGATGCTGTACAATTTATACCGGAGTTTAGTAATTCATCCCGTCTGCTTGTTTACCGGTTAATACTGGGAATGCTTTAATGTTACACTGACTTGTGATATTTTCTTTTGAAAGGTAGATAAATTAATGTTGCTCTGGGAGGCAAAGGTTTTTGCCTTATACAGATGCCATTTTTTTTTTTTACAGATCATTCAATGTATACATTTATGATGAAACAACAATTGATTACTTAAAATGCATTTATTAAAAATGTCTGATAGTGTTGAGAGACACTTGTGAAAAGGGTACATTCTTTAAATGAACCATTTCCTTCGTTCATGACATTATGCATTTAACATTTGGCTATATGCACAGGCTATTCAAATATTGAGAACAGGTGGTTTTTTATTTAAAGGTAGTAAGTGATGATGCATTTTTAATAAAATCAAATGAAATGCAACATGGAACACGTGGCGTATATATATATATATATGCCAATAAAGTATAATAGGCTATGTATTTTACACTCATATTGCCATTATCAAAACCCTAGCATGAAAAGCTCAGGTAATTTGAGTGCAGGCTGAAGCAGAAATGCACTTGATGTTTAGAACATCATTCTGGATGATTTGAGCCTGTTGCATCTACTTTTAAACCACAATGTGGAGGTGGTTAAGATGCACTCTGTATTGACAGTTTTTAGACAATCTTGTGGCTCAAAGTTGAATATGCCATTTGTTTTGAACTGTGAGCTTTAAAGCTGCTTATTGAAGTCAGACGTCAGCTAACTGTCTCTAAAATGATAATATGGTTTATTTTGTCAGCGTGGCTCTTTCATTTCTGGGTTTAATTGCTTAAATGGAATGTGTTTCTATTTACTATTGAAAGTAAATGCTTTTTTTGTTGTTGTTGTAATGATTACCTTTTGGTAAAGCATGAATCCAGTGCTGTAATCTAAGTATTTAGTCCTATATAGAAGTCTGTTCTCTATTGTGTGTGCACTGCAGCTAATAATAAGAACACAATTGATCTCTCCTGAAAGACATTTTGTTGTCAGAAAAGCAAATATCTCCATTTCAAGTCAGCCAAAATGTCTAGAATACAGATATTGTTCATCTTAATAGTAGCTAAGTGCTAAAATATTTATCTGTTTCCTTACAAAGACGACATTCAGAATTCTACTTTGATATGAATCTCTAATCAATAACATCAAGGCCTCCCAGCCATCAAACTGAATATCTTTGCAACCCCCCACCCCCAGCCTCCCCAAAAAAGTTTTAACTCCAAACTACATCTCACCCAACAGAAGGAATTAAAAAAGAGGACATGTCTGACAGGCTCGTGATGCTTAAAGTTAAAAGATGAATCCTTCCTTTGAGCCTAGTCTTCCATGCTCACTCCGTTGACTGTCGTTTTGCCATTAGCACAGACTTTCTATGAATATTGACTTTGTGCCGTATTACTGTAGGTTACTGTTGGATCAAAAAGTGTTGTGCCTTTTTTCTGTTGCTATGGAGACTCTGTGATCAGGTGCTGTCTGGAACAAGAGTGACAACTGAAAGTTATAAATACACAAAGAAAACAATTATAGTAAACATATAATATGGATTAATGCAACAGTTAATACATGATCAATATGGTCCACCAGTTGAATTAAGACCACCTACACTCCAATACAATAACAATGACTGAATTATGTTTTTTTATGATGATGTTTAATCTAATAATTTGAGCAAATATTTTTAATAGCTAATTTTTACCCCAAGCACCTCACATTTAGAATGTGACAAAATGGTTCTATTTAAAATAAATACTGTTTGTTTGAAATTTCTTTTCATCAAAGAATCCAGAAAAAATATCACAGTTTTCAAATAAATATTAAGCAACACTGATAATTCAAAATGTTATTGAGAACCAAATCAGCATATTAGAATGATTTCTGAGCAATGTGACACTGAAGACTTTATGTATTTACTTTAAGCAATGGCTGCTGAAAATTCAGCTTATGTTAGTTTTTTTTGGCATCAGACAATATTGGATATTTGATACTCATTTGCATTTATTTTTACATTAAGAGGACAGTTTCTGCAATTTGGCACATTTAATATTTAAACACATAAATTGACTTTTAGTAAATCTCAAAATGATTATCCATCTGTAATACTTTAAGTTTTAATGTTGTGATGCATATATTTACTTTTACCATTTAAAACTATTAAATAAAACAAATAACAGCACAAATAACTGAAATAACTAGTCAAGTCACTATTATTTGTATAGCGCTTTTAACAATGCAAATTGTGTCAAAGCAGCTTTACATCAGCTTGATATAAAGCTGGGTGGCTTTACATCAGCTTTACAGTTTTTAGACAGGGAAATAGTGTGTCGCAATAGTGTCATTCTCCTCTGGCCAGACAAAATCAGCAGTTTAAATCTAGACTGCAGCAGAGTCAGATTGTGCAAAGGAGTCTGGTTCCTGTGGTCTTGTCCCGACAGGGTCTTCACTGGGGATCAGTCTCTGGGGCTCATCTAGGTGTCCTGGTCTCCGCTGACGTTCAGGCCTGTAGAGGTCGTCTCTAGGTGCTGAGCCACCATCTGATCTGAATACGGACTGGATCCGGGTGGCTGCAGTGACCATCTGATCTGCATACAGTCTGGATCTGGGTGGCTACGTTGACCTCGGAATAAGAAAGAAACAGACTAATATTAGCGTAGATGCCATTCTTCTAACGATGTAACAAGTACATTGGGTGTTTTGGGAAGTGTTCCCAGTTCAGGTTGAACTAATTAATGCAGCCTAACAATCCTTTAACGGATTTTAATTATAGAAATGCGATAGTGTATTATGTGTAAGCCAGGTTAAAGGGATGATCTAGATTTAAACTGACAGAGTGTGTCTGCTTCCTGAACAGAGTTAGGTAGATTGTTTCAGAGTTTGGGTGCTAAATAGGAAAACGATCTCCCGCCCGCAGTTGATTTTGATATTCTAGGTATTATCAAATGGCCAGAGTTTTGAGATCGCAGCGGACGTGAAGGACGATAGTGTGATAAGCGCTCACTCAAATACTGAGGTGCCAAACCATTCAGGGCCTTATAGGTAATTAGCAAGATCTTAAAACTAACATGTTTTTTTCTGAAAAACCAGCTACCGAATTGTAACTGTTGTACAATTGCAATATCCCAGTCCTGCATTTCAGCACAGCTGTGATTAACTACGGCCTTGTGCCGACAGCCGAATAAGATTCGATTTTGCTTAAATTAGTCTGACATTAATGCATTCCATCTGAAACTCATGTACGCTGAATTTGCTCGATGAACAAGTTTTAAACAAAGCTGTAATTTGCGATGTGTTTCAGCATTGGACGACAAATTCAGCAGTCTGATAAAACAGCTGCACCTTGGCTCTATTTTTCACTGTTGCACTCCAATTTCTAAGAGTTAGTAAGGCCGGATCTGTGTAGTTTAGGTACACAGGAGATGAGAGGTGGATGAATGAGCGTACAGTGAGTCTGTCCTTTAGGATGTGGTGTGGAACAGGCTCCGGACCGCGAGACGGATGATGCAGCGGCCGCTCGTGCGGTTATGATTTACAGCAGACTTCTGATCATTTCTCACTGCACTCATTGACACAGCAGTATAAGGAACGCTGCCCGACTCAAAGTTCAGCTGCACTGTGACTTTGATCTTCCTCTGAACTCTGGGTAATCAAGCTTCCTCACATTCCCTTCAAGTGCTCGCAAGGAGAAAGACAGATTGCCACATTAGCATACAAGGCTAAGAAGAAACCTGCAGCCGTAAAAAGGACACTCAGTGTTTTAGCCGGTGATAAAAAGAGGAAGGAGCGAACGGATAAGAGGAAGGACAGCTGAGAGGTGTTCAAACGCATTTAGAAACACGAGCGTTGTATGCTTATTACCACGGCCGGACAGGCCTTCTTGATTTATGTGGATTAAACGCTGTTCCTCTTGTCCTAGTTGTGATTGATGAAGTGTTTCGTAGCACTATCTCTCGTTTTCCAGAACCTTCAACTTTCCTTTGGTCCACTGTCTGTTGACTTCCAAATAAGAATGTATTGCCTGTATCCGCCCTTTTGTAGTCCTCTTAGTCACAGCAGATATTGCCTTGACTCTAGGCAAGGGTTTTGACTTTTGGAAAAGCGTTTATTAAATTTGAAGGTTTTAAGTTGTAATTTGGACTGCAGTCATGATCAGTACTAGTCAGTAGGGCTTCATGATATTGGAAAAAAAACTGACATTGCGATATAAGTGGAAAAAATACAGGAATTTTCACCAGATTGAACGGCTATATTTAGAAAAATATTATATTTGTTATTAGTAAGGGTGATTTCATCACCATTTTTTATTTTTTTTTTACTCTGCATAATTTGGGAAAAACATGAACAATTTGGGTGTTTATACTTGGGTTTACTCTTTTCAAGAACCAACACAAACCTTGTTCGGTAATCTTCAAGCTAAAACGATACACCATTGAACTCTTATTTTGACTGGTTGTTAAAAATACGCGCTGGTTTATACACATTCAGTCAATGATGTTAGCGTCTCAAAACAGCTCGATAGATAGTGGGCAGTCCCAAATCAGTGTTTCATATTAACTATTCAATTCCTAATAAATCCAAAATATTTTACACTTCCCATAATAACAATAGATCATTAATTAATAAAATATTTTTTCCAAACACTTGCCCTCACTGACAATGGGCAGGATGTATTTGTTTTTCCTCCTTATTATATTAACTAGAAAATCAATTTTTGTTGAAATCGAGTGTTACATTGAAATCGCAGTTCATATGTCAGTCGATTCCCCCCCACCCCTATATTTAAAATAAATCACAGCCTGCAAAAATTGACAATTGCACAAAGACGTATCGCGATAACAATTTCACTATATTGTGCAGCCCTACTTACCAGTTACTTTATCTATATTGGTTATTAGATTTGTTTTTATATATATATTTTAGTGGCACTGTGGCAGTGGTTTGATTTTAGAATGCAAGAACATAACATAAATGTCAGTAATCCATAAATAAGTATAATTATATAAAGCTTCCAATTAAGAACGATTAGGTCAGATCAACTCGTTGTTCTGACAACAACATACTGACTTGATTTTAAAAACATGTAGTTTGGCACATCCCTAACGACGGATAAGTGTTTTTCTACACTTGGTTGGACATATGTGTTGAAGCTGTGCAAAACTCTCTGATCTGCTATAATTAGCTCTTGAGGTGCAGCAAGATAATGAAACGGACTTTATGAAATAGGCTTATACAGTGGGTACGTAAAGTAATCAGCCCCCTTAATTTTTCATTATATTGCAGCCATTTGCAAAATATTTAAGTTCATTTTTTCCTCATTAATGAACACAGCACCCCATATTGACAAAAATTGTTGACTAATTTTCAATTAGTATTTTGCTGTCTTATATTTAACTCAGTGCTTCCATTTCTTCTGATCATCCTTGAGTGGTTCTAACCTTCATTTGAATATGTGTTTGATTATACGCTTGATTACATCATTAAAACGCTCAAATGTAGAGCAAATTTGAGGTCAAAGGAACTTCTCAAAAATGTGGCAAGGCACAGATTGGCCAGGCAAAAATTCTGCTGCACTTAAGGTTCCTAAGAGCACAGTGGCCTCCAAATCCTTAAATGAAACGGTTTAGAGCTGGCCGTCCGGCCAAACTGCAGTTCAAAGATGCCAGGCTCTCTTTTCTTCACCGTTGTCGTGTGTGCTTCTTTGTAGTTGGAGTCTCAGACATCCTGAGCTGTGGTGAAATGCTGTGGGGGTGTTTTTCAGCTGCAAAGGACGACTGGTTGCAATTGAGGGAAAGATGAATGCGGCCAAGTACAGGGATTACGAAAACCTTCTCCAGAGTGGCTCAGACCTCAGACTGGGCCGAAGGTTTACCTTCCAACAAGACAATGACCCTAAGCACACAGCTAAAATAACAAGGAGTGGCTTCAAACAACTCCGTGACTGTTCTTGAATGGCCCAGCCAGAGCCCTGATGATCTTGGAGAGACTGGCTGTTGTGATTCATCCATCTCATCTTTCCCAAAAATACTCATGAGTTTTAAATGGATGCTCGGGATGTTATTTCAGTTTTTCTTGGAAAATTCTGGCAGTGACATTTGCAAATTATTAAGTTCTTGTATTAGTCATCAAGTAAAGAATATAAGAAATGTATTTGCTTTTGTTTAGGCAAAAATATGACTGTTGCAGTCTAGGCTCTCTTTTCTTCACCGGTCGTGTTTGCTTCTTTGTAGTTGGAGTCAGACATATGTTGAAAAAAACCCTATAAAAAGTTTGTTATCAAATCTTAGGAGTGATAAAATCTCAGAGTTTTTGGATGCTCGGGATGTTTCCTTGGAAAGGCAGTGACATTTGCAAATTATTAAGTTCTTGTATTAGTCATCAAGTAATATAAGCTTTTCTATGTGGAAGTTTATAAAAAGTTAAAGCATTTTTTATAATGTATTTATTTATTTTTTATAATGTATGCACTGTAGAAGCAGGTTCAACTAATTATTATTTAGTAACTAGTTTCACATAAATTTTACGTTCAGTCAATTTCTGACTTCAAAGTGTTGCATGAATTGTTATTTTTTAGTTGGCTCAACCTTTACTGAAGTTTTATAGTGCACGTGCACATGCTTTTATTAGTTTACTCAACATTAGCATAGCTAATTGTTGACTGGATTTGAAAATAACAATTCATTCAATGTTTTTCAACTATATTTGTGTAGACTTAATATAATATGTCCTCTCAACTAAGGCCAAGCAATAAAATTAGCTCAACTTAAATATATTTGCCCTTCCAACATTTTGTTTGATTAGATTTTTTTTACAGTGTGTCATTTTATTTAGTATTTTAGTGTTGTTTTCCATTACAAATACCCAAACATTCTTAAAACAAGATACATTTGCTTCTCAAGTAAATTTGGACAAAAATACTGATTAAGAAACTCCGGCATATTTATTTATTTAACATATGTGATATGTGTAATTACATGTATGTAAGTTTGTATACAAAATGAAATGCAGTATATTTGCACTTTGTAGTTTAGTCAAGTCAACCAAGCAGGCATGACTAATGGCAGATGTTGCTTATCTCAAATGACCATATATTGCCTAAAGTATCAGTCTGTCACTATATTGTATCAGCATGGAATCACTTCACCTTTTAGAAAGGGATACATCATGAAAATATGCAAAAAATGATCAAAATCCCACAGTTATGTGCTCAATTGTGGGTTGGGCTGGCCAGCGCTCCTCTGAGGGAGGGCAGGGTCAGAGTTAATTAGGCATCTTTAATCACCTGAAGTCACTCTCTCTGACACCGTTTAACCCCTTTGTAAATGGGTTATTATTACTTCTAAAATCCCCTCTGTGAATTCAGGCATGAAAGGGCTATTTTAGCTCTGCTAAGTGAAACCCTGTCGAAATGCACAAGAACCTTCCCCCCTCTAGTAATAAAGAAATACCAGCCTCCTCTGTTCTAACCATCATTTGATTTGTGTGGAATTAGTAAAGACTTCTGTTTTGTATAAACAATTCTCCAGATTAGACATTCAGGGCCTGAATATGTTTAATTACATTTAGCTATCTTTATGATTATATCACGGAGCTATGCTCTTTACGGGAGGCAATCAGTGAGATTAATTTCACGATTTGAGGAAATCATGCTGTGTTTATTCGTCTATGAATGTAATGTCTATTTTGTGGTTTTCAAATTAAGCTCTGCATGGCGATGCTGTATGGCTGGAAACATCTGTACATGAGTGACCAGAAGCCAATTATGTGTTAATGTGTTGACTGCTTTATAGGGCCAAATCTGGTCTTGTCTTGTTGTACCTTATTAACCAAACTCTCAGCTACAGCTTATCAGCAGAAAAATTGTCAACATTCTCAGAAAACACTCTACTCTTTTAAACAGGATGCTGTATTTTCCCCAAATAGCTGATAATTATAATAATCATCACACTAGATGGAAACAGGTTTACTCACAGGTCTAATAATGATCCCTGTCAGAAAATGAAGCACTGTTTTGTTCAGGAAATGGGCTTTTGATGTGAAATAGATACACAGTTTTTAGGCTTTCGAGTGTGGCAGTACCGCTTCGCTGATGTGGATGGAGCACTTTAGGCTCTCGGCGTTATGACCGTCTGGGATTGTAAGGTTGATCTTTTGCTTATAGAAAGCTATCGTGGCACAGGAGGATGTTCTCAAAAGGTGATAAAGGAATATGTGTGATTTGCTTTTGGTTTATGAAAAGCTATAGAAATAGGCTTCCTGGGTGCTCCAATTGATTGAGCGCCACCCTGGTTTCCATGTTTGGTCAGTCCCTGCAGTCTGTTCTGTGGAAGAGCGGAGAACAACCATTCTATTCCATTGCTCAGTGTGCAGACAAAACAAAAGAGTGATTCCATGCTGACATATCTAAAAGGTATAGTTTATCACTTACTCGCCTTCATTTCACAAACAGAAAAGTGGATTTTTTAGTTGACTCTATCTAGAAAATCTGTCATATTTTGACTCAAAATCTAAATATGTTTTGCAATAACTAGCCTATAATAAGGCACCAGCATTCCCACAACCCTACACCTGATTTGGCGGATGGTTGGATAAATGGATAATAGATAAATAAATATTTTATTGTTTGATATAATTAATAAATTCAAACTATGTTCATTAATTAATATTTATTGATTGATTGCATTGTCATTGCAATTAAATATCAAAGTGGATGGTAGTTTAAACCAGGGTCGGGCCAAGCCTTTATGGGGCCCTAAGCAGAATTTTATTTGGGGGGCCCCTCAGTGCCACCAATATGACTGGTTATTGTCAAAGCTTGATCATTCACACACTATAAATCTAACACATCCATTTTCATTTTTGTTTGTTGTAGCTGTGTTGCTTACCATTGTCTGACTGGCATGTTTTTACCTTTCTGTGATTTTTAATTGTAACAGTTGCAAACATACAAGAGTGGTCAGGTGTTAATTTGCACTTTAACATTCAAAGTCTTACAAAGTAGGCTATTAAGTGGCATAATGTGATAGTAGCTAAAAACCAGCAGACGATGCATTTACAGAACAGAATGTTAATATTATCAACATAAATATTAATTGAAGTTGTACTTTTATTACAAGTCATACTTCCTTATAATAAATATTAAATACAGAGAGCATCTGTACATATAAAACAAACTCTTAATCTATATCTAGCTAATTGAAGCACAATGATATTGGGATATAATAGCAAAGACAAAAAAAGGTAATAATGTTAAGCTGTTATCCGTTTATGAAACAGAAGCTTATTTTTATTACAAAAATATATACCCAGGAAAGTTATTTTCACGCCGAAGATAAACTTTAATCTAAACTAGGTAAAATGTTATATTATAATATATTAAAATGTCAAGGCTATTTACTGATATTTTGATGTTCAAACAATACCTTCCCTAGAAAAAAGAGATACTCTAGGCTATGCTAATTAACTGAGGGTCTGGTCTGATATGGGGTGCATTTCCCAAAAGCAACTATGGTCGCGAATTCTATCATTTACCAATAGAGTTCAATGGAAATTACGGCCATAGTTAGCTAATGATGGTTTTGAGAAACGCACCCCTGATTTGTGCCACAAAACTCCCATACTGAATCGCCTCCACCCCCAAAACGTGTTTTATTCCTATCAAATACACATTGTGTAGGTTATTATAAAGTTTACTCTGTTTTTCTCTGAGCTAACTGGCCACTTACTTTCATGTATTTCGGGAGAAGTAGGTGAATTTACATGATGTTAATCCGACAGATCCACACGGCAGCGTCCAGCACATATTATCATCATGGTCATTATTGTGCGCCTGCAAAACACGTTGCTATGAAAATAATAAAATGATATGTATAGATTATTTAATGATTTAATATTGAGCTTTCGTATAATTACAATTGTCCATTGACATAATATATCACGAATAATAAAAAAAAAAAATAAAAAAAACTGTCAAGTGCCAGAAAGCACAAAAAGCTGTTAAAAGTACAGTAAAAAATAAGATTATTTAAAGTTGTAAATGAAACAAAGAGATTGTTGTATTATTAGATTGTTGGAGTTTTCAGTCTTTACTTGAAAATGTTTACATTTAATTGAATGCATTACTTGTTATTTCATTGTAATCTTTTGTGAAATGTACAAAGTAAATCCTATACACAATTTTTTTCAGTCTAGTCTGAAGCTTTTTGTATGGATCAGACAGACATTTTCATTCAATGTTTCACTTAATATAGTAAAAAAAAAACTAAAAACGTAAAGAACATTATTATTCATTGAACGTTCATGTATTCATGTGCTTTTACACTACATAAAGAAATAATTTCTAAATATGATTCGGTGTGGTATACATTGATCAAATGGGTGTATTAGATTCAATCTAATGTTTCTAGTGTTTTTGTGTGGGTCAGCGCTGTCTGAGGGTCTTGTTTCAGTTTTTGTTGTCCTCTCTGTAGACATTCAAGAGTACTTTTAGATACTGTGGTTTGTTTTATTCTTAGAGACCATTGTGAGTGTGCTTGCCCCCCTCTTAAATAACTCCCAGCAATTACCATTGTTATTCTGCAAATGGTACGAACCACAGACTTGGCTTCTATGTGCCTCTGGCCAGTGAAAAAGAGTGGCATTCCAGACCAAAAAAGCAAGCCGATTCAAATTTTGCCCCCAATCTTTTGCCTATTTTTTATTTCCATATTTGGAAATGTTTACCTCCTCATGACTCCACAGTGCAGCAGGAAGAAGCACTATGAGTCATTTTAACAGCATAAGGGCCTGGCTGTGGGTCCTCCTCACTGAGGGCTTCTTTAGTCCATAGACACACGGGATGCTGTAAGTATCCTCTTCTCTTCTATTCTACTCTATAGAAGTTGTGGCTGTGTTTGGATATGTTAACCTTGCTGCAATCCTGTGGCACATTGCTCTACCCTTTTATAATCACAGTTGTGCTCTTTTCAGCGGAAGTATAGATTAAACAAATAATAAATAGGCAGTTATAGACAGGCTGCTGTTTATGGCCTTCATTGTCTTGAGTGAATTGAGATCCACCTGACATTTTCCTGGAGGTTTTGAATTACTTGTGTATTTATTCATTCATACAATTATTTAAAGTTGTACAGCTGATATAGAAGGTTTGCAAAGTGACTTTTACTTTGCACAACATGTGTGGCTGGGCTTTATATTAATCTGTGAGTTTAAAGAACAACCTTCAGTAGGTTTAGAAACACTTCCTCCGTCTGTATACATATACACGTCCTTCCTATTCTGTCGACCAAGGCTGGATTTTCATTGAAATGGAAAATAAGGTATTTCATTGTGATGTGTGCTCTTTATTTTGCTCAGAGATGGCTTTGCATGTCATAGGTATGTGACTCTTTTCTTTGTTTGGTAATATTTGCTGAGGAGATATATTTGTGGAATGTGTTATTCATGGTGTGAAGAACTACTGACAAGTATGTTGAGCTACATTGCCTTTAAAGGAAAACTTTAAAAAGCACAAATATGTGGCTGCGGGACTGTTTATTTGCATTAAGCAAGAATGAATTTGTTCAGGCAGGGCAGTGTGTTTCTTTAACCACATTCTATTCTATAGGTCACTATTCTATTGGGGTCTCAAGCTCAGACTTCCCAGGGACTGATAGCAGGTTCTGCTGTCTGGCAGGGTCCAGTGGAGCAGAACAAATAAAGGTGTTTTTACAATCATGAATTTGAACTAAAAACAGTTATTATGCATGGACAGAGCTTTTTTCTGAGTTGGGCGTCTCATCTCCCTCATGCCTAACATACTGCTCTGCGTGTTTAGGGGAGTAATGACGCATGAGATTGTAATTCCTCCCTTGAGAGCTGTATTTTTCTCCTTGAACATTAAGCAGGTACCCATTAAGAGACCAGAAACATCACAATCTGGTTTTAAAGTATTGGTTAGAAGTAAAAAAAATTTTTTTAATAATAATAAATTATTTTATATTTTGTATGTATACACACACACACACACACACACACACACACACACATATATGTGACCCTGGACCACAAAACCAGTCATAAGTAGCACGGGTAGCCTATATTTGTAGCAATAGCCAAAAATACATTGTATGGGTCAAAATTATTATGCCAAAAATCATTAGATTTTTGTTCCATGAAGATATTTAGTACATTTCCTACCATTAATATATCAAAACTAAAATGTGTATTAGTAATATGCATTGCTAAGGACTTCATTTGGCTTTTTCATTTTAATCAGCTTTAAAGGCAATTTTCTCAGTATTTATTTTTTTTGCACCCTCAGATTCCAGATTTTCAAATAGTTGTATCTCTGCAAAATATTGTCCTATCCTAATAAACCCTACATCAATGGAACGCTTATTTATTCAGCTTTCAGATGCTGTATAAATCTCAATTTCGAAAAATTGACCCTTATGACTGGTTTTGTGCTCCAAGGTCACATATAAAAACATAAAAAATAGGCCGTTTATTATCATTATTATTTTCATTTTGCAAGGAGCTGTCTGGGGTTTTCCAACACAATGTTTTTTTTTTTTTTTGTCAAAAGCTGTTAAATTCTGGAAGTTAGAAGGATTTTTCAATTCTTATTCAGGCAGGGATGAGAATATCTTGTGCCATAATGTTGGGTTATCTTTGTTTGGTCGTGGTATTTGTATAAATAATAAAAAAAAAAGCATAGCATCACCACATCTGAAATAGTACATACAGAGTCTTACCATGCTACACCTTAATCCTTTGGAATTTTACCTTAAGTTGGTGAAATAGATCTACCTGTACTTGTTTAACAGGAATGTCTATTAAATTACACTACATCCCACCACCTTTGTTCTTGACTGCTAGTAAACCAACAATTTAGCTGTTTACACCTTCACATTCCTCTGGAACCACACCATAGCAGTGGCAGGGAAAGGTAGACCTTAATGGGATTTTCCATAGCCGCGAGGTGCGATATACTCGACTTTAATGATAGAACGGTGTGATAATCTCATTACTTTTCGCTCAACAGCACTGAAGGGTCTTCATATCCAGTGCCGGTTGGCTTCAGGCAAAGTTTACTGTAAACTCTTCAACACTTGTCTTAATTCAGTTTGGAGCCAGTGCAAACAGCAGCTGGAGCACTTAGCATCAGTCAAAACATTTTACTATTCATGAATCATCGCTCTGTTTTATGTGAACTAACAAAGTCTTTGTTAACTATTGTTTTATTTATTCATCCCCCAAATGTGTGATGACTCATCTTGTTAGGTGATAGTTAACACTTGACATTTTTTTCAATTAATCAGAGGGCAGTAACAAGTGCTTCCATTAAACGACATGCTGGATTGTTAACTTTTCCTTTTAAAAGGCCAGGGGATTTGTTTTATAAGTAGACCAGAACCTCCCTCGTAATGAACTGTCTTGTTGTTTAGCTCTTATATTACGAGAAATTCATATTTTGTTCTTCTGTGACACACTGAAATATGGGAGCACTGCTGTGAGAATCCTCCACCTCGTCTTTAGAAACTGGATTAAGATTTTAATCTATGTGCGCTCGCTTCTCAGCGCTGGCCTTTGTTTCCCAACATATTCTTGTCTCCAGTTTGAGACATTTCTGGGGTTTGTTTTCATGTAGCGTTGTCAATCTGAGAGAATATCCTGACAACATATAAACTTCAGGATTGAATAACAAGAGCAATTAGAAGCCTGGGCAGATTGCAAGAAGTGAGGTTAAATAAGTGGATGATTATCTGTTTATAAAAAGATTCACACTGAGGGATTGATTGCATTCTATTTTTGCATGCAATTCCTGTGAGTTTTATGATTGAAGGTTAAGACTTCTTTGATGAAGGCATCGCTAGGATACTTCGAACATTTATTTAACAGTTTTCTTTACGGTTATGCCAGTGTCCTTTATTTTTATTTGGACACTTAAAATGTACGGTTCATCCCCTGAGAATATATTCAGTTTTTAAGAATCAAATGAATTTAAATGATGAATTAAATGAAGAATCAGATGGAATTTGGCGTTTTATTATTTTGGATGTTATACGTATTGCGATTAGTTTGGAAATGAAAAGACCAGTCTGGTGCTTAAAGGTTAAAGCTGTGTTGCATTAAATAAACTACACTAAAAACTAACCGATAGTGTTAACAAAAAAACAAACAAACACATAAATACAATGCATTTGCTGAAACAACGATGCCATTTGAGCCGGCTTCTACAAGCCTTTGAGCTCTTTTATCATGACTAGTGTTTCATGGGACTCCCCCCCAAGCACACAAGTGCAGTGTTGTACCAGGTGAGCTACTGAGCAAGTTTACTATCAGAAAAGTTCTATGAAACTGATGATGTGATGCAAACATCAAATTTAATAAGATTACTAATCATGATAAAAGTGTTTTGAGGTCATAACATAATATTGTGTAAGGAATCATGCAAACTGAATAAATGTTAGTGTTTTCGGTGTCGGAAACTGTAGTGAATCGTATGTATAGTACATTTTTCCAATGAGCCCAGTTTTATTAATATGTTAAAATCATTTTTTAAACCATGTTTCTTAAAAGATGAAAAGCAGTGTTCCATGGTAGATGTACTACACTAATTGAGCACATGCTGTGATAATAGGCCCAGATCAGTGACACAATTTATGTTAACTACAGCTGAATATGTTTAACAACCCTGGAAAGTGATATAAATAATTGTCCATTTCTAAAATTGCAGTGAGAGCATCCATCTTACAGGCCGGTTGGATTTGATTAGTTTAAGCACAGATTGTTGCGGAGCTGTAAGGGCTATTGTTTGACTGATTGATTTATCAGATTAATTTGGCTAATAATAGTAATTAATTTTATTTTATTTTTTATTATAGAGCTTTGGTTTGTGATTTCAGTACATGGTTAAATCAAGATAACATATGGCCTCTTGTGGCCTATTTACTTTTCCTGCATTATTTTAATTTAACTGCATTTGCTTCATATCACGTGTGTTTTGGATTTTTTTATATTTAATGCATACTTTATGGGACTATGCAGAAAGCAAAAGTACGTAATCACAGATTTTGAGCTTTGAAAGACTATTAGCACGTTTTAATCTGTCATAGAGCCACACAGTCTTTAGGTCAGATTAAAAAGGCCAATATCTAACAGTAATGTTATCATTATGTCCCCTCACTGAAAAGGCCCAGTTTTGCGATCTGCCAAAAAAGGCATTATCCTCCGCCTCTGGGGGCTCAGCCTTAGCCCTGATCTTTTGGTATCAGAGGTCACTGGCAGATTAATTGCTTCTGACGCACAGGCTGTATGTTAATGGAGTAGCTCAAAAGGTTGCATGTGCCAGACTAACAGATGCCATTTCACTAGTCCTGTTATTTTGTTATGAGGCTTGTTGGCTTAAAAACAGAGCAACCCAAAAGCCTAGATGATAGCCCCAGAGGAGAGGTAGATGCCGGCCTGTTAAATGATAGCTTGCTGAGAGACGCAGCTAGAGCAGCAGATATTTGTTTCTGCACCAGCACCGTGCCAGCCATTCCTGTGCCTCATTGGCTTTAGGATGAATCAGTGAGAATAGGCCCATTTCTGGAAACAATTTTTAGGCTTAAATCACAAGTATGGAGCTTTTTAAAGTAGTAAATTCTCTGCTTTGAATGTAGCTGTGGAAAAAAAATTATTTGACAAAATTATTTGTATGCATCTTATGGCTTTCAAGAGTTGAAACTGATAACTGCCCTAAACAAACTTGAAAATGATATTTGATTGAAGTAGCCCATGGCAGTGAATTAATTATACATTAAATTAATACATTATTTAAAAAAATGGCCACAGTTTAAAAACCATCCTTCTTTAAAGCAGAATACCATCGTACATGAATTAAACTTAAAAATTGAGTGCATGCTCAATAATAATGGGATAATCAAAAAAGTGCATTATTAAAACTTTTATTTTATTTTATTACAATCAGTATTTAAAAAAAGCTTATTTTACCAAATAGTTTTGATTTCTGCCTTTAATACATGGTTAAATTAGGTAAAACAACCTGAAAATTATATTTGATTAAAATGAACCCAGTGTTGACTAATCCGTGAATGAATGAATTATATTTTAAAATGATTGTCAATATAGAAATAAGATAAGATAAGAAATAAGATATTCATATTATTTATTTATTTATGTCTTTATCTTTAGCCAATATTCAGTCATACACATTCTGTTTTGCAGTTCTGACGTAAGATATGCTCCTGTGGCCTGTTTATTATCCAGTCAGCTGTGGACTGGTTTCATGGTCATCAAATGTTGTTTTGAATTTCTTAATTTTTTTGTGTGCGTTGATTCGTTTACTTTATATATTTAGGAAAGGTATTTTCAGGTCATGTTCAAAAATGTAACATAAGAGAAGAATGAGTCATAAATTAAGTGCCTACTGTCACTTTCCAATTGCAAAGTTAAAAGTTAACATTGTGTCCCCAAAAGTCTCTAATCTTTGGATTGATTTAAAAGCCTCTTAAAGTGCAATGCTAATAGAAAGTCTTATTATTACAAAGTACAATGCAAAAAAGACTGGAGCCATAAAGAAATTAGAAAGAGCTATAATGAGTTATTAAATAGAGGAGCAAAGTGTTCTGAGGTCTATAGAGAATAAAAATGACCCTTTTGAGTCGCCATTGCCGGCATTTTAAACTAATTCTCCATCCATTATCGGCTTGCCATTGAACTTGGTAGGGGTCTGTCTCAAGCACAGCAAAGGAAAATGTGGAAAAGGGTGTATTGTCTTGTAAAATGAAAAAGGATACATTTACTGAACTCATGCTAAGTTAAAACCTTTTCATTGCAGGACAATGTTCTCACCTCGCAAATAGAAAGCCACAATCAATGCTCTGTTAAAGGCTGTTTTTAAAATCTACACAATGGGCAGAATAATCACAACAAAATCTATTAGTCATTATTAATTAGTTAAGACCTATTGACAGCATTGAATCATTTGTCCTGTGCTGTAACTTGCGCGTAAAGCGTCTCCCCGCTGCTTCTTTACAGAGAATGTGGCTCTATATGAAGACTACAAAATAAAACCATAACATGAAAATAATCTGCTTGTTGTATCTGCCAGTATTTAGTGCTAATTACAGGTCACTGAATCAATCTCATTCTCACACAATAAAACAAACTAATTTAGTAAGTAGCCATGTAATAAGATGAATAACATTCACCTGGTCATTGTCCTAAAATAAACCGCTTTGGGATGATACAAGAGTGGTCCTGATCGTACTGTCAGGGCTTGTTTTGCGATAATGACTGCCTGACTGTACATGGTTTCTTATGTTTCCTTCCTGTTTTTGTTTGCTTCCCCAATCATTTAGAGATGCTGGTGGGACGTATGGCCAATATCTTATATTGTATGAGTTATCAGTAATGAGAAATGTTTACAGTAATGGTACAGTACCATTTAAAAGTTTGGAGTCAGTAAGATATTTTTGTTGTTGTTGGTTTAAAGAAATTATTACTTTTATTGAGCAAGGATGTATTAATTCGATCAAAAGTGACAGTAAAGAAATGTACAATTTTGCAAAAGATTTCTTCAAGATTTTTGTTTCTAAGTAAAGGCTAATGAAAACTTAACTTCACAGCATCACAGGAATAAAAATATATTTTAAAACATATGTAAATAGACAGTAAAAACAGTCAAATAAAACAATTATTTTAAATTAAGCCTTCATGAGCACATACAAAATTAATAAAAACAATTACCTACCCCAAACCTTTGAACTTTTTTGAACCTTTGTGTTGTGTGTATCATAATATAGTTGGGTCAATGACATGACATGGTGCATCCAGAGCCGATCCTCCCTATACGCAGAATACGCAAGCTGCGTAGGGCCCCCGAAACACCAGGGGGCCCCCCTTGCTCCCAAATATGTTTTTAGTTTTGTTTTGGAGTTTGGCCAGAGGTTATGAAAACATGAATGATCATTTATTTTAATGCGGTGCGCTGTCACCCTCTCTATGTCAAAATCAGTCAAATTATGTAACGTGAATATCGTACAGTCTCTTGCTCGAGGAAAAAAAAATTGAAAGCGTTGAAAACAGATACGGGCAACGATGAGCGGGTGAGCGATTCGAGATGCGAGTGCACAGATTCGCTCATCCATTCTTTCATCTCAACCACACCGCCCCCCCCCCCCCCCCCCCCATAAGCCCCCAGAAGTCTAGGATCGGAACTGGGTTCTATTTATTTATTAAAAAATATACTATGCTATTATTACATATGTGTTATAATTATTATATTTTTATATTTAATTTTATATTGTTATTATTTGAATTTGTAAAATTTTATCTTTTTAGTGACTTGGTTATGCATTTTACTTTTAATTTTACTTTTAATTTTTTTTACTTTTATTTTGTGCAGCTTGTGCATGATATTTGCAGGCCAGTTGTATTGTAGAGATATACACACATGCTGTGCACTCTTACCACAAGAGGATGCAGAGTATTGTAGTTTGTGTTTAGCATTGTCTCTTATGGAGAAAAGAATGCCGCTTGGCTTCCTGGCTGGAGCAGGCAGGCCCTCTCTCTGGCCACAGTTGCCTCTGCACAGTGAACGTGTTCCCCTGCTCACGTGGCTCACAGCCAGGATTAATTGCCACCGAGCCCTCTGTGATCCAGGAATGCAATTACCTACTGACCCAAATCATCTACTTGGCAGGAAGTCCTTATCCCTCACACCGTGCTGCCAGCACCTGCCAGTAGACACTTCTCTTTCCCTGTCTCTTTTATTTTTTGTCTCTCCCTCATCCTGCGTCACACAGCTGATGTCTGGCAAGGGATGCTCTCATCAAAAGCAGCTGCAAAGCAATATGAGTGTTCATGGAATATGTGAAAGTTACACAGTCGTACTAAAGCAGCAAGCTATGAGACTCCATGCGTTACAGTGATTCTACTACTATCATGTAAATAATCCATAATAATAAATACATATTTATACACACACACACACACACACACACACACACACACACACACACACACACACACACACACACACACACACACACACACACAAAACCACACACTTGCTATATGTATATAGGCTGCATTTATTTGATCAGAAATACAGTACAAGTATTAATATTGTGAAATTATTGTTTGTCATTTATGGGAAAAGCTGATTTTTTAAGTGACAAATAGGGAAATACAAACAAACAAACACATACGTACAATTATACACATATACTTAAAAAAAAAATATATATATATATATATAAATAAACACCTCAATAAAAAAGGTCTTTATATCCAAAATATGTGAATGTCTGACTTTTTTGTGTCCCCCCCCAAAAAAATTAATAAATAAATACATAAGTAGATGAGTAAACGGAAAGAAAGAAAGAAAAAAAAGAAAAGCTGAATTTTAAGCAGCCATTACTTCCATTTTCAGTGTCACACGATCCTTCACACATTATTTTAATGTGCTGATGTCCTGCTAAAAAATTAATGATTTTTCTTCAGAAATCTTTATTGTCACTTTTGATCAATTTAATGCGTCCTTGCTGAATAAAAGTATTGATTTCTTAAAATAAAAAGTGTAGTAATATATTTTTATATCAGAAACTTTCTCAGAATATTTCTAATATATTTTTTTTCCTATGTATTATATTGGTGTGTATTCGAATGAGGCTCCTACAGCCCAGTCGATTTGCTTCTTAAACAAAAATTAAGTCCAATGAAATAGTGATACTTGAATAAATGCTGGCAAGTCATGAGTCATCAATCAATAAACATTCAGATGTTTTTGGCTACACTGACCCAAGTAAGGATTACCATATGATTTTGGGCTCCCCCTGGAGTCTCAGAGGAAAACGATTCACAAGTGTGATGTTTGTTCTCTGAGCTTCATAATCTAATTTGTTCGGTCTCATAGCCTCTGATCCTCACATACACTGATCAGAACATTTTGTCTTGAAACTATTTGACTCATTTCTGAATGTGCATTGGAGTCAAATGCAATCGCGCTCGCAGACTTTGTGTTAGTGAGAATTGGCAGTTGTTATTATTTTGTTTATCCAAAGCGGGTTTTGAATGTACATATATGTCGTAATCACCAGTGTCTCACTTCCTGGACCTTTCTGTGACTGCGTCAGTGATCCTCATTTATAACCTTTGTAATGATTTCATATGGGAGAGTGAGAGTGGGAGTTTTCGTTCAATAGATGTTCTCTAGCCATTTCTTTTGTGCTGTTGTGAAACCGAATAAAAGAGCCTTGGCTAGAATCCAAGTTGTATCATCAGCGACGAGATACAACAATCCTTCAGTTCTTTTAATGTTAATGAATGAACTAAAGCAAGACATGTCTAGTATGTGCTGCACTCTCATCTTATAGACATCAAAGGCTGAGAAATTACCAGTGAACAAAAGCCATTCGCTCATGTTCACTCATTGTTGTTGTTTTCAAATCATTATAATGCATTAAGAGGCGGACTGTGAATTAGAGCTTATTTAGTCTGATGGAGATTTATTTAGCTGAACACTGATTTTTTTTTTTTTTTTTTTTTATTCAGGGAATCACTATTGTGTCCAATTAATTGAAATATTCCATTCCAAATATTATTTATTTATTAATTAGAACATTTAAATAAAAACAATACATATTTTACAATATGATTTCAAGTAATACCACAACATTATATTATTGTACTGTCTTACCTTTTAATTTAGTTCCATTTAAAGACATATTTTACCCCAAAATGAACACTGTGCAATCAATTCCTCACGCTCATATCCTTCCAAACCCATTTGACATTCTTCTGCAAAAAGAAAAGTTTAATAGAATTTCCATGCTGCTTTATTCAATACAGTAAAAGAAAAGAGACTAACGACTAATGCACCATGAAATATATACACTATATGCCAAGTCTTCTGAAACCAATAACTTATAAATTTAAGTCTGACACCTATTCATGCACCATATTTGAATATGTGCAAAAGTGCAAATGAGAGGTATGGCAGAGGGGAATAAAATTGTAGCTCCATTCATCATCCAAAACTCTCAAATGACTCTCAAAAATCCACAAGTTGTATCAGGACCTGTTTTATGTGTTGTTGTTTTTTTACAGCCACCATTCACTGTCATTGTATATGTTTATTTTTGGGTGAACTGCATGTATTGTGTTAAAGTTACATCATCTGAATTCAAACACGTCATGGACTTTTAGCTTTGTTTGCATGTTCATGTAATCTGTTTCTAATTTCTGTGCTTGGGCATACTGAGGCAAATACTGCGGCACCCCAGAGAAGTGCGGTGAAAGTAAGATTCCCAGTGTCGCCCCACTCACCAAACATGGGCAGAAAAAAAGACTGTATTACGGCTATATTAGGGGCCATGGCTGTTCTGTGCCATTATAAGCCTAAACCCTGACAAACGGGATTAAGCACACCAAAAATTCAAATTCTCATGGATAGTTTTATATTTTCAAAGAACTCCTAACTGACACATCATTGGATAGATTGGGATGATCCGAGGTATTCCAGCGAGAGCTAAGAAGGATCATACTGAATCCAAAGAGCTCAGCAGTAAAAGCCTTTTTTTCCTGGGGTGCTTGCCTGCTCTGTTCTAAATTTTTGGCTAGAAAGAGATGCGAGAGGGTGAGATTACAGCTATCCTGCAGCTCCGCGTGGATGATGTTTGGGGCCAGGGCTTCCTAGATCACTGCCCTTGACGCTACACATAGAAATATCCAGCCTAGGCCTCAAAGCTGGTCAATTGCTCGTTATGGTTTAAGTTATATCATTGTCCTATTCAGGATGATGGAAAAAAGAGAGGGAATGAAAACAAACAACAACAAAAGGTCAAACAAAGGGTTTAATGCATTGTCCTGCGGCATTAGTGTGCTAAGGGCTTAAAAAAGGTCTGAAAGCATAGAGATGCCATTAAAAGGAGAGTTGAGTTGGGTGGGTTAGAGTGCAATTCATTTGATTAGTATAGCAGCTGAAAACATAAAAGTCTGGATTGTAGCTATGTAAAATATTTATGACTCATGGTGATGTTTTCTTTTACGCTCTCATTCTGTTTAAGAGTCTGAACTGTGGGTGCAAACATTCGCATGTCCCCCCCCCATGTACCAAAACAGTGGCAATCGTTGCTCACAATCATCCGGACATGGGACTTTTGAAGCTTCTGGACAAATTGGCATGTTAGGGTCAAAAGATGTTAACATAATCAGCTATAAATAATACCGTCTTTGCACTGCAATGGCAACACAGAAGCTGTTTCTGAACCAAAAGATGCATTTATATGGACTGTTCAATGCTGCCCAGAAGCACTGTATTTTATGCAAGTTGAAGAAAAACTGAAGGCTGTGACAGTGGTTTGCCAATATTAAAATATATATATAAAATATATTTTACTATGCAGCTAATTTACAACTGTCTTTATTTATTAGTTATAAAATTGCCATATATGACAAAAATAATTACAGTACCTTTTTTTGGCCAGGTTGTGCACAAAAAAAAACAAAAAAAAAAAAAACTAAAGGATTTATCAGTATGGCTTCACTAATATTCCAGATTTATACTGTTAGCATATCAATTGTAAAATCTCAGAAATGTACTACCCATTTTTTAATGTTAATGTTGCAGTGCCTAAATTTGGTTTTCTTGTATTTTGTAAAACAAGTGATTGTTCATTGTTAGCATCTTATTTTTTTATAATTTAAGCACGATTTTTATCGAATTTGAATAAAATGATCAGTAAACCAAACAATATTGACCTATCAACATTGCCCAGAATTGTAATATTCACATTCTTAATCAGTTTACTCCTTGTTAGATGAGGAAAATCACGTGTAAAGCCTGGGGTTTCATGTTTATAATCTCTTCAGTGCTCTTGCGCTGCTGTTGGGGTGCTGATGATGAACGCTAGTCATCAGACTGAAGCCGTGAGGGCTGTTGTCATATTAGCTGATTTACTTCACGATTCAGCTTCATCAAGCCAGTAAAATGAGTTGTACTGGCATACAGATAAAGTGTGTTTTGCAGCTGTAATGAATTATCCTCTGGTTTGATCTTTTTTCAGGGCTCCTCCAGAAATCACAAAATGTTAATTTTGTGCTCCAGAAACATTATTGTCAATGTTGAAAATGGTTGTGCTGCCTAATATTTGTAGTTGAAATTGTGATGTTTTTTTCCTGGATTAATTAATCAAACAAAAGTTCAACTGTATTTAATTTAAATAGAAATCATTATAAATATTTTTTGCTGTCACTATTAATTAATTTATTCTTGCTGGAAAATGATGCATTCTTGCTGAAAAAAAAAATCTTACTGACCCCAAACTTTTGAACCGTTGTGTGTAAATAGCAAAATAAACATTTGTTATTTTGTGTATAAAAGTAACATTTAATCGTGCAAATATAGACTTGTTTTCTGTTTGGATTTCTAATTTTTAATGCCCTGTTTTAATTGAGCAGTTTTATGTTATTTGTATGTTTTAAAAAAAAAAATCAGTCTTAAATGGTCATTTGAGAGGGATGGTACACTTTTGTAAAATACTGAGTTGAAATCGAAGGCGGAGAGACACAGGAGGAGGGATGGATTTTCAAATCCTCGTGCATTGTGGGCATTCCTGCATGCTCTTAAACTAGGATTGGACAGGTGGGTGGGCTTACTGAACGTCCTGAACATGCAAGCCAAAAAAAACAACCTCAAAAATGAGAGTTATGAGTTTGTCCAGCTGTTTTAGCGTTTTAAAGTCCTTGTTATGATCCACAATCCTACTTACTGGAGGGCAGTCCATCATGTTAATGGCCGAGGCTGATAGGATGTTTTATTGGATGGTGTGGAGTGAATTTGCATCGTGTCAGAGTGTCCCATGGGGATGACAGATGCTGATTTGATAAATTGTATTATACACACCAGTCGCTTCCTGAGATCAATGGCAGACTACATAGAAAGTCCTGCCCCATGGTACAGCGCTGTAGGGTACAGTTAGTCCCCAATCTCTGCAAAACACAACACACACCCACCTACCAGAACAGACTCTGGAATAGATCTCAGCCAAGCTATTCCTAAGGGTGTTCGCATCTGTGTGGTTATTGTTAAGGCAGAGCTGAAGCAGCCTACTTTGGAGAATATAATACAAAACAAGTGTAACTCCCTGTAGGCAGTAAGCTCATACTTCTGACAGAGAGCAAATCAGAACTGCTTCGTATTGCACTTATTATAAGTGCAATTTTAATTGAATGCATTTAATTTAGACACATTAAGTTCATCAGCGTTAAACCAATAGTCTAAATAAAAGCGCTCATCTCCTGAAGGTCTTCGACTTCAAAGGATATATTGTTAAATGTTCGTATGAATGATTTAAGCCGAGTCAATGGCACATCAATCATTCACAACTTAACATGCGCCTGTCTAACTGAGTTTGGCAATGCAGAATATTCCCTGGAAACAATGAAATGGCTGGAAAGTAGAGCGAAAAGAATGGAAAGACGTAGAAAATACACAAAAACATATAGGCAAAATTATGGGGAATGCAACTGAGAATTACAGAGGAGATAATGAGAAAAAAACTCTCACAGGAATAATTTAGGGCTCCAGTACTCATACGAAATTTATGTTTCTCACCTCACTTTATCACATATTTGGCTGCTTGCTTGCTTTTCTCGTGCTTTGGATTCAAAATGGCTTATTTCTCATGGTCTTCTTACTTAACAGCATAAAGCCAGCATTGGATGGGTTAATGATGATAAATAAGAATGTCTACCAGAAAGAGCAGAAAAAATGTAGTAAAAATTGTTCTTACACTTTGAATAAATGTGAATATGAAGAAAAAAGTTCTTAATATATATATATTCAAGGTTATTTTTTTTTAAATAAAGATCAATAATATTTATAAATTAAAAAATTAACAATACATAACATTTTACAGCCAAAACTAGCCTTTCCCTGTCATAAAAAATGTCAAATTTTATGGTGTTTTAAGAGACTTTCTACGATATTATGTACTGTTTTTTTTTTGCATGTTTGTGAGTCACTGTGACTTTTTTATTGTACTAAAGGTTTTCTTTTCAAGAATATAATTCTTATTTGTTCATTATATAAACCGAATAGTTTTGTTCTGTTCTAATAAATACATAAAAAATTACATTAATGCTTTTAATGTATTTTGGAAGAAATTTATATATTCAGGAAAAAAATATGCATCATATCATTGACCAAGATGCGTAGCAGATACATACATTACCGTCCGCTATGACACTCCCTGTGAGAAATTCCACAAGAGGAGTGATACAAACACTGAAACTCTACTCTACTTAATACAGTGAGCTTTTAATACAGTAATACAATAAGATTTAAATTGACCTATCGGCAAGCCCCTCCCCTCGAACGCAGATGAGCCAATGGCAGTCGAGTATCAGTTGCACGGGAAGCGGAACTCGGACATCTTTAGGTTTCAGCACCATAGAGAAACATTGGAAGATCCGAAGCTCGCATCGGTTTGATGGTGTTTATGCTACAAAAAATGCAAAAACGATGTGCCTGTGGTACTTGTAACACTGATTCCAGGTATTCTGATGGGATAGGCAATATAATTTATTTTATTACATTTCCTGAATCCAAACAAAACAGAGCAAAATGTCCATAAGCATTCAACCCCAATACAAATGAAGACAAAATACATGTCATACACTCATTAAGTTACAATTTTCATCTGCTCAAGCAGAACGTTAATGTTATCTTGTGCTGCACGATATATTGCACGTGATTTTCATGCGCATCTTGTCAGTAAAGCCAGTTCTGTGATTATTAATAAATCTCCATCACCTGTTTTCAAATGGAGCGGCATTTAATACACAGAGCCGTAGTTCACTGACAAGCTACGCAATTCGCGCTCAATCGCAGATGAATCGCCTGTGATATTGAACGTGATATTGCGTAGATGGCGTAGGCTATAAGAAGATTGCCAAGACCCTGAAACTGAGCTGCAGCACGGTGGCCAAGACCATACAGCGGTTTAACAGGACAGGTTCCACTCAGAACAGGCCTCGCTATGGTCAACCAAAGAAGTTGAGTGCACGTGCTCAGCGTCATATCCAGAGGTTGTGTTTGGGAAATAGACATATGAGTGCTGCAGAGGTTGAATGGGTGGGGGGTCAGCCTGTCAGTGCTCAGACCATACGCCGCACACTTCCTCAAACGGAAGGTGGAGGAGCGCAAGGTCTCTAACATCCACCAGCTCCGTGATGTCGTCATGGAGGAGTGGAAAAGGACTCCAGTGGCAACATGTGAAGCTCTGGTGAACTCCATGCCCAAGAGGGTTAAGGCAGTGTTGGAATATAATGGTGGCCACACAAAATATTGCAGTTTTCATTCAGCCATGGACAGTGATGATGGTCTTATAGGATCCTGATCCACCTCAGCAAAGAGAGCTCAATGCTAAAAATGAGCTTGCATGCATACACTACCTTATCCTGGGATTCCACAAAAGAGACTCACCAAAGTAAATTACTATTATTGAATCATAATTTGAGTCACAAGTTGAGTCAGTGAGTGCATTTGGATTAGTTCTGAGAAGATCTATGTGAAAATAAGCATTAGTTACACATTTTTGGCCCCTGACATTTCCAGATTCCATTCACTTTCATTATACTGAAAATAAAGAGTTGCCAGGATATTCTTTAAACATTCACATTTGTGTTTCATGAAGGAAAGAAAGTCATACAGGTTTGGAACGACATGAGGGTGAATAAATAATGACTGTTTTCCCCCAATACAATGAGTCACATATTTTGCAAATAGAGGCTTTCATAATGTTCTAAGAAGAAAAATAATTATTTTGCCAATTACATAAGTGAGGATCGTCACACAGAGGTGAATGCAACATATTTTTCCTCCGTTATGGATTCACTTATGGCCCACTGGCCATGCAGAATTTATGAGTCTATTTCATTTATTAGTGTAGTGTTTCCAACAGCACAAAAACTTTGCCAGCTTTCAACTCGATTTCTTTGAGCTGTATTTCACTGCTTGTTGGCTGGAGTTTCTAAAAATCACATGATGCTTTTCTTCTGCGCTGCTTGAAAAATGGGGTTTTGAGGCAAAAATGTCATGAGCTGATTTTATTTTCCTTGGTTTAATTGCAAAATATGCAATAGATGCCAAACACATTTTCTTAATGAGACAATGAAACCTTTATTCAGAATCACAGTTATTATCATTAACTATAGGCCTAACTAAACCATAAAATGTCATTACTTGAAATAAATCAAACATTACATAAAATAAAGTAATGTTTTATAAACTTTAGTTCAAGCAAGCTGCCAAAGCAACATTTCTCATTTTCTGTTTGTACATATATAGACATAATGTAAAACAATCCCCAAAAATAAATAAACATGACAAAAAATACTAAATACTTAAAAACTGTAAACTTAAATAAAACAGAAAATATTCAAAATACTAACAAAATCTTTATTATTATATTAGCGATACTAACGTAACACTTTTCAGGATACACTGATATTTTGAGAAATAATTTTTAAATATTTAGAATAATATGTTTATTTTAAAAGATACAGAATATTTCACTGTTTGCAAATCAGGTTTCTCTATGGTGCATAGTACTGTTAGTTCCTTGATGGCCATGAACAGGCTTTTTGTTGTAACCTTATATGTAAATATGAAAAGTTAAGAATTGGCTGATGAGCATTTAGACTGTTGGCTTATCTGGCAGGATACAACTTATTCAATGATATGGATGGCTGAATGAACACAATGAGTTTTTTTTTTGTCTTAGCACCCTCAATCAGAGCTTTGAAATTAATGCCTGTGGAGACAGTGCAGATAAAAACATGAAGAGAGTCAGTCAGAAGTGATACCAATCACATGTAGCGGTGCTGCTCCTACTTCTTTTTCCCGGCGGTCTTCCTCATGTCTTGGCAACGTGGGGAACTGGCAGTGTCAATTTATCAGAGAACAAAAGAGACACTATGTGGGTAGGGAGTGCATGTAGGCCCTTGGAGAGGAAACAGACCCCCCACCTCCTACCTGCACATTCAAACAGGATGCCGGATGCATCACGTTCCTCAAACAGACAAGTGGAACCTCATAATTAGCATTTTGGAACTTTTACTTTTGTTTGTTATTCTTGTCTTCTTTTTAAGTTTTCTATTTATGTTGTGTATATGCATTCGGTCATTTTTGAGCGAGATGCTAACGGTCTAATCCGATTCAAAAAAGTGGAGTGTTCCTTTAAGTAAAAGTAAACAACTGGGGAAAAAAATCGAATTTGTCTCAGTATGTAAGATACTTAAAGTAATATCAGTCTAATATACTTGCTGCTATGCTGTTAACGTTTATAAAACATCAAAAAGAAAAATGACATTTTTTTTACCTTCATGGTTCATTCAAAGGTTTACAATTTCAATTTAAATAATCATCAAATCATAATTAAAATCAACAATATGCATCTATGTGCAATGTAAATTATTGTCACTTTCTCACCAAGATGTCCTCATACGTCTTTCTGTCTTTCTCATTCAGGTCTGTGATCATCTGGTGATTTGTTTTTGCGACTGAAAAAGAATCAGGTAAGGATTAAATACTTTATTTTTTTTTTTTGCTCTCCTGTCATTATTTTTTCTCATTAATTATCTTACTTCATGAAATCTAACACTGCATTCTAACCAGTGCAGTCATCTACCTGCACCAGTTTGTCAAACAAATGCGTGACATGTCAGACCAAGTCAGTCAGAACATATTTGACATTAAAATGTTGTATTGTCAGAAACAGGATATTAGACCAATGAGATTTCCCAGTGGGCGGGGCTAACTAAATTCTAAAGTGTTGTTTTCATATTGTCTTGTCTCATCCATGTGTTTTTTTCTCTCTCTGCGGTTTGAGCTGGGCTTACCAGTTCATTTTGTTCTTTTACGTAATTTTTGAATGCTTTACATTCTGTACACTAAGAGCTGCCTCACAGCAGTTCTGACGTAAAGACACAGAGAGAGAGAGAGGTAACTTACATAACCTGGCCTGAGTGTCAGAGAGGCCAGCGGCAGGACACAATGTCATTTCTCTGATGTATGGCCTAGTTCCCGTCTCATTGCCTTTCCCTACGTGAAACAGACTCACTTTTGCTCAATTAGCAGTAGATAAAAAAACAGCAAAACATGATGCATTTAGTTATATAAACACATACTTGCCACCCAATTGCCCCTTCCACTCAGAGGAAGCAGTGTCCAACTGGCTGAAATGAAGGTTCCCAGGCAGGCTTCATCTCACACCCTGTGCAGGCTTCTTTAGATCTTGAGAGGCTTGAAATGTACTGTACGTAAAGAGGAATGTGAAATGGAAATGTCTTTAATGCCCATGTAGCATCTACGTCTACATCTACCTAATGCTATTTACGTAATGCACTTTTTTTTCTCATTGAATAATGCATTATGCAAACCTTTTGCCTAACACCACAATTCTGTCTCAGTTTTTAACCCATCCTGTCCAATCACCTAGGGTTGCACTAGCCATTCATAGAACATGAATTCCACACTTGTGGCTTAGTAACTACTAGCTTATAACTGACTCTGCATTTAAAGGATAAGGTTTGCTGATTTTCAACCAGCTTTGAATTGTTAAAATATCAATAATATATGCAAATTATCAATATGTCCTCTTTTTCCATTTTACCTGCACTCAGATATCCCATTTTTATCAGCAAAAGTCTGCCAGTTGATGCAAAACTTATAATTTTTTGGGCCATCCGTCTGGCTTTTGACCATAGATCAAACATTCACAGTTTTGCATCTCTGATCACAGATAGTCAACAGAGGGCTGGTGCCAAAATCAAAAGTGTATTCTGGGTGTTGTTGAAGTTTTTGGCAAAGGGGAACGCCACAGCTCCTTTCCTCTGTTTTCTGTTGATAAGATAAGATTGTAAATAGTTTTCACGTTCGCTGTTAATGTGAATTTTTGGCATCCACTGCATGGAGCAATGCACACAAGATTGCTTGGATCGGGTTTGTGCTGAAGAGCCGCTTTCATTTATTTACTCAATGTTCTCTTTACATAAGGTGCAAATTATGCCATCGCCATCAAATATTTCTAAAGGATGGAATTCTGTCAGGTAAAACATGAGCGTATTGATGCAATTCAACCAATCTACTGTTTTATTCCAACCACTGGCCAGAGGCTTCTGTAAATGGTTAGTTTATATGTAGAGTTATGTTTCATTTAAGACTAATAGTGCAAACCACAAACATTTAGTAGTGTGTCACAACTAGGCTAAATTGTAACTTATGTACAACTAATGCAACCGAACACTGCTCCCATTATGCAAAAACATTTTTCTGGAAAATAAAATAAAATACTAAATAATAGGAGTTAAAAAATGTTTATGGTGAAGCATTTATAATGCAAGTGATTGTATTGTGTGAGTGTGTGTGTGATTCTTGAAGGATTTCTTAGTAGAAATGTGAAGCTTATATTTTTTATAAAAGCACTAACACTAATTATTCTGTTAAAGCTTGTGTATCATTTAAGCTGTAAAGCTGTTTAAATACTTTTACAGTTGTTGTAGATGTTACGGTGTCATGGTAACAGTTGTAAAATTGAACATAATTACACAGAAAATGTTAAAAGAAGGTTAGTTTTTTTCGGTCTAAAAATGACATGAACGCATTATTTACATCTTTTGGCTATACTATTGAAAATCTATTGTCGTTTAACAAATTGCCACTATTCACTTCTCTGGAACCCTAATTTTTTTGTGGAAAAGTGGAATTTTTTTGGCAGTACGCAACATTTTGCTTATTTGCTGAACCCAGTATATTACTACATGTTATCTTGCATCGGAAAAACACACACATATAGGCTTCCTCTGTTGGCAGTGCCTTGGTTTTGAAGAGGAGCCTATAAGTTAATTTTAGATTTGCATGGAGACTCATGTCAGATGTCTATTATGATTCTGTCATTGTATGATAGATGTGTTTCATATGATGTTATGAAACATATTCTTGTTATTTCACAGTCGCAGTGAGATCTCTGAGGGCAGGCACCTCCATTACACTAAATGAATTTGTTTTTGCGTGTACTGATAGCACTAAACGCTTCTCACCTCTTAATTGATTTTCTCATTCATCTCCGGGGAATGTTGTTCACAGTCATGGATGCTTCTTAAGGAGCCACATTTCAAACAGACAGCAGTGCGGACAATCCACCCCCCTCTCCACCCGAAACTAAGACGTTGCCCTCAGAACTAATAATGTGTTATAGCGCGTGCTTCTCCGATTGATCTGCTAAAACTATAAGTGCAAGCAGAACAAATCCCTGTAATGATTGCCTCAGGAGGGGAGCCAGCGCCGCGCTAAGAGTGTGTGTGTATGTGTGTTTGCCGGCTCATAGTGCCACTCGCACAAATTACCTCCCCACTGTACACCTCCTCACAAACCTCTTTTCCGATTCGTTCAATCAAACTATGCTCTCCACTCCTGTGTCCTGTGTAGTTGGAAGTCCAATACTCTTGAAGTCTGAGGTTAGATTTTTTTCTTCAGAATAGAGATGTCAAACGATTAATCGCATCCAAAATAAAAGTTTTTTGTTTAAATAATATGTGTGTGTACTGTGTATATTTATCATGTATATATACAGTCATGGTCAAAAATATTGGCACCCTTGCAATTCTGTCAGAAAATGCAACACTTCTCAGAAAATGATTCCAATTGCAAATGCTTTTGTATTCACATGCTTATTGTTTTTGTTTGCACTGCAACAACACACACACACAAAAAAAAACGGAGAAGAAAATTCAAAACTTGATAAAAAAAAAAAAATGGACTGGACAAAATGATTGGCACTTTGTCACAATTGTAAGAAATAGTTGCTTTTCAAGCATGTGATGCTCCTGTAATTTGTATTTAGACACACCTGTGGCAAGTAACAGGTGTGGGCAATATAGTAATCACACTTGCAACCAGTTAAAATGGAGAAAAGTTGACTCAACCTTTGTGTTGTGTGTCACACTGAGCATGGAGAAAAGAAAGAAGTGTAAAGAGTTGTCTGTGGATTTGAGAGAAGAAATTGTGGAAAAACATGGACAATCTCAAGGCAACAAGTCCATCTCCAGAGATCTTATGTTCCTGTGTCCACTGTGCGCAATATCATCAAGAGGTTTACAGCCCATGGCACTGTAGCTAACCTCCCTGGACGTGGACGGAAGAGCAAAAATAATGAAAAATTACAACGAAGGATTGTTCGAATGGTGGATAAAGAACCCTGATTAACTTCCAAACAAATTCAAGCTGATCTGCAGACATAGGGTACAACAGTGTCAGCTCGCACTATCCGTCGCCATCTGAATTAAAAGGGACACTATGGTTGGAGACCCAGGAGGACAACACTGCTGACACAAAGGCATAAAAAAGCAAGACTGTAGTTTTCCAAAACTTATGTGACAAAACCACAATACTGGGAGAACGTACTGTGGACAGATGAGACAAAAGTAGAGGTAAAGGACATCATGGCACTGTTTACAGAAAAAGAAAAGAACACAGTCCTTACAGTCAAACATGGTGGAGGTTCAAAGATGTTTTGGGGTTGCTTTGCTGCTTCTTGCACTGGATGCCTTGACTGTGTGAACGGTATCATGAAATTTGTTGATTACCTAAGAATTTTGGGGCGCAACGTAGTGGCCAGTGTCAGAAGGCTGCGTCTCCACCAGAGGTCATGGGTCTTCCAGCAGGACAATGACCTGAAATACACTTCAAAAAGCACTCAGAAATGGTTACAAACAAAGCGCTGGAGAGTTCAGAAATGGCCAGCAATGAGTCCAAATCTGAATCCCATAGAACACCCGTGGAGAGATCTCAAAACAGCAGTTGGGAGAAGGCATCCTTCAAATCTGAATGACATGGAGCAGTTTGCAAGAGAAGAGTAGTCGAAAATTCCAGTAGAAAGGTGTAAGAAACTCATTCATGGTTACAGGAAGCGATTGATTGCAGTCATTTTTTCAAAGGGGGTGCTACCAAATATTAAGTTAAGGGTGCCAATAATTTTGTTCAGTGCATTTTTTTGGGTTCTGTGTGGAATTGTATCAGATTTGACTTTTCCTCTCTGTTTTTTGTTGTTGTTCCAATGCAAAAATAAAAATAAACACGTGAGTACTAAAACATTTGCAACTGCAACAATTATCTGAGAGAAGGGTTGCATTTTCTGACAGAATTGCAAAGGTGCCGATATTTTTGGCCATGACTGTAAATACACAAACATACAGTATATATTTTGAAAATATATACATGTATTTACATGTATATATTTATATTCATATAATTTTAATTATATAGAAATATATTTTCCAATATAAACAACTTATTTTTCTTAAATATATACATGCATGTGTGTGCATTTATATATACATAATAAATATACACACATAATATATATATATGTAAACAAAATCTTTCATTTTGGATGCGATTGATTGCGATTAATTGTTTGACAGCACTACTTCAGAAACCTGTTGTTAAACACACTGTCAATTATAGATCTATAAGCTACATAAACCCACAGCAGAGAAAGAGAGACAGATGGGTAAAAGCCCATTTGAGATTGTGAGCTTTTATTTGCTGATGCTGCAGCGTTGAGCAGGTGATGCTAAAGGCCAATTCACACCACACGCCAACAAACACCAACAAACAAGTTGGCTCAAGTTGGCTGTTGGATTTAGAATTTTATAAAAAATAACTGTCATGTTCACACTGCCCCAACAAACTTCGAGTCACAGATACCCATGTCTACACCGGACGTGACAGTTGTCGCATTGCGCTGCATCCAGTGTAGACAGCGTCACTGATTATAATCAATAGAACCTCTATTGTATTTTATCGCGTCACACCACACCGCTCGCATCCAGTGTAGATGGTGTAAGTCTGATTGGGGACGAAACTAATGATCCTATAACCACAATCAAAGATTTACTTTTATTAATGTCTTTGCATGTCATTCTTCACCTAAAAAGACGATGAATAAAGCGGAAGAGCCCGTGGGTGAAGCACGCGTTAAGTGAAATATGCCCATCGTCATGGCCATGTCAGAGTTTGTTATAGTTTGTTGGAAAATCATTTCACACTGCTCAGACATTCCACGACCCAACAAACGCCGATTAAGCATGTTCAGTCGGGTGAAAACAAACTCCAACCAACGCCAACAGACACAGACAGGGATAACACACTGATCCAACAAACTCCAACAGACTAGTTTGTTGGTGTTTGTTGGCGTTTGTCTGTGCAGTGTGAATTGGCCTTAAGGCACTAACATTTTTACTTGTTTACGTTATTTTTTTAACCTCATGATCTGTTCGGCTTACTGAATGAAATTAAAGTTCACACTACCTATTTTCTAAACACATTATTGATATTATTGTGAACAATTCATTCATGCGTATGATTTATTTGTTAAAAAAGTAGGCATAATGCCTGTTCACATCCGCATGAATGTTTTAAATGAAAATTCAGCCTGATATCCACATATGATTTGGCTGTTCAGACCTATGTGTGAAATGGGCTGAATGAAAATGTAAATTCATTCTCTGACAGTAGGTGGCGCTTACAGAAAAGCAGAAATACCCTGGTTAATCCTGCGTATAAAACGCTGCACAGCTTTCTGCTTCTGATACCCGACTTTCGGAAAAAGTCAAACAGTATTTACATTAGGGCTGCACGATATATTGCATGCGATAGTCATGCGTATCTCTTCAGTGAAGACGGTTCTGTGATTAGCCGTAAATCTCCTTCAGCTGTTTTCAAATGGAGCGGCATTTAATACACAGAGCCGTAGTTCACTGACAAGCTACGCAATCTCACGTTCACTATCGCATGCGATTTACATATTTTCAAACAGTCATTCAGAGTTTTGTATTTGCTAGGGTGTATATCAAATAAAACAAAAATACAAGAGTACGGACACAAGAGAGCCGGTTCTGAATTCATCTGAAATCGGATTCTGAGAAGGTTCTACATTTCATGAGGAATTAACCTCGCAGACATTATGAAGTGTGTTCTATATAGTACGAATGTAATTCCAATGTACTTCATAAACCATGTTGGCTTTGTCATGTGACCTATACCAGTTGTGTCACTTCACTGCCATTCACAGCTCCTTTCCCATGGCTTCATAGGAAATTGACTTTGAGATGACTTCAGAATCTCTGTGGAAGTAGTGGTTCATCAAACGCAAATCTTACAAGCTGCAATACATTTTCTGCATTGCATATATTTTCACAATGTTTGTTATTGCGTGAACAGGCCTATATACTTTTAAGAAATATGACTGGTATCTAGTATTTTAAGTTTAGAAATTAATTTGATGTCAAAGAAAAATATAATCAAAAGAAATCTAAAATAATAATTGGCATGAGTGAACTTTTAATGTTTCCCCTAGCATGTTAAAATTAATTGCTTTATTCATGTTTAATGGAGCATTTTGAAGAGTGTTATCATACTGATACTAGCTGAAGTTAGAAGTAGCTTGGGATTTTGGCCTTTTTTTACACCTTGTTGATAAGGACACATGGATAAGAGCCAGAAAAGAAGGGGGAACTGCGTCAGAAATGGCACATGGCTATATAATGTGTCCAAAAACATGTATTAACCAGCAAGCCACTCTCTAGTTTTGTTTTTAAAAAGACACTCCATCTCGTTTACTTCAGTTTAGAAATGTCTAAAACACTATTTCTCACTGGAATTTATATTGAATTTCCAATAAGACCCTATGTCAAGCGGTATAGCAGTTCTTTTCCCCCAGCCTGCCTCGATACTGTCGGAAACATGTTCTTCTCAAACAGAACTGAGGCATCAGTTGTACGTGCTCATGTGTGCGTGTGTTTGAGAGCTGACACATGCCCAGTGGTGTTTATTTTTCAGGGCATGACTTGACCGCTGCTCTGAATTCCATCTCGCCGGCCATCTGAGAGATGAGCTTCAGGGTCCTCTGTCACGTTATGCCTGTACCACAGCCCTGAGGATATTTTTTATGTTTTTTTTGTTGTGTGTTTCTGTGGGGCTGTAGGTTTCCACAGTCCAAATACTAATCACATAAAGTAGTTCACCTTTAGTCATGCTACTCTGTTGCGCTGCTGTGCTATCAAAAACTATCTCTTGTAGTATTTATCGGTAAAGCTAGTGAAGTACAACTAGTAGGTGAAGATCACAAGCATTTAACAGACTTTCCACACATTATAAAGAAGACCTGATAACACTTTAGTATAGGGACCAATTATCACTATTACGGGGCAGTCGTGGCCTAATGGTTAGAGGGTCGGACTTGTAACCTGAAGGTTGTGGGTTCGTGTCTCATTTCCAGCAAGGATTGTTGGTTGGGGGGAGTGAATGTCCCTTGAGCAAGGTACCGAACCCCCAACTGCTCCCCGGGCGCCGTGGCATTAGCTGCCCACTGCTCCAGGTGTGTGTGTTTGTTCATTTCTCACTGATGTGTGTGTGCACTTGGATGGGTTAAATGCAAGCACAAATTCCAAATATGGAACGCCACACGCCACGTCATGTCCTTTACTTTTCTTATTAGCATACCTATTGTTAACATATATATATATATGTATTTTTTTTTTACTTTTAAAGCACATATTCTGCATGACCATGTTCTACATCCCTAATCCTACCCAATACCTAAATTTAACAACTACCTTACTAACTATTCATAAGCAGGAAATTAGGAGTTTATTGAGGTTTATTAAGGAGTTGATCGTAGTTAATGGTTTGTTAATAGAGAATTGGACCTTAAAATAAAGTATGACCGAAGACCTAAAATGCAGTAAGAAAAATGTAAAAGCTGTCACTTTGGCAGTACCCTTACACCTTTGTACCTTATTTACCCCTAAAGAGTGCATATACCTAAAGTGTACATATCAGTACCCAAATGGTGCATATTGATTGGCCGTGAATAGTGAATAGAATATCTGTGAATAGTTTTTGTTTTTAAACTTGAACCATGAATGAACTGATTCACAACAATGAATGTGGACCTATGGAACGTTTTGTATTATTTCATTTTTTTTCTTAGTGCATTGACTGAATCTTTTGTGAAGAAGTCCTGTGTGGTCTGGACAAACATGTTGGATTAAATTCGACAGACATAACTTCCTTGTATTTCATCCTGCTGTTCCAGTGAAAATCTGAGTGTTAATTGCCATGGAAACCCTGGCGTCCTATCAGGTACAGGCATTGGGGGTCATTTAGTTGTGGCATTGATGCAATAGTGACCATAGCGACATAATTGTATTCTGTACAGTACTTACAGAATCTTACTTACGTGAGTGCAGACATGCAGTGCACAGTCTGATGTCAGATGATTTTATAGAATTTGTATTTTTAGAGTGACTCATTCTAAACTGATTAGCAGGGAAATGTTATGTATTCGATATTCACCATATGTCATTCATTTATTAATTCATTCAGTGAAACTACTGGCATTTATGTCCATTTCTGAGGTAAATGAACCATGGTGAATTAGGTACTCATGACACAACCCACCCGTTCTGTGAGATGTGAGCGGTCCCCAGACGCCTATTCACTGAAGGAACTCTGACTTCACTTGAAAGTAGAACATTCCCATTGCTCGGTTTCCGCAGCCGACATACATACTTTTAGAGTGTGTGTTTGCATACAAAAACAAAAGTAATATGTGCACACACACACACACACACACACACACACACACACACACACACACACACACACACACACACACACACACACACACACACACACACACACACACACACACACACACACACACACACACACACACACACACACACACATATATATACAGATAATTATCTAGGTGCCTTTACTGAAGTCTTAATAACCTTTGAAAGTAAGCCATTAAAATAGTTTATTTTTAGCGCAGCTGTGCTGCAGAAGGAATTAAACAACTTCTCTTTGAAGAATGTTTAGTTTGTAGATTTATTGATAAAATTATTGAGGCATTTTTCTCAGGCATATTATATGCACTTTTAAACATTCGTATAGTGCCTTTAGTCTTCACTGTCTCATGGTCCTTCAGAAATAATTATAATATGCTAAATTTGGTGCTCAAGAAACTTTTCTTATTATTATCAATGTTGAAAACAACTGTGCTACTTAATATTTTTGAAAAAAAATAATTGAATAAAAAAATCTGTATTCTTTGATGAATAGAAGGTTCTAAAGAACAGAATGTATTTGAAATATAAATATTTTGTACCATTACAATGTATTTAGATTAGGTTAGATTCAGCAGAGACAAATGCATTTTGCATCCAACCAGAAGTGCAAATAGCACAGTTTATAAATATAGTTGTGTATATATAAAATATTACTATGGTTCTATAAAAAAGTGCATAGAGAGGGTTGTCTTAGAGAAAGCAGAGACCAGCTCAGTGTAAATGAAAGAGTACAAATATAGAAGGTTCATTATACAGAGAATGAGGTATATATGTCCAGTGACCATTATAGTAGAGGGTAAGGATGAGAATGATGTATCAGAGCTGTTCACCATTGTAGTGCATATGTCAAGTAAGCAAATTGACACAAAACAACTTTGTTATTGTACAGTGCAGTTTTTTTCTTACTTTTACTTGCTGAATAAAAATAATACATTCTTTAAAAGTCCTTACTGACCTTATATCTTTACACAGTAGTGTTATAATTATACATATTTTTATATTTGTTGTTTAAAAACTACAAATGTATTTCAATTAGACAATTTCAGTGTGTACTCAGTTCCATGTACATTTATACACCCCTCCTTAGTAATTTGCAGGCAAGTAAATATTTGTGAAAATCCAAAAAAAAAAAAAAGTCTCCAACCGTTCCTTGGAGCTATTTTAGATTAATGTGATGGCAGGCAAGTGAGCAGTATCAGCTGCGGAACGTGGTTATGTGTTGCGGCAGCAGGAAGAGAGGAATTATAGCAAGTGTACGCCTGGGGCCAGTGTGTCTGACAGGGCCTGTGCGGGGGGCTCGGTGCAGGGTTCCTTGTTTTGCTCTTTGGATTCCTGGCTCTAAGTTGTTGTTCTCGGGCCAAATTCTCATCGCGCACACAGAGCGAGTCAAAGAATGAGCACTGAGTCCTGCTACCAGCTGACTTTGAAGAACAACCCGAGCTTTCCATGGCAGCCATCGCCGTTACCGGTTCCCTGGGAGAGACGCTCTGAGGGGAAACATTCTCCATAAAATGCTAATGTTAGATACTTCACTGAGCCAGAGATTCCCATGCCATTGGGTAATCCATCACCTGCTTTCCTTCAAATTATAGAGACGTCATTTGTCTCTTTACACTTTTCGTAAATTCTCTTTAAGCTCCCGTGTCAGTCAAGAAGAATTGTAAGTGGCCTTTTTTGCTTAATTGCTAAAGCAATTAGAAAATACTGTGAACAAATTGTTTTTAAAATGCCAGTTATTTATTGTTAAATAAACATACTCTTTGCCAATTTTGAAAATAATTTTGGTTCTAACAACCTAGTTATACTGAGTGAAGGGAGTGAATCCAACAATGTTTTTTTTTTTTTATTTATCTCCGACCATTTCTTTAATGTTTAATTTGTGTAAAGTTCATTTTAAGATGGGATGCAGATCAATGTGAAATGACTAAATAATGTTATAGATAAATTAATAATTTTATTTTCTTTCGCTATTCACTTTAAGTTCATTTTACATCTAAAATGCAAGTTATTTTCTATAATTAATTTTATTAGGTTATTTTTATGGATTAATAAATAATAATAAACAAATTATTATCTTTCTGTAAATGCTTTCTCAATAGGAAAATATGTTTGCTTGTAGACCTAAAGACTTGTTTATAATGAATCTATAATTTGGAGACCAAGTTAAATGCTAATATTAGTCTAATATGAGTCTCACCTAAAAATGAAAATTCTGAAAAAAAAAAATTGTTTACTCGCCCTCAATTTGTTTCATACCTCTGTGACTTTCTTTCTTCTGATGAACACAAAAGAGACCATAAAAAAAAAAATAATATGGAAGTCATAGGGACCAGCCACTGTATAGAATTGTTTAAATATTTTGTCCATTCTCTCAAAACCTAAAGACAAGTCCTCAGCTGAGGTCTTCTATATAAAAATGTTGAGAATAAATGTCAATGATATATTATTTGTTAAAAAGAAAAACAATTAAAATGAACCAAAATAGCTATTAAGCTAAATGGCTATTATTTTTAATATATTTTAAGCATTAATTGATTTTTATCAATAATCAAAATCAAATGGCTGACCAGAAAAATAAAGTTATAAAGTTCTAAATAAGGAAAGAAAAAAAACACTAGAACTGAGAAAACAAGACAGACATAAATTCACTAAAATGAATAATAAATAAATAAAGAACTATTTAGTTCGATGGCACACAGTTCCTTCCCTGCTTTACATGGAGAAACACGGTCTTGACAAAAGTGTGATTCATTTGTTGTGGCATCTATTACAGTGCAAAGTGGCTGCACATCATTAACTTCGAATCTGAGTTTACTGGTGGAATGAGGCCGACAGTTCATTCTTTCATTCATTTCTTGTACTTTCTCTTTCACATCCGGCACCAGTGATGCGTTCTCTCATCGAGTCTGATTATGAAGTTTGAAAGCAAATTCATTCTTTTCTTCTTCAAACCTGCCTTCTCAGATGAAGAACTCTATTAGATGAGGGGAGATGAAACGTGGCAGTTAAGAGTCTGATATGCTCAAACGGTCCACATCCTCTCCCATTCGCCGTTTTGCATGTGATATTTATCTTGCAGATACTATTAAAATCAGATGAAGCGTTCTTTGACTGATAGACAGAGTGGCTGCACGGCGTCAAAGCAGAGAGATGATTATCACGATCTGATATTGACACCTCATTACGTTCATACTCCTGAACAGAGGATGCAAAAAACTTTCTTTGTGCGTCAGAGAGTTTGCTGTTGTGTTCTTCTGTGCTCTTAACAGTTCCGCTTGAGGCCAGGCGAGCTCTCTGCCTCTGTTTTGATAAAGTTCTTCAGAGGCGACTGTCATGTCAGTGATGGTCAAATCGTGGTTATGAGGGTTAACCACTGTTTGTATTGTTTAATTTTTTTATTGGACGTTTCAAAGTTAGAGATGAGGCATAAAACGATAAGAAAGAGAGCTGAGCACTGCCATGCAATATGTGCTTTTACACTCCCAACCAGGCCACGTCTCACACAGTCTTTAATAAAATGACATTACTAACATCAAAACTGTTTTTAAGATAATTTTCTGGAAAAAATATGAATGTATCTTGACTGAGCTAGGTTGTGTTAGCGCGAATATTTGTTCTGATAAGTGTAATTCAATTTATTTTTAGAGTAAGTTTCTACAGTATACCAGATATGTACCATTTTACAATTTTTATTGGTGAATATAAAATTAAGCAACAGGTAATAATTTTGAGGTTTTATGTGCCAGTTATGATTCAAGTGCAAGACTAATGATTCTTAGTAGCAAATTGCATTAATATTCAAAATGGCGCTAGAGTTCGATTCATTTTCAATCAGTAGAAACTGCCAATTTCAATAAATCAATTAAAGATGGATTTAAAACGAATTTAGAAATTGGTTTGCTTCATCACTCAAAAACTTCAATGTGATTCCCTCTGCCCCATTTATGGGCATGTTTTAGTAAAATAATATATATATGATTTTTTTAAACAATTTTGTTTGTTGTTATTAATAAAAAAATAAAACAATTTAATAGAAACAACTGAAAAACTTTGTTTTATCTAGTTTACAGTATGTTCTAAAAAAACTTAAAAAAAACAACTGAATTGACATGTACAGTAATCATATTGAATGTATTGCTGTTTGGTTGAATTATCCTTTGTTAAAGAAAAAAAAGTTTTTTTTTTGTAAATGATTTTACAAATTGATTTGATATAGGTCTAGTTGGCATGAGGAGATTTGATGATGGCTATATATATATATATATATATATATATATATATGTATCCAACCCATTCCTTCTGTGTGGTTGTGTATCAGCTCTATTAAATTGTTAGCAAATATTATATCAGTTCTGACATGTTCACATCTACGATATCTTAGGTTGTGCAACTGGGGAAGATTTCAGAGGTAAATTCCTCCTTCCTGCCACTTAATATAGTTTGTAGCATCATGGCTTGATCTGTGGTCACTATACAGGACAGATGCAGCTCGAGAGGTCAAATTAATGTGAGAGTCTCATTACGATCAAATATGTAGCTGGATAACTGAGTAAAATGAGTACAGACATGATCGCTGCTCCGAATGAGAGGTTTGGAATATTAGATTACTGACACATGCCTGAGAATGTTTACGAGATGTGAGTGAAATCAGAGTAGATTTATTGCATGGATTATACATCTACGAGCGGGTCTGAGTTCGTTTTAAGCCATCAGTTAAGCGCCGACAGCCATCGGTCAATTAAGAATTACAGGCCAGAAAAGCAACCAAAGGTTTTGAACTTCCTCAATAATCCGCTTTGGGTGTGACAGGGGTCAGTGTACTGCAGAGCGAGTGATGATGGGGTGAAGGATTAAATATGGTCTCTCCCGTTAAATGTATCCACAAGTACCCGGCTTTTAACCTGACATCTCAGACAGCTGTCGCCGGGCAGGCTTTGGGCTGCTTTTATTCTTATCTGCTGATTTGTTAGACAGATGAATCACTGATGTCCAAATGTATCCAATTTTCTGACTTGCATGATCACTTGCATTTATCTGGTGATGACAGGCGCTTTCAGATACTTTTCATTATTGCTTAAAACTGGCTCGAGTGTAGAAATGGGGATGTGCTTATACAAACAAACTGAAGAAATCTGCTAACCATTTCCTAACCGCAAAGACGTTAAACAGTGTCTGTTTTTTCTGTTGCAGTTTGAACATGTTTTGTTTATCTATCTGTGAACATGCCTTGCTATTAATACGTAAAGTGGTTCCTGCAGCTCAACTGGTGGACCAGGATACTAACAAAAAAAAAGTCATGGGTTCAATTGACTCTTCGCAAAGACCCGCCTCCTTCGTTACTGTTGCTATGTCTGACAAGCCTTGGTGCTCCCACACCACACACAATATTCTCACACAGTAAAAAAGACATTGCGGAGCAAGGAGAAAACCGATGGCGTGCCGACAGACATGACGGAGCAGGTTACTTTTGGTATGAAACTAAATCTCAGCTTTTGAATTTAGGCATTTTTAAACAAATTTCAACAATAAATACTGTTTCGTGGCACTTTAATGTGTTGTGACAGAACACTGTATTGCCTCTTTACTAGTTAAATCATGAAATAAACATGAATGAAAATCAGAAGGTATCTTGTTTCAACCACGGAAAAACGTCAATACACACCAGTTTTTTACAAGTTCAAGTGTACCGACGTTAATCTACTCTCGTGCATGGTTTGTTTGTCAGACAAAAATAGCAGATTTGGCATTATAATTGGTCAGATTGCCTGTCAATAAAACTCCATGCGAAGGGTCAATCCCATAAATACTGTTCTTTCTGTTTATTAAATAAGTTATTAAGTTCCGACAAAGATATTAAGTGGCACAACTGTTTTCAACATTTACTATAATAAGACATTTTTATGAAGTACCAAATCACAATGTTAGAAATATTTCTGAAGGATTATGTGATAATGGCTGCTGAAGATTCAGCTTTACTATCACATGATTTATTTACATTAATAAAATAAAGCATTTATTTAAGTGTAATAATAGTATTCATAACAGTACTGTTTCTACTGTATTTTATATAAAACAAATGCAGCTTTGGTGAGCATACGATAATATATATATATATATATATATATATATATATACTTAATTTATGTCATCAGGGTTCTTGTTTCCCATTGGTTAGCCAAACAGATCAGTGGATGAGCCACACATTGTACAGTCTTTGAAATCAGCATTACATTGATTTACCTATTCATTTTCTTTACAAATGTTATTGGTGTAATTCTTAATAAATCATCCATTTATATTTTGTTATTCATTTTTGTTTTACCTTGTAACCTTTAATCAAAAGCTAGGCCAATTGCATTTAGATTTGCAGTATGCAATGACCTCTTTTCACAATCCAATCAACGACTGATGGATAAAAATCAAGCCCCACCCTAAAATTACAATATGGATGTTATGTTGATTGCAATTAGCATTTCATGGCCTGTAAGCAGAAGCACAGTAACCAACTCTTGAGCCCGGTTCTAAACGCAGAGGCCAGTTTTGGGTTCCAGTTGTTATTGGGGTTCTCTGCTGTATGATTTTTGGTAGAGTGATTTCTTCCCCCCCAAACTATGTGTCGTGATGTACGGACACAGTTTCTTCATTAAATATCTGAGGGCTTGTAGAAGAGGTTCTGAAGGAAGCAGAGAGATCGAGTGGAGCTCTTCATTCTCACTCACAAAGTGCCAGGCAAGCCAGCAAAATCTGCCCATACATAAATGTGCTTGTTGAATTCAGTCACTGACTGCACTTGAGCAGCCTGGATATGAATCAGTTCTCCTCTTTTTTATGTACTTTGACTGCTGCAAATGAAGATGTTTCAGACATCTTCCTACTTCTAATAGCAAGTTCAGATCAAGCTTTTTTTCTTTTTTAAGAAGTTTAGTCTTCTGTGTTTAGGCTTGAAGATGTCATTCAAGGTGGCCTTCTAGTTAACATGGGAAGCCCCTATTTTAAACAAGCTCTTTTCCAGCTTGAAATCATCTTTAGCTTTTTCACGGAATTCAGCAGATGCTTTTATCTCTTTTTGCACTTTTTGTTGAAAAGTTTAGGCTGAATAAAATGTCTCTTGTGTACTCTTAAAGACTTCACAGAACACTAAACAATCCTCATTGGTATGGAGTATGACTAGATGCATTCAGATGGTGAGGGTTCTCCACTTGTAAAGCTTTGAGATTCACAAAATATCATCAGCCCTCCTCAGTCTGGAGGGAGTGTTTGTGTTATTGACATGGATGTTCCAGGCCGGTTCAAAGAAGAATATAACGGGGTGATTAAGGTTGTGTAATGAGGTTTAATTGAAATAATGAGGATGAAATATTGGGCTGTTTACCATACAGCCCTCTGCTGTTTTTCATGAGGAAGAGGAAGAAAATAGTGTGAAAGATGAAGAGGTCCAGGAGAGATCTGGATTCATTACAAAAGGCTATTTAAGTTGAGAAGAACTTTACGTCACATTTCAACTCGCGTAATTAAACGATTCAGTTGAAATGCGTCACTAGATTTTCGAAAACCATGAAAAACAAACAAGAAACCTTAAAAGACTTTCATAAAATAAATGCCAGATTTGTAATGCTCTCTGAACTGAAAACATCAATAACAAAGAGCATTTATATGACATTTATACGCATGTTTTTCATATTTGATTTAGTAAATTGACCCATTTCATATGACCGTCATGATCTATTTGTACATGCCACGTCACCACTCATCCAAGCTGTCCGATATTATTTGTTTTATCTTACAGCACATTAGAACTGCTTTTAATTTTTGTGTATAAAACCAAGATAACTGTCGGAGCCAATGGCAAGTTCTCTTACTTTCTTTCCAATTCTCCATAGGGGAAAAAAAACAATCCAACTGTTAGTCATCAACTAACCATGTATGCAACAAGGAACCAAGATTGAGTCTTGTGGCATTCTGACTTCATGGCCTTTCTGCAAATATATTTCATTTGAGTTTATGAATGCAATGTAAACAAAATTACCAAACTGATTTATGGGACGACAGACTGTTGAAGTATATTTTTTCAATTGAAGGATTTTTAACCCATGTTATAAATCAGGGAAGTGCTGACAACCAGTAGAAAAAATAATTTAGTGTCATGGCATCATGACTGTTTGTGTGTTCAGGGTCACAGTGCATTTTCTCTTCATAATATATATGCGTGTGTGAAGTTATTTCTGTTGTGCGTATTTGTTTAAACTTCCTTTATTGCAAATTTGACCCACTTTAGAAGACCTAAACTATCTGGGTGGACATAAGGATCCTCTCTTTTCACATGACCCTTCATACAGATTTCTACCCACTCAGATGCATACTTCCTCTTCTCACATCTCAGCATGGAGAAAGACTGAACTGAGTCATCTGAAATCACACCAAGCCATAGCAAGAGAAGAGCTTTCTCAGTATTAACAGCAGACTTCTGCTGTGATCCTGCAGTGAGAAGAAACACGCAAATGATGTTCCCGGCCTGGGCTTTAACCTTTAATGTTTTAATCAATCCAGAAATGAGTGCAGTTGATTTAAAGATCAAGGCTGGAGTTCGCTCTATACTCCCTTTAGTCAGAACAGGTTGTTAAATCATCTTTCTTCAAGATTAGCGTGTCAATCATTTAGAATGTCTAAACTAAACATGCAGATTTCACTTTGAAGGATCTACAGTACTGTACATGTGGATATAGAAATGAAATGGGACATCTTATCGTGTCAATCATATTTGAAACATCTGTTATTTCTTAATCTCACCAAACCTTTGAGGATGTAATTTACTCGGCAGGATTTTCCATTTTGGAAGCAATAAAGTTCTAATGGTTTGTTTTGCAGGTGTTTCTTTTGAAGATTTGTTTGGTTTTGTTCATCACATTCCTTTAAGTTAATAAAATATTTTGAAACCAGAGATGACACCTTTTCTTAGGGCTGCACGATATTGTAAAGAACTATATATACATTTTTTTCTGTGAGTATATATTTCTAATACATACCTGCATTTTCACCACATAACTTGAAAAGCTCTATTTGAAAATTTTTATTTTTAACTATATTTGAAAAGCTCTGTTTAAAAAAAGCTGAGCTTTTCTCTGAAGATCTTTTAGTGTGAATCTTAGGCCATAAATACAAGTTTAAATGTGCACGCTTGGGTATACATGTTACAAGAACATGTATAATATTTGAAAATAAAGAAATTATGATGTAAATATTAGTATTGTAATTTTATATATTTTTTAAAATCTTCATTTGCAAACATTAAACATCAAACCTGTACTTTGAAAGCTTCACTATCAAATACTGCAAATATTTTATTTTGATATATTGCACAGTCATACTTTCTGTAATATATTTGGACTGGAAATTTAATGACACTCTATCTTAGAAACCTAGAGAGATACACTTGTAAATCTGATCAATTCATTTGGAGACTAATTTTATATTTAATTGCATTTATTTGCAGGTTAAACTTTTGGCTTTTAACATTCCAATAGTACTAAATAGTCTCTAAATTTCTCTCAGTTTCTGCATAGATGTGATCATATGCTGTATAAGTGAAAGTGAAGTAACGTGTTGCCAAGTCACCCATACTTGGAATTTGTGCTCTGTATTTAACCCATCCAAGTGCACATACACAGCAGTGAACACACACCCGGAGCAGTGGGCAGCCAATGCTGCGGCACCCGGGGAGCAGTTGGGGGTTTGGTGCCTTGCTCAAGGGTCTCACCTCACTCGTGGTATTGAAGGTGGAAGAGAGTGCTGGTTATTCACTCCCCCCACCGACAATTCCCGCCAGACCTGAGACTCAAACTCACGACCTGCGGGTTACAAGTCCGACTCTCTATCCATGATAAGTCCACGACTGCCCCATATAAGTATAAAATAAATATTTATTTACTATTCTACTTTAAAATAGAAAAGCTGTTAGGTTTTATTCAGAAAGTACATTCCGTAAATCAATATGAAACATCAAGGCTTGTCTAATGCCGTTTTCAGTATAATAGTTAGAATTATATTTTAATGCTCCCATAATGCTCAAGCGATGTCACTTATCCTCCAGTGACCTATCAGTGCTTGTTTATATCTTTCAAATGATCGTTCCCTCATTTGTTTGTGTTTGTTTATGGGTCGAAGATCGCCTTGGGGTCTGTTGAGGTGAACAGCGCTGACATGTGTCAATCTTTAATAGTCACTTTAAAGTGCATGAATCCTTAAGATGTTCTATCACACCATTGGCTGTCTCCAAAATCAAAAGCCGCTTATTATACAAGCTGTCCAAATGCATTTGATTCTTCCTCTGCCAATATGGAGCTGTCACTCTCTATCAAATGCTGATATTTATATTTACCGTTTTACACTGTGAAATTCTAGATCCCTGTCACGGGGGAGCTGAATTGGAGAGTCCCAAAAAAAACATGAATCCATAAAGGCACTTGAGAAAACATTCTGACAAGCTGTGAAGACGTGCAATTTTTATGGGTTTGATAAACATGTTTTGTTATCAGGGGAATTGAATGCACATTTTTTTTAAGCAGACACGGAAGAGAGTCGATACTTCAGGCCTGTTTGGAGGTCTCAACCTTTAAAAATCAACATGGGGTAACGTATCTCTTGATGTCCTCGCACGAAACGATCAAATGCCAACATGGCTTAAAAGTGCTCAGCAGGCAGTATGCTAAACATGGTGAGGGTCTGCCTTCATCTAGATTTGCCTGGCGAACGAGCGCGTTTCCGTGTCTGCTGCAGATGGAGGGGGAATTGAGATCTCCTCCATATTAGGGGTGCATTGTTTTAATCCCATTTGTAATGCCTATCAAACGGCATGAGCTTTCTCAAACACTAGGCTAATTTGGAAAACAAATTCAGTGGTGGCCTTGTCATTTGATTAGTGTTGGTTTTGTTAGGCTTCCTTATTAGCCTAATTAGCTCTTTGTAAGTATGAGATATCTGCCTAGGGGATGTGGCCAGTAGAGAGACTGACCTCCAACGCGACTGACCCTGCGCCAGCTAAACGATTCCTAGCAGATGTAGATGCAAACCACCGACCTTTAGTGTATCTATAAACATTTTTGACCAGTTATAGCTAAATTATCGTATCATCGTTCTGGGGTGAGGATATAACAACTTCTCTAAATGTAGACATCCAGACAGTGTCCCTCCCCCATGCCAGATAATATAAAGAAACAGTTTGAGATTGTTATCTGCAATAAACGCTGAATCGCCGGGTGAGCAGATCTAATAGGCAAATGCACTGTAGCCCGAGGTTTCCAGTACATGAAAATCAGCTGGGATAACAGTGACTACAACTGATGGATAACCGTTGTTCTTCATTAATAGCAAATGCCTGCCCAAACAGGTCCAGTCTTACTGTTTTATCTTGTTCCTAAACTGTTTCCTGTCACCGTTCCATTGATGACGTTGGAGAACAGAGGGCCAGACAATAATGCTGTTGGATATCTTATAAAGTGGGGCTTTAGATAAGGAATAATTGAGCATAAACAATGTCTTCTATGTGTTCGGCTTTTGATAGTGCTGTATCTGAGGTATCAACAGTGACAAAACTATACTGATGACAAGAACGATCCCAGTTAACTGAACTTGTAGGCTCCAATGAGAAAGTGCTTATGTGTTGTTAGTCAGTTGTGTTTTCTCTCACTTTTGTCTCTGCGGGATTTACTGGAGGGATAAAGGTCAGGCAAACTTGATGAAATATTAATAACTCTCTCTGCAACCAGTGTTGGCTTATTTCAGTGTTCAGGAAAATCACCACAACATGCAGCTAGTGAGATGCTGCAAAAAACTATAAAAGCTGATGTTTAGGACTCTCTTATTGTTGTTCCGAACTTCCTTAATGGACATTGAGGTAATTGTATTTAAAGGGACAATTTTGTTTTTGATAATTAAAACATTATTTGTAGAGAAATTAACATAACTTGAAAAATATGTATACACAAATTAGATGAAGGCTCCAGATAAATCCTAAAATGATGTTTTGATCTACATGGAGTGGGTCACCCTTTCATAGGTGCCGCCATGTTGGAATCACATGACCAACTGCAGGCAGTTATTTATACTGATGTTTGTAGAATAAGAAAAACTGCTTTATTGTGAACTGTAAAAAAAAAGAGATTTTTTGTAGACGCAACTATTTTTTTTATAAATTGTCCAGACAACAAGAAAACATAAGTTTATTGGCCCTCAACTAAGCTGAAAGTTTAATGAACTAGTATAACGGAAATGTATGTTGAAACAACTGCATCACACTGACAAAAATGGAAATAATATTTTTTTACAGTGAAGCAGCAGATATGTAATATTCTTCATTCATCCAGGCCAGTAAGTGTCAGTATTAAATTCAAAACCACTGGTAGGGTACAACGGGGCTAAAGGCACACCTTAAAAAATATTTTCTTGCTTTTCATGCTATTCACTGCGCCTAAAATGTAGAATTGTATTTTTTTATTGAACATTAATGGAGCAACATATGTTGTGTGAAAATAAACCATTCAAGTTGTTTATTTTAAGAATCTTAGAAATGCATGAGGTGGCAAGGGGGGCCTTTTACCCCAAAAACAGGGTTTAAATGCTCACCAGCATGGGGTAAAAGGCACACGGTATTGATACAAATACTTCAGCTAAAATAACTTTTTTTATGTCTAATGTTAATTTTGTTCAATACGTTTACTGTCATTAAAATGTTAGTATAAAAAATATATTTTATAATACAGAAAAACAAAGGAGATCCAATAATTGAATATAAATTTACAGTAGTAACAACAAATTATATTTTATTATATGATATGATTAATATGTTTTTAAATATGATGGTTTCATTCTAAACATGGTGATTATCTCTAATATGGACACCCAACATAATATATGATATTTACCATCTGAATCTAACGATGTCATGTCAACAAATGGAATAGTCAGCCATCTATTAATTATCATGTTAGTTACTGTGCCTTTTAGCCCCAAAAGCAGGGGTGCTTTTTACCCCAAATACCATACTTTTACATATTCTTTCGTTATTTAAAAACTGTTGCTTTAATTATCTTAAACAAAATAGTTAAGAAGACCTTTGCCTCAAAATATATGCATTATTTTGAGTAATTCTAATTTGCTACTCAAACCTATAACATTTAAAAAATATATAATATATTAGATCAAGTTAGCACAAAATCATCTTTGCGCTGCTGCATGCGATCGCGTCAAGGATCAGACAAATATACACGTTCACCTTGAAAAGTGAATGTTTTGGAAAGTGCTACGCCCCATTTTTGTGCCATCTAGTGGTTTAGATTAAAATAATATCAAAGGCGCCTTTAGCCCTGTTGTACCCCACTATTCGGACAATTAAACTCAAACTAAATCTGACCGAGTGCACCTATGTGTTTGTTTTAGTTGTTTGGTAGATGAAAATGGCAGTTTATCAGCTCTGGCTGAGATTACAGTGTGGATCGAGAGAAAGCTGGACTTTCTTTTCATGCTCTGACTGTGCAGACCGGTTTAAACTCTGCCATCCACTTCCAATATTAAACTTTCAGCACTTGGAAGTGCTCCAAAGCGGCCGTTGGCTTTTATTAAAATGTCAACACGTGGCATGGTGTCAGCCTAGTGGTACTCTCAAATATTTACCCCACACGCTCACGAAACATTTTCAGATCCGTAATGCCCACTTGAACTCTTAACAAGGCCATGTTTCCAAACAGAGCAGTATAGGGATGAGGCGATCCCTCGTCTGTGTAATGTTGCATTAGCCCGCTCAACCGTTCAACCAGCTGTGGAAAGCAGAGAGCTAAGTGGGCTCGGCCGGGGTCCTGCGCACAGATGGGGACCTTTAATTTTTAAAGCTGTTATTCGTGTTGCTGAGCTCTCTGCGTATTGTGTCACAGTGCATATGAGTGCTAATTCAGCCCTGCATCTCGCTCCTATCTTCCCTGCTGTATTCACTCATTCCACAGAGAGAAGAAACATCAGCGGCCCTTCTCTGACCTCAGATGGCTTCTGCTGTGAGAGTGTTTGTGATTTGATATGAGATTCGGTCAGATTCAAATCCTTGATGGATAAGTGGATCAGTGTCACACGGACCATTACTTTTTTATGGACTACATTTAGTCTGTCACTCCTCCATTCATTCCAATCAAACACCCTATATTTCCATCAATCCATAATTTTAAATAATTTATCCATCCCAAACTAACATCTCAACCCTCCCTCCCTCCATCCATCCCTCCCTCCCATGGAGGATTGAGGTGTTGAATTTCAAACTACTCATCCACCCAAGTCCACCTCATACCTTCACCTGTTAATCCACTTGTTCATCCCATTTAAACACCTCCATTCATTCAAGTTTTCAATCGATCCATCCATCGATCCACCCCATTTACACCTAATACATCTTCCACCTCATTCATACTCTCCATTCATCCATTGGATTTCAAACTACTCATCTATCCAAGTCCACCTCATCCAAGTCCACCGTCCGTCCGTCCGTCCGTCCGTCCGTCCGTGAAGTTTCTCAATACCAAGTACGCAAAGTTCGGACTTGTCGTCCTCAGTAGTTAGGACTACTCTTTTCCTCAAACTCTCACCGTCTGGCTAGAATTTGCTCTGACCAATGCCTAGAAATTTGTATTACAAGCACTTCCCATGTCTGTTTGCCTCTTTATAATGTATTGCTTAATATATTCCTCAATTGTAAGTCGCTTTGGATAAAAGCGTCTGCTAAATGAATAAATGTAAATGTAAGAGACTTATGTAATTGGAAATAAAGACAAAGGCAAACAATTCAGTCAAATGTAAAAAAAAAAAAAAAAAACATCAGCGCTGTTTTACGATTTATAAATAAATAATTTATGAAACATATGTTTGTGCTCAGTCAAAACAATATGACCTGGAAGAAATAATAGATTCATGAGACCAAAGATTGCTGGTTAGATCTACCCAAAACAAATGTTTATATCATGTTTAACCACTACAGAGACATCAGAGCCAGCGGCAGATGTCAAAAGGACTAGCCGCGGTGAGAATGCTCTCGGCGGATCCATGAGCATTGAGCGCCCGGTGATCACGTTGAGCTCACTCTTCCGAAATCAGCGAAGCATTTTCGCCTGAAATACTCTTAGAACGGCATTTCATGACACAATAACAGTAACATAAAAAAAATTGTGGGTTTTCCCCTCCGCCATTTACGCTCGCTGATTGGTGAGAAATGCATTCTGGTATACCTGGCTGCCTCAAGTTAACTTTGAATTGGAACAGTACTTGGGCGACGACTGATGACGTTTCACAAGTCCACAAGTACAGACACGAATGCATATTGAGAAACGGCCACAGTCTCCTGTTTGTCTCTGTGAAGTTTATTTTTTATTTACATTTTTACACTTATGTTTATTTTGTTACAAAAATATGTATGATAAATGCTTACATATTACAAACTTTTTACCAATGGGATAAGAAAAAATATTTAAAGAAGCATTATTATAACAAGTCTCTAAAATAAATTGAGCTAACAAACAACTTTGCTTTAAAAGTACATATTGTTTCTTTTTCTTTTTGGAAATATTTGTACAGATTTTTTTTTTTATTATTAAGCAGTACAAGTAAGAGTCCTCATTCCATCATCTGTCCTTTTGAGATACAGGAAGTGTGCGTGTGCGACTTCTTTGTCATGTCAGAGTGCAATGTGGTATCTTGTTTATTCTCAAGTGTCTGCTGCGTTGTTTACGTGTCACTTGAACCTTCAGATCAGGGCCAGTTCTCAGTGTCTGTTGCAACACATGACCTGCCATGTCATTGCTTGACAACACAGCAAAGCCTGACAAATTGTCACAGGCCATTAAGATGGCTTCCATGGAAATAACAGCGCCAGGAGATGAAGATAAAATGAGATTCGTGTTCTACCTGAAATGTCATCCTGTGTGGCCTTCATGTTCTGATCACCCTTAGAAAAGTCCTTTCATATCACATCATATTGTTTTCAGATTCCTTTCACATTCATATGCTCACACACTTGCTCACAGGCCTGCTGAGTATTTGTAAGTGTCACTGTGAAGTCTGGCAGTGGGAAGGTGGCAGTAACTCAAGTTCATGTCTACAAACACATGGACTTAGCTGTTTGATTAGTCAGCAAGCGGATGCTTTATTTTATAGCCCTGCACGGGCCTCAAATTTAGGCCCTAGCCCGGCCCTGGCCCGAAACACTCAGGCCCTAGCCCGGCCCATGAAAAGCCTTATCAGATTTACCGGCCCGAGTCCGACCCGAGCCGAGCCTGTCTTTTTTCCCCATTCTCCCAAAACAGCTTATACTCTTCCAGCTATTAAATTAGTTCAGTTTTGTATGTAATGGTAAAGTGATTATATTCAGTTTTTTTTTTTAGTAAGTTAGTTTAGAAAAACGTTTGGAGCATTTTTTGTTAGTTATAAGGTTTTGTTTTTTAAAGTAACGACCAAGCGGCCAGCGGCATATACAGTAAGCTGATCATATTCTATGTTTGATCAATTTAGCCTTCTCAAATCATCACAACTTGCCTAAAATAAAATCTATAGATATAAAACAGTTCAAGCATATAACAATGTTTAAACGCTAAACCTAGATAAATGTGCGCTGTATCCAATATTTTGTGCGTAGAGTGGAAGCTAAAGTGCGCTTTGCAGGACATGGAGATGCCAGCACAATCAATTGCACATTTTCAGTGGATACGCCGTCATTTTTGCTCATAAAGGTAAGAGTAGCCTAATACATCATTCAGAACTGTAAAGGGTCTACTTTTATTTGTGTGCACTCACAATATCAACAAAACGTTCTGCTTTTATAAAATAGAGAAAACAAACATGATGCGCTTTCTGCTGTCTCGTCTTGAACAGGAGCGCTTCTCAAAAATGAACCGAACTCAGCAAAACAGGCCTCACAGACATGATAAATATATCTATAGAAAGCTTTAAATTACTACTAAACGAACTAAAACAAATCGAAAACAAAAACTCTTTCATTATAATCATAATCTATGAAGATGCATTTTTCTCTAAAGGTGCGTCTAATGAGGAGACGGCGAGTAAGGATCGGCATCTTCATCCTTGCGAAACGGACTAAACACTAGTTTATTAGTAAATAATTAAAAGGTCTCCTTGCTATTTCCCCGGACACATTCATGGTAATTTACTTTTGCTGGGACTTTGCGGCAAGCTTCGTGCATTTGAACGCAGAACTCTTCCGCTGCGCTGACGGCACGCATGCTGCTGCTGCTGGTGGGGCACTAAACACCGTCGATCCGCTCTTGACAGTCACGGTTGCACGGTCTCGTGTTGTTTCCACCAGCGCGGCAATTTCTTTTCCATCACTAATTGATTTGGTGCTCCAATAACATTTCTTGCTATTATCAATGTTGAAAATAGTTGTGCTGCTAAATATGTTTGTGGAAACATAATACATTTTTTCAGGGTTCTTGATCAATATAAAGTTAAAAAGAATAGCATTCATTTGAATTTTCTAATTGAAAAAGGTTTACTTTTGACCAATTTAATGCATTCTGTTAGAAAAAAATGTAATAAAAATATATATATGCTATATTCACACACACACACACACACACACACACACACACACACACACACACACACACACACACACACACACACACACACACACACACACACACGTATATGGATACAATAATTACAGGTTTATTCTAGGATTACAGCACGTTTTTAGTTCTAGATATGACTTTTATTTTGCTCCTCTTGCTTTTACAAAACACAGCGGAAAGGAAGGTCCCTTTGTACCTCTTCCCACTGACATCCTGTGTCTCCATCGGACTATAGTCTCTTTGATCCACGTTGATCCCCCTGCTCACGGTTTTCTTTCTAACTGAAGAGGTCGGGTTGAGGTTAAGCTGTGCTTTATTCTTCTCACACACACTCTCTAGGCATTATAGAACAAACGTGTTGTACAGATTTCCGTAGCGCATAACGTCTGCTGTGATATCATCTTTTTCAACCTTTGAAAGTTCATGGCCCGTATTCATGACAAATCTTAGTGCTAAGAGTTGCTCCTAGTAACAATATTCTAAGAAATCCTTAGAAATGTGGGTGTTTCCTCTTAAAATTAATGAAAAGATCCTAGTAAAGAAAAAAGTTATTCAGAAAGCATCTTAACCCTTAAAACATTAAGGTCCAAAATTGTTAGGAGTACAGTTGAGGACTTTTAAGGGGCTTAAGAGTTTCTTTAGCAGTGGAGAAAATGGATGAAACATGAAGAGGGAGAAGAAATGAGTTGCACACAATGCATGACAGTCATGATGCTACACATTAGATCGTGCAGGGATCATGTTTGTGACCGAACTCATTAAAGACTCGCTAACATCTCCGACACCGCACAGAAATGCTATAGTGCCAGAAATGGACGTAATCACTACATTTACTACATTAACATATTTGGCAACTGGAAAAATGCAACTGTTCCTGTGGCTCAGTGGTAGAGCATTGCGTTAGCAGCGCAAAAGTTCTGGGTTCGATTCCCAGGAACACATGTACTGACCAAAAAAAAATGTATAGCCTGAATGCACTGTAAGTCGCTTTGGATAAAAGCGTCTGCTAAATGCATAAATGTAACTATGCAGCAGCGATGATTTGGGTCTGTACCTGACAGCACTTTCAGAACTTATTGTGTCGCTGTTCATTTCCTATAAAATATGTTAAGTATGACAGCATGGTAAATAATAATTAAAGAATATATTTACATTTATTATTTGTGTGTGTGTGAGAGAGAGAGAGAGAGAGAGAGAGAGAGAGAGAGAGAGAGTATGGAAAAACATAAAGAATTGCGCCTGTAATTTCAAAGTGAAGGCTTATAATAAACCCTACTCTTTAAAGTGCTCTTTTATTTCCTTCTTGGACAACCAACCAATCACAGTCTTCAAAAGATTGTATCTTACCTAGCAACGGGGTCAGCCCCGCCTCCTCACTAAGATAAAAGTTTTTAAAGTTCTTAAGCTAAGACTCCTAGTTAGAAATGTTTAAGCTAAATTAGGAGCTATCTAAAAAGATTCTTAGAATCTTTAAGAATATGGGCCCAGGTGTGTTAGAACCGTTACTGTGTGACAATGTCCCCTGTCCTTGTGCTGTTCCATTTTTACGGCCTTTGATAGGTGTGTGTGTGTGTGAGCAGAATGATGTGAAACGGAGAGCTCTGACACAGAAGGATCAATAGGGAAGCTCGGTAAAGAAGTTCTGCCGTGTGTTGCGGCTAGACGATATTAGAACACAATTGTGCGTGGGCTCTTTTGGCTCGTCTCTGGAGGGAAAACGTAAAGCCTGCATCAGTCAGAAGCAGCCAAACAGCATATACAGCTACAGCTACAAAAAAGCAACAATGGCACCCACAAAAAAGACCAATGCCAGAAAAAATGAAAGATGTGTTGCGTTGAAATAGTTCAAATAATGTTTCATTCGATTTCAGAATGGTTGCGATGGTAAAACAAGTACTATTAGAGAGTTCAGCCAGGGCTACATTCTTTCTCTTTTGTCTTTGTCTTTGACTTTTTCTCTCTCTGTTTCTCTTTCTCTTTCTCTTTCTCTTTCTCTTTCTCTTTCTCTTTCTCTTTCTCTTTCTCTTTCTCTTTCTCTTTCTCTTACTCTTACTCTTACTCTTACTCTTACTCTTTCTGGATTATACTTAAAAACAAGTATCATGGTTGTACAACATGATTTGTACAACATGGTGCTATTTTAGCACATACTGTATACACCATGTCAATGAGTCAATGATGAATAAGTGATTCAATTCAATGTAAAACACGTGGCAAGTTCTTTGAAATTAAATTTTCTATTTATAGTTTGTTAGTTTCATAAGATTTTTACCCTTTTCAAGGAAAGGTTTCTTAGAAATAAACATGAAAACAGCCACTATAGATTATATAAGATAATAAACACACGATTACGATAGAATATGGTTTGTGTGTGATTTTCTTGAGATGAATGTGTACATCTGAAATGCTAATTTGTGCAGCGATATACAAGGCTTTAAATAGCATATTTTAACATTCCACATGTGATCGCAAAAGGAAGTTATTACAAACACTTGATAGTGGTTTGAAGTGAGTTCTGAGTAAAATTGTACTATTAATCTCATAAATTGTCTTATGAAGCATGATGCTAATGTTAGCTCTAATGCAGCTGTAGAACAGGTCCAATTCCTCTTTATAATGCATGTTGTCATAATACTTCACGTAAGGTCGCAAGAAAATGTTTTGTTGTATTTATTTAGAAATAATTCAGATAATAGTTGGGTAAATGTATTCTAGGATTGAAGTGATGTGGCTTGGTAAATGTTTTATTGCCAGTATAAAGGCTGATAATGGCTGAATAAAAACAAAAGAATACTAAGGATTATGTCTCATATCTGGCGGATATGGTTTCCTTAAACTAGTGTGTCATGCATTTCTTTATTTCAACACATTTACAGGTAAATCCTAGTACTTCAAATTTGTGATTAATCACAGTCCCTGACTGTGTTTAACGTGATTACATTTTGTTGTTATATATATTAAAATATATATATATATAATTACTTTTATTTTAGTTTTAGTTACTTTTGTACATCAAGTTAAACAAAATTTAAAATGAGAATTTTTTTGTAATATGTTTGATTTTATTTCAGTTAGTGTTCATTTAACTTCAAGTAACATTTTATTATGGTTTTAATTATTGTTTCAGTTTGAGTATCAGTGAGCTAAAATAACACTGTTGAGTCAACCTTGACTTTTTGACCTTGACACACTTTGTACCACCCTGACATGTTTTACTTAACCTTGTGATCAGGATGACCTGTCATCTATTTCTTCTACCCATGGTCTATTTCTTCTAAAAATATATTTTAAAGAAAAGGGGTTATTCAAAGAAATCCATCTTGAGTATAATGGAGATTTTGTTAAGGCCTATTGGGGCAGCCAGTCACGACTCGAAATACCATATACCATATATATAAAATGCTCATAAGAACCTCTTCAGTTAACCTCAACCATCTAGTTATCTCATTACGCTATACTCTGCAGATAGTTCACATTACAGACTAAGATCAAACTATTTTAAACTACCCGAGATATTTTGATCCCTGCAAGGCACAGGTTAAGTCATTTGCACCTCAACACCTGTATCAAATCCCGCTGCATTTTCAACAAATATAGCAAACGATTTTATTTATTGGGCTATTTATTATCGCCACTCACTTGCAGCTCATAACAGGCCATGTAGAGCCCATTTACTATGAATAATTATTTGAATCAGTCTGCTTTAGAATAATCTTCCACATTTATAAGTAATAATCCAAATAATAATAATCCAAGTAGGGAAGTAACAGTATGTATTGAGTTGGTGCAATTTTTAGAGTTAAAATAGACAGCAGCAGCCCTGCAGCTAAGTGCCCAAGCAGGTAAACAACACCGGTTATGTAAATATGTCTGTCTCAGAGACAAGCTGAACACAAATAAGAGTAAATAGGTTATTTTAATAAGTTGGCTAGAGCTGTGGCACAGCAGTTAGCACACACATGCTCCTGAAGTTGTCAATAAATGCATTAGAAGTCATCAATATCGTCAGGTCGTTAGTGTTGCTGTTACTACGGCTTTCACCACGTCAGTGAAAGCTGAACTGCTGTCATGTTCTCTGGCAGCTTTCTAAGCTTGGACACAACTAGTGCATCCCCAGTTCTTCATTGCATGATGTATTATGGTTTCTTTTAAATTGATACATGGGTAGCAACCGGTGGTTATTTGCTTCTAACTATAGAAAAGTGAGTGGCATATGTGAAATAAAGGATTATATCAAATTACAGCCTCTTATTTGACACCTTGGCACGTCCCAAAGAACTCAAGGAATGATTAACACCATATTTGGTTTTGCGGGATGCCAAGTCCTGAGACTTTATATTTGAAAATATACACTCTTGAAAGGATAGTTCACCCATCAAACCAAACCCATGTAACTTTGTTTCTTCTATAAAAAAAGAAAAGAAAAGAAACAAATATATTTTTAAGGAATTTCTTGGCCACTCTTGTCAATGTAATAGAAGTGGAAGGCTAACATGTTACAAAATGAAAAAATAAAATGCATGAAGTTTGTATTTAGTTGCGCTTATGTCATCAAATGTGTTCATATCACTAGAGAAAACAGAGAAAAATGACTGTGGCATTTCCTTTTTGCTAAAAAGGTAGGACAAATATTACATCCATAATGCACCGGGTTCAATCTGACTTTCCTTGAGCTGTCAAATTAAAGCTGACAAATAAACAGGGACAACTGAGTGCAGGTAACAGAGTAAGAGCACGTAGTGTTAATTTACATGTACTACTGACATTATAACTATAGCCATAACAACATATAATTCTACAAAATGGCAAATAAAGAATGGGCATACACTTTTTGTACTCAAATAAAATCTTCACCATTTTGTGGTGGCATTCATGTGCGCTCAACTTGTAAATATATAATATTTCTATCAAGACATCAAAACACACTAATGCGACAGATTTGTAAAGAGGAATAAACCGAAATGCAAGTTAAACTGAGACTTAATAACTTTTCATGGCATATTCATAAGAGTTGATGTACTGTGTGCATAATTGTTTCTCCTGAGTTGAATCTTTCATAATTTGTAGCATCTAGTTCACAAAACCAGTCTGAATGATTTGTTTAAAAAAACACAATGATTTGGTTCTCAAGTTTGACTTGGCCCATTTGAACTTCATTTGTCATGGTGTAATTAGTACTTGTTTGGGGGGTGAACTTACCATAAAATTATATGGTATACTCCGATATTCTGATGTAATAATCATAGTTGATGGGACTCTGAAATTGTTCTGGTTCTTCCATGCCTGCACAGTGTTTGAAATGCACAGTTTCCTTTGCTAAGTCCACAGCTAAGAACAAAGAGCGGGAGAAGCTGCCACAGCACAGAGCTGTGGGGATGGGAATTTGGTCCCTGATGAAAAGAACCACAGTGGCTCATCCACCCATATCTATGTTATGTATAAAAACAACTAGATTTTTATGGAAGGAATGTAACACTGGAATTCAGACAGCACTACAATTCCTCACACATTGTAGGCATTCTGGGTGCTATGGGACCTGTGCATCTCAGTGCAATATAATAATGTGGTCTTGTTGTTGTTTTTTAGATTTCTTGACTCCAGAAAGATGTGGGGTGGCCATAATGATGGTGACCAGCAAGGTCACGTGAATGCACGAATGGAGACCAGCTTACCCATGGGCACCACCAGTATTTCTGTTTCCCAGCAACAGGCTCCTAAGAAGTTTGCTCCTGTTGTGGCTCCCAAGCCTAAATTCAACCCCTATAAACAACCCGAGGATTCAACACACGAGGGAGCTGGTAAGACTTATAGCCTTGACTTTTTTAATTATTAGCATTTGTGCATATTTGCATACGACCGTGGTCAGGGCACATGTATGGGTTTGCAAAATGTGTTTTTCCACTTGAGGATCAGAACTGGAAAACGACCTGGGAGGGAAAATTCAAAGAAATGGTGAGGCAAATTCAATTGCACAGACTAAAATGTGTCTTTTACCTGAAAACTCAAGATGCAAAACTTGCTTGAAATAAGGATGTTACTGGACCACGACTGCAGGACACAAGGGCTCTTGGTCTGCCTTGCATCATACTAAAAAGTTTCGTCTGGCTCTTTGAAGCTGTCGTCTTGCCAATTACATTTTATTTTGGAAGACAGGTGACCACCTGACCATGAAAGTCCTCCACTGGTGGCCATTTATATGCTGGGTCTATCTTAGCACTTTAAAAAAGACACACACACACACACACACACACACACACACACACACACACACACACACACACACACACACACACACACACACACACACACACACACACACACACACACACACACACACGCATGCATTAAAAGCAGACTGTTGGCTTTGTGATATTTCTACTTGATTTTCATGACAGTGTATTATCCCTCAATATAACTTGTGTTTGCCAACACTTCAAAACAACAAAATATATAGACTAGTAATACTAGTTATACTCTAGTTACTACTAACTATAGTTATACCTCGACTCCCAAAAGATATTAACTTAATCCAGTTTCATAAATCATAAAATTCCTTGATCCAGATCACAAAACTGGTTCAAATGATTTGTTCACCAAACACATTGATTTCCTTACTGAAAAAATAAATATACCAAAGTATATTACATTTATTTCATGCTAAGTATACTACAAATGCATTTACATATGTATGTGCTTAAAAATACTCTGCATTTGTACTTTTGGTATACCAACCTGATATACTTGGTCTGTGTTTAATTTAATTGTGCAGAAGTAGTGCTGAGGTTAAACTAAAGATATACTGAAGTACATTTGATTGTGCTAAAGGGGAACTATTGCAAGTATACTTCAGGCACCACAGATAGTATTGAAAGATCATACAATCTTCATCAATAGTGACATTAAAACACATTTTAGGCAAATGTCCATTGTGGACAAGTAGTACTCCAAATAAAGTTTAATTATATATATTTGTTTATACCAGTAGGTCAGAATTTGCATACAAAGCTCAAAATATTTAAATACCTTTACATTTTATATTTAACTAAATATTAAACCAAGTTTTTAACAGAGAAATATAGCACAAGCTGTCAAAAGGGCATCCAATTGCATTTTCTTTTCATTTGATCCAGAAATGGTTAAAGAAAATCATTTGGAAATTTAAAAGGTACATTTACAAATTACTTGTTAATTTATTATTTTATTGTTACACTTAACTAGCATTTTTAACATTATCTAAATAGTGATAATTTTTGTCAGTTTAAAATATTATATTAATTAATTAATACATATTAATTTATTATTGTGCTGTAACAAATTAAATACATGATTTAAATTTTTTTTATTAGTAAAGTAATAATTGATTCCTCTTTTTATTTGTAAGTTAAAATATTCATTATTTGAAGTCATGTCTTTAGTTAATTTGATGGATTACATCTGTGTTTATTTGGTTAAGAAAATTGGGAATTTAACTTATCTGCTCGAGAATGGTGAAACCATCTGGTTTAAAGAAATTAAATTCAGACATTTTCTCCACTGTGCAATCAAATTTGGACAGTCCACTGTTTGTTTAGTTCAGCATTAATCATAAACCCCAAACTGTGATCATTTACATGAGAGGTTCAGCAGTGAGTCGGCTGTTGGCCGTGAATGTGTGTCACTTGTTCATATGTAATCGCCTCACGCAATGGTCTGATCAGAACTCTGTGCTATATGTGAGAAGGTCCAAGTTTGAGACATGCATGTGTGTGGCCACAGGGGTTGAGTGTATGGGGACTCATTGTTGGCTTATGTCCAGGTGTTCAGTAGCATGTGATGTTCACATTCACTGGAGGTCTTGGGTGGCACATTCCATTAGAGCAACATGCCCCAGTGTCACTGTTAAGCCCTGATGGGTGGCAGGTGCCAAGAATGTGTCCATCTGCTGTGCCTGCTCCCTCCGTCGTCATCTTTTTCTTGCCCCGCTGCTCAGGCTTTTAATGTTCCTCTCATTGTCCCAGTCTCTGTTGATATTCCTGGAAAAAGAGACTGATTATGATGTATGTGCTTGAGTTTGTTTGAATGCCATTTCTAGTGATTGTCCCTTACATAAAAATACTGTTATTTAGTTACATAATATGGTACCAAATTATTGCTGTATTTGCATTGTGTTTACACATGAGGATAACAAATAAACACTGGGAATACTGTGAAAGGTGTCTCTGACAAGTCATGATAAGTTTATTAGGTTATTAAGGCTTATTAGCAACGTGGAGTTTAGTTGTACAGTATACAGTGATCATCAATGTCTCATCTTGCCGGGTTAATACAGTTTTCATTGTGACTTATTAGAATTAGAAGTCAGAACTATGCTACATTTCAAAATTTTGGGGACCGGCATGATTATTATTATTTTTTTATGTCTCTCTTGCTCACCAAGGCTATATTTATTTGCTCAAAAATACAGTAAAACAGAAAATATATTTCATTATACTATGAAATATAATATTATAAATTATTAAATATTATTACAGTTTAAAATAACTGTTTTCTGTTTTAATACATTTAAAAAATATATTTATTCCTGTTATGGCAAAGCTGAATTTTCAGAATCATTACTTCAGTCTTCAGTGTCACATGATCCTTCAGAAATCATTCTAATAAACTGATTTGGTGCTCAATAAACATTCTTATTATTTTCAATGTTGAAAACAATTCTTCTAAATATTGTTTTGGAAATCATGATGGGCCATTTCAGGATTCTTTGATGAATAGTTCAAAAGAACTACATTTATTTCAAATCTATATGATTTAAAAGCCTTTACTCTCACTTAATTGTCAATAAAATGCATCCTTTGTATTTCACCTTTTTAAAAAGTATTTCTAGCAAAAATAACTATTGTGAAAATGTCCCATATTATTATGGCAAATGTATGATAATAGGACAAAAAATATGAAATCCAAAGGATGCATTATATTGAACTGAGAGTAAAGACATTTATACTTAAAACTTCACTTATTTTACAGTTTACTATGATACTCTTTGCTATGTTTTTGTTTGTGGTTGGGAATTTTATTTTTGCAATTTGAGGGAACATACAGTATGGGAACTGTTTTGTGCATTAAAAACAGATGCATTAAAAAGACAATATGAGAGTTTCAGATATCAAAAACTAAATATAAAAGTTTCGTCAAAATAATATAAAATCCTTAGAGTACATTGATGTTCTCTTTCATAGGTTCACTCAACACTGCGTTGCTTTACGCAATGGTAATACCCCCAGATGTGACGATTGTCTGAAGCCCTAATAGAATCACACCAATTAATTGGCAAATGGCATGAGATACCGCCCCTACGTCATACGTGGTTGACATAGACCCCGTGCTCGCGCCATCTTACCCCTCAGATTTTCCTCTCTTCAGAAGCATTCGCTTCTCGCGGTTTTTCTGGCCCATTTTCTCGACGACGTTTTAGTCTAGGATTCTTTCCACTTCAGCGACCGCATCTGTGGAATTGTTATTCTCCTAGCGGTGAGTGGAATGGACTTTAGCCGGTGCCAACCGCCGTGCTCTCGCCTCATCGCGAGTGTCGACCCGCACGGTAAGTGCGTCAGATGTGTGGGCCTGGCCCATGCACGAGACGCTATCTTTGGCATTTCTAACTGCAAGTACTGCAAGAATTTTTACACTTAAAACCTTGCGTACTAGACTCTCCGTTTTTGATCGAGAATCTGCTGTTCTCTCCCACCGCGCCGCTCCTGAGGCCTCCTCCCTCCACGAAGCCATGGCCTGGAGTTCGGAATGCGACGCTCCAGGCTATGGAGAGTGAGCAGTTTTCACTTTCTCTCCCTCCATCGCCTGGGCGTCACAGCGTGAATTCTCCTGTCCAGTTTTCTTATGGCTGTCTTACACCCAGCCCGGAGGCACGGGGAGCCGTTTCCTTCAGGTTGGAGGATATTTTATATACTGCGGCCTCCGACTCTAAGCTCAACGAGCGTTTCCTCAGTGGCTAGGCGAGGAGAAAGCTGCCTTTCTTCCCTGACCTGCATCACGAGATTTCCAGGTCTTGGAAGCAGCCTTTCTCCTCCCGCCTCACTAATGCGGCGGCCTCTGACTTCACCAACCTCATTGGTTCTGTGGAGCAGGGGTACGCTGCAGTCCCGGCGATCGAGGACACGCTCGCTGCGCACCTCTTGCGACTTCCGCCCCCTCATGGAAGTCCCGACCTCTCCTTCCGTCCAAGCCATGTAGAACCACCTCTGCTTTGCTCTTTAAATCCTACAGCGGGAAAAGCAGCTGCGACTCTCCACACTATGGCCATCCTTCAGTTCTACCAAGCGGAGGTACTGAAGGAGATGGATGAGGGGGACGGTCTGCTTAAAGAGGCCACAGAGGAGGTCCCCTCTTCGGACCTAAACCACGGCTTCTTCAGCCGGTACTCTCTAGTCCTGAAGAAGGATGGGGGTTTGCGTCCTATTCTAGATCTGCGCAGGCTGAATTACTACCTCTACAGAAGGGAAATTTAGGATGCTGACGCTCAAGAGCATTCTTTCCCAGGTTCAAGAGGGGGACTGGTTCGTCACTGTTGACTTTAAGGATACCTACTTCCACATCCAGGTGGTTCAGAGACACAGGATGTTCCTCAAGTGCGCTTTCGGGGGAAAGGCTTACCAATACAAGGTTCTTCCCTTTGGGCTAGCTCTGGCCCCAAGGACGTTCACCAAGTGTAAGATGCGGCTCTAGCCCTGCTAAGGCTCCAGGGCATCCGGATCCTCAAATACTCAACCCCAATTTTCTCCGGAGAGGAGTGAGTATGGGGGCAGTCTGCCGTCGCCAAATGATAACGACGGATGCTTCCCTCTCAGGGTGGGGGGCGGTCTTCGAGGGAAGGCCGGCTTGCGGTGTCTGGTCAGGCAAGTACCTAGCCTGGCACATAAATGGCCTGGAGTTGAGCGGTTCATCAAGCTCTCACTCACTTTCTTCCGTTTCTGGCACACCCTCATGTCATCGTCAGGACAGACAACTGAACAGGCATGCGCGCCAGCTTCTTCTTTGGGCACAGGACAAATTTTTGTCCCTGAGAGCTGTCTATGTCCCAGGGGTCCTGAAACTAGTGGCGGACTTTCTGTCGAGACAGAAACTCAGGTCGGGGGAATGGATGCTGAACCGCCAGACGGTGGATCAGATTTGTGAGCGATTTGGCATGGCAGAGGTGGCCCTCTTTGCGTCTCAAGAGTCGACCCAATGCCCCCTTTGGTTCTCCCTCTCTCACCCTACCTCTCTGGGGATAGATGCACTAACGTAACCCTTGCCGGACATGAATCTGTCCCAGTGGTGTGGTCCACCATCTCCTGGTAGCCCCTTTCTGGCCTTCCCAGACGTGGTTCTCAGAGTTGGTCTCCCTTCTGGAGGGCGATCAGTGGGAGATTCCAGTCAGGAAAGACCTGCTGTGTCAGCTTCAGGGCAGAATTTGGCACCCACGTACAGAGATCTGGAAGTTGTGGGTATGGCCGATCTTAGGTCGCCCTTAGCTTTTGATCTCTCAGATGGAGTCCGTGAGACCATTAATAGTGACAGGGCCCTTTCCACTATGAAGCTCTACTCCTCCAAATGGAAGGTTTTCGAATCCTGGTGCTTGGTTCATGCTGTAGACCCAGTTCTGCCCAGTTACTTCCCGGTTGGTTCTGTGCTGGAGTTCCTATAAGATAAGTTTTCGGCTGGAGCGGCCGCTACCACCCTGAGAGTCTACGTTGTGGCTCAAAGGGACTCGGACGATGTCCTGCTGAGTAGACATCATTTGGTGTCCTCCTTTATGCGTGGGGTTAAGCGATTGAGGCTGGTTCGTCCTCCTAGTTTCCCTTCTTTGCTAGAGCCTCCTTTGGAACCTCAAGAGTCAGCTCCCGGGAGGATTCTGACACTAAAGGTTACTCTTTTGTTGGCGTTGGCCTCGTTTAAGCGTGTGGGAGATCTGCATGCTCTATCTGTCAGCGAGTCTTGCACTGAGTTTGCTCCTGGTCTGGTCAAGGTATTTTTAAGGCCTAGGCATGATTATGTCCCCAAAGTTCTCTCTATGTCTTTTCGTTCATAGGTGGTAGTGCTGCAGGCTTTCTCTCCCTCCTCTTCGATTAAGGGCGATGATCTTCATCTGCTCTGCCCTGTCAGAGCCCTGAAGATGTATGTGGATCGTTCCAGCCGGATCGTTCCCTACAGCTGTTGGTGTGTTTTGGTGCAGGCCGCAAAGGGCTAGCCGTGTCTAAACACACAATATCCCACTGGGTTAGGGATGCTATTTTGTTGGCCTATGAGGTGCGCAGTCTGCCTTCACCTCTAGACATCAGATCTCATTCCATAAGAGGGGTGGCCTCCTCTCAAGCTTTGTTTAGTGGGGTTCCCCTGGAGGACATTTGTATGGGGTATCTCCCCATACTTTTGTGATGTTCTATAACTGTGATGTGAATACAGCTCCTGGTTCCCAGGTTCTTTCTGTTTGAGCCAGCTGTGTTTTTGGCGTTCTGGTGTGTAATGGGCCAGATCTGGCAGCGCCTTAGCTTGGCGTGTGTGGTATATCGTTCCCATTGCGTAAAGCTATGCAGCGTTGAGTGAACCTATGAAAGAGTCTCGGGTTACTTACGTAACTCATGTTCTCTGAGTAGGGAACAAGACGCTGCGTAGCTTTACGCAATTGGAACACCCCCAGATTTGACGATTGTCTGTAGCTTTTATAAAATAACGTGTGACGATTGTCTGAAGCCTTTATAGAATAACGCCAATTAATTGGCAGATGGCGCGAGATACCGCCCCTACGTCAAACGTTATTGACATAGCCCCGCACTCACGCCATCTTACCCCTCAGATTTTCCTGTCGAAGAAGCAGGTCGACAGCAAGAAGAGCTTGGCAGCGGACGCAGCGTCTCATTCCCTACTCAGAGAACATGGGTTATATAAGTAACCCGAGACGTTTTCTATAAATAGTTTGTTATATAAAGTTTAAAAAGTTGCAGCCAGGTGGACAAAGAAAACCCAACAAGCCATGAAGCTCATATTTACAAGCATACGTTGCATGAGTTATTGATGACTGATTACATACACATGGCCCTTGGGCATTACGTAAATATGGGTGAAACCATATAAATGCCCAAAAGCGTTAGTGTGATTTCTTTGCAGTGTCTACCCAGACAGGCATTTTATGCTCTCTGGACATCAACCAAGTCTTAGCTAACGGGATGCCCTTTGGCAAATCTTTTTCTTTTTTTATTATTGGGAATTTGTTTCTGCAATAAAAGCGCTCTTTTCTTGCATTAATTGGCTGATAGCGGCTCTGTCAGATAGGGGTTTCCATACATTTTAAAAAAGCTTACTTATTGTAAATTAAGTTATTCTATTTTTAAACATTTCACAGAAAATAAGAAAGATAGAGGACCTTGAGGGCTTATTTTACGCTGTAACCCTGCTGCTCTGCTGCTGGTGTGAGAGCGACAGAGACCTGCCTTTGTTTCAGATGAAAAGCGATGATGAGATTATTGGAGGGAGTTCTCACACGTCTGTCCCTGTCAAACAGGCAGCTTTGAGCAAGACTGAGTTATCTGAGCTCACTTTTTCCCATTTTAGTTTTACCGTAACTTAGAGTCGATAAAGATAAATGCAACCAACCAATGTGCATATTTGTCATTTTGTGGGTTTGCTGTAAACACCAAGCCATACATTTTAACACATTGTAACTGAATAATACAAAATGCATTTTTCATTCAGACTGACATTGCAAATGTTCCATTTAGTTCTGTATGATTTCTAAAAACTGACTTGAAGCTGATTGAAACTAATCGCAGCCGCAGCGCAAGTGTCTCTCACACAAAAGTCCCTAGCGGACCACCTGTTTTTCAGTAAGTGATGGAGAAAGACTATGGGTAATTTATTTATAATTCAGACACACACAGGACAGTTAACAAAAGTAAACCGATTTGCATTGTTTGTGGTGTCCATTTTAAAGATTATAAATATTATAAACACTCATTCATAAAAGTAAGAAGGACTGCATTTTAGAAGCAAAAACATCTTTACACGTAGGAATATAAGTGCTGGGGAAAGTTAATATATTTAAAATTGTGCAACTTTCAAATACCATTTCAGTATTTCCACCTTTTTTTTAGCAAGGAGGAACATTCCCTGTGCCTTCTGATGTAGTTTAAGAATTACAGAATCATTTTTTTATATAATAATATGAAACAATAATTAATGAGTTACATTGTAGGTAATATTTCATTGCAGAACACTACATTTTATCCCTTTGTTTTGCTGATACTCTTTTATTTCTGCAATAGTTAATTAAAATGATCTTTTTTTATGAAAACTCTACAATCTTACAGGTTACAGAGCTCAGAGAGCACAGAGGAAGAGTTTGTCCACATGCTTGTGTCACGCTAGAAGGGCTCCCGTGGGCATTGCGGTTCACACTTCTGCAAATTTTAGGGTGTCTCTATCTAAACAAGGTGCTTGAAAAACAGTATCAGACCTATATTATCCAATATTTGCCACAGGAAGTGGATGCGTTGTGTAATATCTTCTTTATGCTTCTGTGTATTACCACCAGCTTGCAGCTGCTTATGACAATGTGAAGTCAAGGCTAAGCGATATAAAAACAAACCAGATGAAATCCAGTCATGGCTGGACAAGACTGACAGTGACAAACATGTTTTTGTTGTTGTTGTATTTTATTTGTTTGTCAGGTATTACGATTCTTATGGTTTAGTTTGAACAACAGACAGCTGGAATTTTTACCTCAGTAGTTTAATGTTAGCCAGCCAATACCTTTTGACACAGAGTATTCATTTTCTGGATGGATTTTTTTGGGGGGAGTGAATTGTTGCTACATTCTGTTCAATGTCCTATTCAAAGTTGATTGCGTTATTTATTTGTTCAGAAAGTAGCATATGCAGCCTTAAACCTGAATACAAATGTTTCTTCAGACTCTTTGACCGTTTCCGGTAAAAAAGGAAATAAAAAATTAGTATGCCACTATGCAGATAAATTCATTTAGTTTTGTCATTAAGTATTGACTACATGCTGTTAAAGTGTGGTCAGACGGCACACATATTTAAAGTCTGTGTTATCGCTGTTCACCGCCGTCTGTTGTATTCAGTGCCATGACTTCATGTCTGACTAACCTCTCGACTTATTCTGAGCTTCTGTCTGGAACATTTCTAATTGAAGGTTGAAAGGCAGATATACAGAACATAAAAGCTGTTTTAGTTCCTGTATCTGCCCATGTGCTATTGTGTGAGAAAATGTGCCGGAAGATAGTGTGAGTTGAGGCCTCGAATCGAGGGCAGTTCATTAGGCCTCTATTACAGCGGATAAGCCCAATTCCTTGGCAAGCTAATTGACTTTTTATTAATGGAGATAAGTGAACATGTCAATTATCTGAGCAAGGCTACTTTATATTAAGTAAAGAACATCATAGGAGATAAAGCAAACAGTAATAGGGAATCATTGTAAAGGTGTCTCGTCAAAGTGAGGGTTTGTACAGGGCTAATGAGGTTTTTAACGCTGATGTTCACATTAAACTAATCTGATGGGAAATGTGGAAAAACCTGAGTGTATGTGTGTGTGTGTGCATCTGCATAAGGTATGCAAACTCTTTGGATTTACCTGGATTTCTGCATGAGATGGTCATAAAAAAGTCTTAAAAATAAACAAATAACATGCTTGTTTAATAAAGGCGTAATATATATATATATATATATATATATACAGACACTTAAACATACATTTGTTTGTGTCGTTTTATTTGTTATTTGCAGACTAATGCATTAATGAAGACATTGCTAATCACATCTAATAATAATTAGAAAATCTCACTCTCTTTCTCTTTCTTTTCTATCTCTCTCTAACACACTGTATATACATATAGACAGAGAAAAATCCCCACATTCTAATAAAATATTTTTAATCTTTGTTAATTTATTAATGTCACATAATTAATCTCACATAATTGCTGTCATGTTTTTCTGACGAGCCTGTGTCACCCTGCTTTGCCCACTAAATAAATAAATACATATTTTATATCAAATAAATTAAATAGGCATTCAGTTATAAACATTCATTACCACTACATTATATTATATTATATCATATATTATATTATATTATAAATTCCCTCGACAAAAAATGTACAAACAATCAATTAATCAATCAAACAAACACATGTATAATATTTTATATCAAATATATACAATTTGAGCTGTGGCCTAACACGTTAAGCTGTGGTGCTCATATGGGAGATACAGATTTTAATCTTGAACATGCCGTGTACTGGTCTTTTTCCTCATGCACTTGTCCCTGCTCTATTGTCTCTGTCAAAAAGTTTTATGACCTTTTTATGTCCTGTTTTTATCAACAGGCAAATATTAGCAGACACCGCATCTTTAGCCTGTATTTTGTTCTCGTTTTCTACATGACCATCGCACCTTATGATGTGACAAACCTCAAAATTGCCTGTTATGTATATGCGTTTAGAGTCAGTCAACTCAACAGTTAAACAGCTGCATGTCTAATTCACAGTGGAGAGTCAGTAAAAACAGGAACTTGTTCACTCGGCTGTTCAAGAAAGTAAAACCAAACAAAAGAATGAAGGGTGTGTAAACACCTGCTTTACATAGTTTCCAGACCGTGCTGCTTTTTAGTGAAAAGTGTTTTTTTTCTGTATTGAAATTGAAAGATCAAATGCAGTATTATTTGATAGACATCTAGTGTGAAAACAGTGACGACATCATCTTTTTACAGTTACACATTTTGGGGAAACCATTAGTTAGTTGCTCAACCAGATTGATACGCACTTGCACGCATAAATATACACAATATTTGTAATCTCAAAATCCAGCATGCACACATGTATCTAATTTCTGTGAAAGGAAGACTGCTGCGCTGCAAGAAAAATAACATCTGTGCAATGCAGAGAAAAGGCCTGTCTGTTTTCTTTTCTCAGACGCTGCTTTTAGCAACACTTAGGACCACCTGACAGGGTGGATGTTATTGCCAGGGGTCAGTTCGCTTCTCCCCTTCCCATGACTACCAAATAGGTTATACTTGGGTGGTTGGACAAATAGCTATTAAATGAGGCATATTTTTTGTTCTGAAGGGCAAGGATTTAAATTAAAACCTTACACATTTGTATCTCCACCAATTATGTCCATTAATTTCCCCATTCATATTAGCCAGTTTACAACTTTGCCGTTACTGTCACAGGTTCCTTGTGAATTATTTTGGCTCAAAAGTGTTACTGTACAAAGTGTGGTCTGACTAAATCTATCAAATATTTCTTATAGGTATAAAATAAGACTCTCAAAGTGCTATACACGGGTCTGTAATATAGAAGTTGCGCTGGGCTGTAGTGATCAGCACATGCCTCGGAGTCTGACATTTACAGTGACCTGCTGTGTCTGCTGTTCTTTACAACATTACATTGCACCACATGTAGCTGTCCAAGTGTACGCTGTCAATTTTTGATGTGGTGAACCAATTGCAGACTGATTATTTTAAAGTGATAATTTAACCAAAAATAAAAACTCTGCCATCATGTATTCACCATTATTTGGTTCCAAACCGGTATGACTCTTTCATGTTGAACACAATATAAGTTGCTTTAAAAAACATGTTTTGGTGACCATTGAATTCCATTTATATGGACAAAAACAAACAAATAAATAACAAAAATGATCAAAATAAAATTTCTTTGTCTGAACTATCCGTTTAAGAATTGGCCAATTTTTTGAACATTGCTTTAATATTTAATAAAAGGAGCTGAACTTAAGCAGTCTTTAGATTTTTAATTTGGTTCATAAAGCAGTAATGTTTTTTATTATCTCTTGTACAAGACCCAATCACAATAATCTGGTCTTTGAATAGTCAAACACACGTCAAAACAAACTTATGTTTAAAAAATAACTCTTATCCGTTTGTTTTTTTGGGAAACATATGTTTTTTTTTACAAATGGAAAACATTGTTTAGCTGAGAGGGTACATAAGAGCACATAAGATGATAAAATAATTTGTGTAATGCTCTCTGAGCTGTGTTGTGCAAGTATTATCATATCAGTGAATAATGTATGCTGTTGAAGGGTCCAAGAAAGCGCAAAGAACCTCTGGCTTAAAATAGTAGTTTTTAATGAAATATGGAGGGTTTGTGTTTGTGTGCTTGCCTTTTTTCTCTCGCTCAGTATTAATGTTTCACGTGTTTTCAATAAAAGTTAAATAAGAGTTCTCCATATAGAAATCACATGGAGCTTTAAGTTAGATTGTAGCAGGCCTGTAATCCAAAAACTCATTTTGGGAAGTGTAATCCGGACACATTACTGCTGTTTTATCTCTTGTAACTTCATTGACTCTTTTGATTTAAGAGGATTAAACAAAAAAAATATTTGGGTGGCCACTTGGAATCTTTGTATACAATACAATTTGCACGATAAACAATGTGGCATGAAAGCTATTAAAATTATTCAGGGTATTATCGGATTCTTTTGAATGTGCATCCTAGCTCTTTGACATGGTCCCAAATCTTTGAAACACAATTACCTGAATGAAAAACAATCAAACACAAAGCAAGAATCTGTTTATTTACTTGACAGCACTTGTCACTCTACCCTTGTTTATTTTCATTGTTTTGGACTAAGGATGCATCAGTATCACATTTCCAGTCGATATGATAAGATGTTATGAATGAAAAACAATAAATGGACAAAAATTATAATTCTATAATTTTGTTAAATTCTATAATTTATTTAAAATAATTAAATGCCACAATTGAAGCTGTATGGCAGTATATAGAATATAGTGTGTGTAATATAATATAATATATACACACACACACACACACGCGCACACATGTATTTATATATATATATATATATATATATATATATATACTCACTGGCCATTTTATTAGGTACACCTTGCACATCCTGATTTTGACCCTGGAACAACATTTTAATCCAAAAATTTTATCTTGACCATTTCCCTACACCTAAACCTAATCTTACCCATGAGTAATCCCTAAAATCAGAGGACATGACAGATTAATGACACTGATGTACAAGCAACAAACACTGATTATAAGCCTAAACTTCACAAAAATTATAAACTTGTTCTTCAAATCTGATTGGTTAATAACCATGTTGTTCCAGGGTCAACAAAGATGTTGATCCAGGAACATGTCGCACTTGGTAAAATCAGGTTCTGCCTAGTACCGGGTTGGATCCCCTTTTGCCTTCAGACCTGCCTTAATTCTTTGTGGCATAGATTCACAGAGGTGTTGGAAACATTCATCAGAGATTTTGGTCCATATTGACATGATAGCATCACGCTCACGATCCATGATGTGAATCTCCCGTTCCACCACATCCCAAAGGTGCTCTATTGGATTGAGATCTGGTGTCTGTGGAGGCCATTTGAGTAAAGTGAACTCATTGTCATGTTCAAGAAACCAGTCTGAGATGATTTGAGCTTTGTGACATGGTGCATTATCCTGCTGGAAGTAGCCATCAGAAGATGGGTACACTGTAGTCATAAAGGGATGGACATGGTCAGTAACAATACTCAGGTAGGCTGTGGTGTTTAAACAAATGCTCAACTGGTACTAAGGGGCCCAAAGTGTGCCAAGAAAATATCCCCCACACCATTACACCACCACCACCAGCCTGAACCGTTGAGACAAGGCAGGATGGATCCATGCTTTCATGTTTTTTACACCAAATTCTGACCCTACCATCTGAATTTCGGAGCAGAAATCGAGACTCATCAGACCAGGCAACATTTTTCCAATCTTCTATTGTCCAATTTTGGTGAGCCTGTGCGAATTGTAGCCTCCGTTTCCTGTTCTTAGCTGACAGGAGCGGCACCCGGTGTGGTCTTCTGCTGCTGTAGCCCATCTACTTCAGGGTTCGACGTGTTGTGCGTTCAGAGATGGTATTCTGCATACCTTGGTTGTAACGAGTGGTTATTTGAGTTACTGTTGCCTTTCTATCATCTCTAACCAGTCTGCCCATTCTCCTCTGACCTCTGACATCAAGGCGTTTTCATCCACACAACTGCCGTTCACTTGGATTCTGTAAACCCTAGAGATGGTTGTGTGTGACGATCCCAGTAGATCAGCAGTTGAAATTCTCAGACCAGCCCCTCTGTACCAACAGCCATTCCACGTTCAAAGTCACTTAAATCCCCTTTCTTCCCCATTCTGATGCTCGGTTTGAACTTCAGCAAGTCGTCTTCACCACATCTAGATGCCTAAATGCATTGAGTTGCTTCCATGTGATTGGCTGATTAGCAATTTGTGTTACCAAGCAATTGAACTGGTGTACCTAATAAAGTTGTCGGTGAGTGTGTGTATATATATATATATATATATATATACACAACATATATTTTTATTTATTTATTTTTGCTTATAATTATATATGTATTTATTTGTACTTGCCTGGTCAGACAATAGTAGCAAACTATTGGCATATGTGCTTGTTATCAGAGGATAAGGGGAGATTATAGCTGTTTACATTAATGTTTACTTTTTATATCAAACTGTGAATCTGATATAAAATTGCGGATTAGAATACAATGCAAATGAGGGACTACACTTACTAGCAAAAGACCCCCAAGGCTCCCCAGTCATATTGGGTCGTGGGAGTCAGATTTGGGCCACCAGGGGCTTTGCATTGAAGAGTTCTTTAATTTTGTTGTTTTTTCCAAACATGATTTAATCAAAGTGTAGTGATGAAAATCAAAGCATCTGAAGATGTAAACGTATTCAGATTGTAGGCATATTTGTTCCTGCTAGACAAGTGCATTCCTAATAAAGAGATAGTTCACCCAGAAATGAAAGCTCTGTCATCATTTGCTCACCCTCATGTTATTTCAGACCTAATTTTTTCCTCCTCAGGAATATAAACACTGATGCAAATTCTTGCAATGAAATTCAGCAGCAACTCTTTGGTTTTCAACATTTTAAGATTTTAAAGATCTGTCTCTTTAAGATTTCTTTTTCAGTAAATAAAGGGTTGTCCTAGTGTTGGAATGATTTAAACATGAGTCATTGACACATAATGTGTTCTTGTGTTCAAACATAACTAGACAGAGCATAACTGAATTAATATATTGATTTCTGAAGCTTTTTGTGATGTCTATTCAATAATTTACACATTTGCCACAATAACTTATACAAAAATATTATTATTGTCTTCATTTAGAGGCTTTTATCAGTAAATATTGATATGTAAATAATTTAGTTAATTATTATAATTTTATAAATCATTTGGATTTATTAAATTTATAATCAGCATATCATGAAAAACAAACAAAAGGCCCTATATATAATAATACAGGCAGAAGAAAAACAAAGCACAAAGTCTCACTCTTCATTGTTACTGTGACTTTCTTGGAAGGTTCAAGTAAACACTTGAGCATTCTCCAAGAATCCTAATGCGACTGTGTTGATCTCTGCTGTTTCATGCAGCTGCCTTCATAAATCACTTCATATCCATTACACCTTTTATGCCCTTCTCTCATCTCTCCATTGAGTGCAGAGAATTCTGAACACCACACAGGTCAAAGGTCATTCTCCTCACGCAGGCTGCTGGGAGAAAGATTTGCAGTTGGACTTATTATAGCTCAAACAAATGCTGTGAGTTCTGTCATCACATGGCCGTCAGCCAAATAAGCCGTTATGTTTGGCTGACAGGAAAGTAAAGTGGCAGCTGTACACGTCTGTCCTTTATTATGCCACATATGATTAGTGCAGTAAATGATTTAGTGAGGCTTTGATGTTCGCTGGATTCTGTTTATTGTGTGTTTGTATATATGACAGTATGATGTGGACTGAAATGAATGCACATACTGTACATATAGTTCAGTTCATACAGGTACAAAAATAATGAAGAATACAGCTTGAAGTGATTTTTTGTATTACAAATATTATTTAAGTAGGTAAAAATTTTTTTTTTTTTTTTTGTCATTCTGACTTTATTTAGATAGGACAGTGTAATGACAGAAATAAGATTTGGGGGAGAGAGAGGGGGGCAGGATCGAGGAAAGGTCCACGAGCCGGGATTCAAACTCAGGACGCCCATAGCAGGGAAGGATTCGAACTTGGGACGCCCGCAAGGCTACCGGCAGTGACTAGCTTGAAGTGTTTTGGGTTAACATAAAAATAACAGTTTTGGAAGATATCGCACATTTCAAATCTGTATATTTTATTTTCCAAAAAAGTGGAATTTTTCAAAATTTCAAAAAGACAAAATCCTCCAAAGTATCTTTTCACAGAAGACAGAAAGTCAAACTGGTTTGGAACAACACGACTGTGTGTAAATAGAAAGCATATCATTTTTTTAAATGAATAAAATGAAAGTAATCTCTGTGATACACCCTTCACCACCCAACATTATTAAGGTCTGGGCTCTGTGAAAACTGCTTGTTTATATTATGTAACAAGCTGCAGGATTCTTAATTTTCTGATTATACTGGCACTCGTTCAGATTTCAGAAAGAATAAGGTTTGTGGTTATGCAGGAATAACCATCCCCTTGTGTGGGTCTGATTCACATCTTTTATTTTTGATATGCTACATACAGTAAGCCAATCATTATTTTACAGGTTGGTAGCGTTATGGCAGTGGCAGTGAGGACTAATAGGAAATGGAAATAAAAAGAATAGACCGAGATTGCTGATTAAATGCCTCCATATAGCCATTAGAATTTGACACTAAACTAGGTTGGCTTCACTGTTTGCGGTTTTAGTTGAGAACTTGCAATGTAATGGTCATTTCTTTTGCATTGCTGTAATGTGGGACTGGAGTTCACCCGAAGGGCACTGCGGATGTGACGGGGAGCTGTTTATGTCCTGACAGCCGTAGTTCACCTCTTCATTAATTAGAAGGTTGAAGGAACGGTCTTTGGCAGGAGAGTAGGAATGATCTGAAAAGTGGGGATGACTCATTATAAACCTTATCAGCCTGGCTCATGAATATTAATTAGGTGATGTAAGAATCGCCCAGAGGTCCTAACTGAATTACTTAAACAACAGGAAAATAGGGTTAGCCACTTACCAATTTGGTGTTTGTGCAGTCCATTTGGTTTGCAAAGACTTCTGATTGGTGTGAAAGTCGTTGTGCAGCCATGCGAAACAAAGCTTTTAAAGAACAGTATGATTATTTCCCAAAAGTGGAACCATTTTATTGATTGATTGATTTGCTAAATAAAGTTGCAGTGTCTGCAAATGGACACTTTTTATCATTTTTTTTCTTGTACATTTTTATGCGAGAAGCTTGGAGTCAGTAAGAGATATATATATATATATATATATTATTTTTTTTTTTAAAGAAACCTCATCTGCTCAACAAGGTTGCATTTATATGGTAAAAAAATACAGTTAAAACATTAATATTGTGAAATATTATTCCAAATTATAATAACTGTTTTCTATTGTAAGATATTTTAAAATATAATTTATTCCTGTGATGACAATTTTTCTAGTCTTCAATTTCACACGATCCGTCAGAAATCATCCTAATATGATGATTTGGTGATCAAGAAAGATATCTTAGCATCATCAATGTTGAAAACAGCAAATCTTCATGGAACCATCAATGCCAATAAATAGCATTTATTTTTAAAAGTGTATGTACTGTAAAGGCCTCACTATTAATTACAACTTTTGCTTCAATTAACTTCTAATTACTGCTTAGTAAGGTTTTGGGTAGGATTATGGATATAAAATATGGTCATGGAGAATATGTGCTTCATAAGTACTGATAAATAGCCAATAAGCTAGTAATGTGCATGCTTTTAATTGGCTAGTTAATAGTGATAATCGGTCCCTATACTAAAGTGTTACCAAAATGTTTTATCAGTTAAAAAATGCAACCTAAAACATTATTTGAATAGTAACGGTAACTTATAGGGAAGAAAATTTTAAAGTAGGAAAAGCCTTTTGTTTAAAGGTCATATGGATTTTCCGTGAAAAGTTCGAGTAAAGTCCTGAAAACTTTCAGTGAAGAATATAAGAAAATGTATTTATTGCATGGGTGGAATGGACAGGATCAACAATAAAAGACTAAATATGTGAGCTGTCTGCACAGCCTTTTGTTAAAGTAAGCAGCATATGCTTCTGGATTCTACGGGGATGTAAAGATTCTCATTTGTGGGTTTCCTGTCAGATTTCCACTGAGAGACTTGTGTTGGGAGTCTGAAATAACAGCCGGTAGTCAGTTAGCTGATGACCAGCCGAATGTGGAGGGAGAGAGACGGAAAGAAATATAAAAAAAAAACAAGCAAGCAGGATCTGATGAAAACAGAACAAAAACATTAGGAGAAAATACATTTATGCAAATTCATCTGCAAGTTGTGTGTCAGTAACTTCACGAAGTCGTCCTCTGCTTCTGAAGGAAAGATTCTCAATGGCTACTCAGTGTTTCCAGCACTTTCAAGTGTTTCCATTCATTTCGTCACCGACAGATAATCCCGCCTTATGATAATCGTTGGCTAGACAGCATAGTAGACAATGTAAAAACAGCACTTTAAGCCACTTACCACCTATAACTGTGTAAATGTCTTTAACTGAAACATAAGTAGAATTTTGTGGGAGAATTAGATGCACATCCTCTTAGCAGTACTTAAGGGACATGTCACAAACTTTACAGATGCTTTAATACAGTAATCTCAGGGTCTGACGCCAATGGGAACTGAACTCAATAATATGACATATCGTTTCCAGTGACAGGCGGACGATTGACCCGGTTTTAAAGATGGAAAATGAACATATGACATGCATCTTAAAGACATGACAGCTTTTAGTCAGCTTAATTCAGACCACTGCTTGAAGTTTCGTGTCTCACTTGAGCAAGGCAAGGACGTAAGGAGCCAAAAAAATGAAACTGAAGCTGCCCTAATTTTTCATAAACCTCCAACTTGCATGTATTTTAAAAGCAAATACAAAACTCAGCTATGTTTTCCGAAGGCTTATCGGAATAACAGAAATCAATTCTGAAAAATGAAAGCACAGATTAAACGAAATAAATTAAGATGTAGGAATTTGTAAAATGTGTGTCAGTTTGCATTAAACAGCAACAGAAAGAGATGTGAGTTTTAGTTACTATATACAGTATCCCACAGAAGTGTAAAAAAAAAAAAACTCACATTTTTGTAAATATTTTATTATATATTTTCATGTGACAACACTGAAGAAATGACACTTTGCTACAATGTAAAGTAGTGAGTGTACAGCTTGTATAACAGTGTAAATTTGCTGGCCCCTCAAAATAACTCAACACACAGCCATTAATGTCTAAACCGCTGGCCACAAAAGTGAGTACACCCCTAAGTGAAAATGTCCAAATCGGGCCCAATTAGCCTCAATGCTGCGTACGGAGATCTTCTACTTCACGCGGATGTCCGGTGGTTGAGTCACGGAAAAGTGTTACAACACTTTGTTGACTTGCTGCCTGAGATCAAGACTTTTCTGTTTGCAAGAAACGAGGACCACAAGGAACTGTCAGATGATGTGTGGCTGCTGGACTTAGGCTTTCTCACAGACTTGACCGCGAAACTGAATTCACTCAATAATGAGCTCCAGGGAGAAGACCGACACCTGCCCCACATGATAAGCGCAGTGAATGCATTTAAGTCCAAGCTTGGTGTTTGGATCACACATCTGAAGAATGCAAAGCTAACACACTTTCCCAACCTGGAAAAAATGTCACATATCATTGAAAACAAGGATGTTTTCCACCCTGGGAATTACTGTGCTCACCTGGACAAAGTGGCAACAGAGTTCAATCAGCGTTTTAAAGAGCTAGACGTCATGGAATGTATTGCTGCATTTGTCTCAAACCCATTCATGCCCATTGATGTAGAACAGGTTGCAGCCAAATTCCAGGAAGTATTTGCTTTGTCAAGTGGAGTAGACATGGAGATAATTGACTTGCAAAATGATATAGAGCTGAAAGCCAGATCAAGGGACAGTGACTTTTGGGGACTTGTCAACAGACAGAAGTTTCCTCTCCTAACCGCATGTGCACTGAAAGTGAATGCTTACTTTGGGTCCACTTACCTCTGTGAAATGGCGTTTTCACAGATGAAAATAATCAAATCAAAGTACAGGAGCCGCCTTACTGACAGACATCTCACAGACTGCCTCAGACTGGCTGTGTCTAGCTACGAGCCAAACTACAGAGAACTCACGGACAGTATTCAGTCACAGCCATCACACTGATTTGACTGAGTAACAGAGTAAGCAGCAGTTTGCCTTCTGATAACATTGTGAATTGATGCTGCAAAATATGGGATATAACCGCAGTTAGCTGAAATATGTTGCTAATGTTTGTTTATTAATATAATTGTTTGTTGAATTTTATTACAGTTAATTTGTAAAATGTTAGTACCTGCAGAAGTATCATTGAAAATCATTGTATTGTTGCCAATGCCCCTTTTTCAGTTAATGGCACTTCGTATGATCTGCTGTTTTACAGTGTTGTGGTACATTGTCACAGTTTTTCTTGGTTGCATCAATTTAAAAGTTTTAAAGCAGGTTAAACCAGAGCATTTCACATAGTTCAAAAATGCTAAATTAAAGCTCTCAAGTTGGAAATGTAATCTCTGCTTTCTTTTTCGGTCACTTCTTTGATGGGTAGATCTTGCCTATCAGCAAGGCCAAGGTCAGGGATCTTGGGCTTAAAAAGGTTGGTGACCACTGATCTACATAAAGATGGCGTAGGCTATAAGAATATTGCCAAGACCCTGAAAGTGAGCTGCAGCGCGATGACATTTTCACTTAGGGGTGTGCTCACTTTTGTGGCCAGCGGTTTAGACATTAATGGCTGTGTGTTGAGTTATTTTGAGGGGAAAGCAAATTTACACTGTTATACAAGCTGTATATTCACTACTTGCAAAGTGTCATTTCTTCAGTGTTGTCACATGAAAAGATATAATGAAATATTTACAAAAATGTGAGGGGTGTACTCACTTCTGTATATAGTACAGATACTGTATATAGTAACTAAAACTCACATCTCTTTCTGTTGCTGTTTAATGCAAAAGGCCTCCAAATATGATGATCCCTATATGAGCTCAAACAGCAAAGCAGCTGCACCATATACAGGTGTATTCATGTATTAATACCTATTTACCTGTATATTGTGTGGGGAAAAATATAAACATATTATTTTTCATTGTTTTTTTAATTAAAATGAAGTATTCAATTTTTTTACATAATTATGTAATTTATTTAAAGCCAAAATAAATTAAAAACATAAAACATAAAAACAAAATACTTTACCCCTCAAAACATATTACATTTCTAGCAGTCAAATACACTGTGTGTTTGTATATTTTAGATAACTAAGATAACTTGGTCCAAGTCTAAGATAACTCAAAATTGTTTTGTTTTTACTTCGTACAATAGATTCTATGTAGATACATGCCTGAGGTTTTGAAATGAACATCCAAAGAGTAAAACTAAGAACATGTTATTACAGTACTGTACCGCTATAGCGTATGTACCCTCCATAAACTGTTGTTTGCGCAATTGCACAAACATGTAAGGCCCAATACAAATTCCTAGCAAATCAGAGACCATGTACTCAGCAGAATTTGGCACCCATTTGGGTTGTGTGTCCTTACATGTCCTCACATGAACCAGTAGCCCCTCTTTATCTGCCATGTGACCTGCCTGCCTTACATTACGTAGTAAATTCCCTCTGCTTGAGACAAACCCCTCGTTCTCATCCAGCGTGCATTCTTCTTTTCTTTTCAACCAATGTACTGCACTGCTCTCTACTGATCTCTGTAGCATTTTTGGACTGGTGTTCACTTTTCAAATCCCATCTTTCCACTTTCACTGAGACCCCTCCATGTTTTCTGTTGGACTTTGTACAGAAGCCCCATGGTTCTGGACTGGAACATCGTTTTTGGAACGTGTTCACCTGCAGATTTACCAGATCCATTCCTGCATTTGAATTAAATATACATGGTTACACTATGAGTTTCCATTTGGCTCTCTAAATCAAAATGATTCTAATTTACAGCCCTGCTAGTTTTCATTTAAGATACATTTTTCCTCTTTTCACTGGTAGTGCAGAAATTATTCAGCATGGGGCTTCTGAGGTCCTTTTTATTGAAGAGCACACTGCTGGGATTGTAGTTTTGAGGGCATCACCTCTCTGTTGTACTTGTTCCATTTCGCACCCGCACAATAGTTTAATCCCCCTTTTATGTCTCCAAATTTTAAAACTCTCTTTTCCATCCCTCTCGAATTCCTGTCAGATCTCCACAAACCAGCATTGTCGGCTCCTCCATGCTTCGAGAAGGACATCTCCAAAAACCTCAAAGCCAAATGAAGCTATAAATCAGTCTGTTGTATATTATAGTTAATTAAGAGCAGGACTGAACCTCAGAGCTGCAGCGGATGCTAGAGAGAATAGGGACGGATAATTACAGATAAAATAATGCTTTTAGGACGTCTCCATGCCGTAGCACATTTTGAGAGCGTCTCCACAAAGATAAACCTTTGGAAATGTCACAATGGTAATTATAACACTTTATTCTTCAAGGCCTGTGAAGGATTATAGATTTATGTCGCCCTTTATACTTCATTTTTTTATTTCTTCTTTTGTTATTTATAGTTTATTTTTATTAATATATTTACATTTCTGTTATAGTTATTTTGTATTATTTTAAATACTATTTAATTCTGCCCTAAATTATTATAATTATGTAGCATAAAATACAACAGTAAAAATGTGAACGAAATAAAAGGTAAATATGAGCAAAAATTCTTATTTTTTTGTTCATTATGTTTGTTGTTGAGTGGAGATGTTAATATAGTGGATGGTGCACACTTGTTTAACATTTTTAACAGTTTCATGCCAGTGATATGACAAAACTGGAGATCATCGCTGCCAAATGCACCCAGTCATTCATTTTGTTTACTGCGGTGTGTTTAAATGCCGGTGCAAAGATGCTCCTGCTTGAACTTCTGCTGTAAATCAAATTCATTGGGGAATTTGGAGTGCAGACAAAAATGTCAATGCATCTAAATATGTACCAAATAAAGATGCACCGCGCTGCACAGATTACAAAAGTGACATTCCATGGAAAGCCGGTTTTATGACTCAGTTTGTCAGTGTGGAGATTTTCATCTCATAAACAGTATTTTTATAAAAAGATGCTCTTTTGAAACGATATATTTGTCAGTTGCTACTGTGCCAGTATCAATGCCAGATGGACAGAGGTTCCACAGAGTTCAAACTGATTTGTATAAGGCAAAATTAAGTTCCTCTTGTTCACTTAAATAACTCAAATAACTTCTGTGCATTTAAATGAATACAAAGAAACCCGTTGAATATGCGGAATGACAAGATTATAGTAATCATTCTACTGTTTGGATTATAGTTATTATATTACAGTTCTAGTTCAATGTACCAAAATGGACTCTTTAGGTACAAACATGTACCTTTTGAAAAGGTACCGCCCCAGTGACCGCTTTTGTACCTTTATTTCTGAGAGTGTAGAGCTTGTTTTTCTTTTTCCTTTGTTTTTTTTTACTCAACCCTTAACAACATTCATGTTCCTGATTACCAATTATACCTCTCATGGTCCTTTCAAATAACTTTAATTACTGATTAGAATTCGGCTCTCACAAAGCTGGTACTTGAGTGTAATTGCTCAATAAAGAGTTGAATGGAAATGTGTGGTAATAAGTAGGTGTTCCTGCTGCTTGTCTCATTAGCGAGTAAGCACTGCTTTCGCTTCCCGGTCTGCATAAATGGAGCCTCTCTCATTCATGGCACAGGGTCCACTGGTCTCTTTATAGCGAACCAGCAACCAGATGACATGTCCCAAACTCGCTGACCTCACACTGCAGACACCTCACTGATCACACACGTATAATGTCCGTACTTGTTTTCGTAACACTGTGTCACAGGGCAGAAACCTGTTTAGCATAAGCTGTCAGCGACTGAAACCTTATAGTTGTAAGGCACAAGTTGGCAATTATGTGATGTTACATGTTCTGTTGACCTGATGGGATGCCCTGAAGTGTTATTGTTTGTTCTCATGTGCATTTGTCAGATGAAAATAACAGGTAATAACTCTGTTTAACTGCTGTGCTATATCTATATATAGACAAATGCCTTCTCAATATAAATGGAACATCATAAGTTACTCATAAAGGACACTAAGGCAGCAACTCAATCAAATAATGTTGCTCTGGCCAAGCACACTGAAGACTTGATTTGAGTTTTCTGTTAGTGTGCTGCTAAGCTAACACCACGGAGCACTAATAAGCATAAAAATATATAGCACGAACAAATATTCTATTAAATATTCGATTTTATAGTTACACTAGTGTTGTTTTTTGTGCAATTTGTCTTTCTAATCTTTAGAAATTCTTATTATATGTCACCTTTTTAGACACGTATTTATTTATTTATTCTTCATTTTTGTGTATTTTTTATTATTTTTCCCATGCTAACCAAAGATATGAATAAAATATTTATTTTTATTTAAGCTGCATTTATTTGATCAAAAATAGAGTAAAAACAATACTATTATGAAATATTACTACAATTTAAAATAACTTTCTATTTTTACATTTATTTTAAGTAAAATTTTTGTATTAAATATTTTTTTTCTTTTAAATGAAAACAAATTAAATTAAATTTATTCTTGTGATGGCAAAGTTGAATTATCAATTCTTCTAGTCTCCCGTAGCCAGACCTTCATACTGAAGGCAGAAGGTCTGGGAACCTTGGCCGCTTTGAATGACCAAAGACCGCCCAAGAGGCCTTATGACTGACAGGTAAAGCAACTACTCAAGTTTCGTTTTGTGCCACGTCATTAGGGGCATGGAAATGTCTCCACAATAACAGGCCAGAGCGTAAAACTCTTGGATGTATTTTAAAGAGTCTATGCTGCGAACTTTACATATTTCACATTTTGAAAATCTAACATTTAGTTGATCCTGGTAAGCGCATATTGTCACAGTAAATGCGATGGCTTTGTTCTTCCATGAGGGGTTTGGCGCCACGGCCACAGTGGAACGTTAAAGAACGCTACATACACGTCTCCCCGAAATTCAGACAACGACTTCAAAACTCTTGAAGTGTTTCCACTTTTGTATGTCATATTCATGAGACATTCAGCCAACGGTTCATGGGTGTGACGTTTGAGGCCAAGATTAATTTTCTCCAGTCTTCAGAGTGACATGATCTTTCAAAAATGATTCTATGCTGATATGGTGCTCATGTAACATTTCTATTATTATCAGTTGTGCTGCTTAATATTTTTGTGGAAACGATTATACAATTATTTTCAGGATTCTCTTTCTCTCATCAACCTTTTTTTAATTGAACATGTTGCAATGCATTGTGGGATTGACTTCTCTGTGAAAGATTCTGTATATGTAATGCTGCCTTAGAAAGTGGCTAAACAATTAATTAGTTTAGCTTTATATCAACCTTTGCGTTGGGAGTGCAGCTAAGTGATGCCACTTGCGTAGGCAGCTCACTAGATTTTGGAACAGAGCTATTATTAATATTATCAGGTCACCTTTATGAGATTTATTTTTTGAGTGAAAATGCATTTACTGTTAATTGTCGTTCAGAGGTTATACTGCTGGTATCAAAAGGAATCAGTCGAACTAGTCATTATTTAATTAATGAATCACTGTATATTTATGGGATCCTCATGCTTATAATTGTCTAAAAAATGCTTTTGTTTCGTTGTTCTCATTGGGTTGTAATATCTGCTACTGCCTCGATGTCTGTTCTTAGCCACATTTAAGACTAACTTCCTCTTTCAGTTTATTATGTAGTTCAAGGCACTGCTTGTCTACTGTCCCACACCTCCCTCTCTTGATCTCTCTTTGCCCTGTTCTTCCAGACCTCCTCAATAAATCATGCCGTCTTTGAAACATTTACATCTCTCGTGTTGCCCTGAATTGAGAAATCCAAACATCATTGGATGTTGGAAAGACATAAGATATTAAGGAACTTAAGATATTAATTTTGTGTCAACTTGCAACTTACAACTGACTTAAGGATGTAAGCTAAGGCAGAGAAAAGTATAAATGAAGATCATAGGAGGAGGAGAAAGGGGGATCTAGGACGGCTTTCCTTTTTTTTGGAATGTTACAGATGCCATGGTTGGAGTGCTTATGAGTTTTAACAGAGGTCATGAGGTTATTACATAAATGGTTCACGTAAAGTGCTCGAGCCTTTGGGGAATGTTTGATGCCATGTTCACAGAAATATTACAATGTACAAACAATTGAGCATGTGATATTTTTCTGGACTGTAGATATTTCAAGACCATAGTTAATTAATTTGACCATTAGACTCGGATAAACAACATTTATGACGTCAATTAGATCCAAAAGACTGATAAAAACCTAAAACAAGATTGGAAAAAAATAGATCAAAAGTATCTTCAAAGACTCAGTGAATTCCTACTGCCTCCCCTAAAAGGCAGTAATTTGAAAAGCTCATGTCTGGATTGGTACTTAGACGGTCAAATGATTCAGTCCTAAATTGGACGCAGAGTGCAGCCAAATCAGAAAATAATTTGGCGCGCAAATCTTGATCCTGCCTGAAACATGCAGTGGAACCCAATCCCTGGATTAGCTGTGGACTTTACAACTCAGCGATTGGCTTGTTGCCACACACTTGGCTGGACAAATATCCTATCTCACTTGTTTTGAGCACAGTACTTAGATTTTTAATCTGTACAAATACCTACTTACTACAGCTTAGCCCATCTTAGTTAACCAAATGGTTGCTGTTAAATGTATTAATATATCAGGGACAATATGGTTAGTGTGTAAGCCTCCCTCCTTTCAATTTCTACACACTTTTTAAGTACTTACACAGACTGGTATTTTGTAAGGAGACTGTAGATATATAAAATGTAGTTAATCAACGTGTTATGTGAAAGTATTATATCCCGTAAAGCTTTCATCTGCCATTCTTTGTGACATCTAGGTGTGTCGGATTTATGTCAGCTTGATCTATCAGTTTTCCACCCACTCTGACCTGTTGTGCATTTATTCATCCCTGAGGAAGAGAGTTTATCATATTGACTCATGGGGTGTCTTGCCTTTAAACGTGTTTCTTATTGTGTCTGATTTCTTTTTACAGGAGACTATTATCCACCTCCTCCACCTGTCATTGACACCAGCGGGTTCCCGTCTCCATCCAGCTTCCCACCTCCTCCACCAATGGATGAGGCCTCCCTTGGCTTTCCGGTGAGATTTGCTAAAATAGTCATCACAATATACAATATCAATGTTTTATTTAGATTTAGTTTTTATTGATTAATTACATTTTAAATTACATACTATATTAACCGTATGAGGGAAAATGTGAAATTTTTTTCATAGTAATATCATTTAGTATTTATTACTGTATGTACTTAATAATCAGTGTGGAATGCCCCCCTTTTACTTTAAATACATCATGCGCTCGGGTTGGCATGAACTGCACAAGCTTTTACAAAAGCAAACATGATTTGTGAGTGTTCCAAATTATTTGGTTCTGTGGAAGCAAAGAAATATGATGTTTTGTACAAAAGTTCACACGGTGAACAAATTGCTTATTTTGATTTTGACCTGAAATAGAGCATAATCTTAAATGCTATTTGTTTTTGTTTTTTCTTCTGTTTTTTTGTTTTGTCAAATCCCAGATCTTTAAAGTTTCAAATCAGATTTTGAATCCATGATTTTAATAAGTACAGTAATAAATACTACATGCTATTACATATATTACATTCCACAGCCATATCACCCTGCAGCCCATGACCGGTTGCCCATTTAAGCTAAGCAGGGTTGAGCCTGGTCAGTACCTGGATGGGAGACCTCCTGGGAAAACTAGGTTGCTGTTGGAAGAGGTGTTAGTGAGACCAGCAAGGGGTGCTCACCCTGCAGTCTGTGTGGGTCTTAACACCCCAGTGTAGTGACGTGGACACTATACTGTCAAAAAGCACTGTCTTTCGGATGAGATGTTAAACCGAGGTCCTGATTCTCTGTGGTCATTAAAAATCACATGGCACTTCTCGTAAAAGAGTAGGGGTGTAACCCCGGTGTCCTGGACAAATTCCCACCACTGGCCCTTGTCAATCATGGCCTCCTAATAATCCCCATCCACTTGATTGGCTCTATGACTCCCTCTTCTCTCCACCTGTAGCTGGTGTGTGGTGAGCGCACTGGCGCCGTTGTCCTGTGGCAGCCGTCGCATCATCCAAGTGGATGCTGCACACTGGTGGTGGTTGAGGAGAGACCCCCCACATGATTGTAAAGCGCTTTGGGTGTACAAGCAATACACAATAAAGCGCTATATAAATGCATCATTCATTCATTCATTCATTCATTACTATGAAAAAAAATCACAAATATTTTCCTTCATACAGTTAATATATGTCATTTTGTGTATATATATATATATATATATATATATATATTAACATGGTAAACAAATTAGATTATTTGATTAATGACTAGAAAATAGAGCATAATCTTAAATGCTATTTATTTGTTTTTTGTTTTCTTTATTGTCTTGTCAAGATCCCAGAACTTAAACGTTTTAAATCAGATTTTAAATCCATGATTTTCAGTGTGATTTCAGATTTTTGATCCCTAATATAAATTTAAGGCACTTAAGAAAGTTGCATATCCCTTTTCATGTGTGTTACCGACAAACCGTCAAAAGCTAGCCAAGTCTCTGTGCTTTTTTTTTCTGTGGCTGTGTACTAGGCGTGTGTCCTAGTTGTTTATATCCCTCTTTAGTTCATTTGGCACTCGTTTAGAAATGAGTGAGGGCACAGGGAAGGCTGACACCTAATGGTTCACCTCGGTCATTTCCCCCTTAAGGGAGTCAGTCCTCCCTCCATTAAACTACAGCCTCAAAACCATTTATGAGTAATATATTTATTGTAGTTACACATTATTATAATTATTTAACACATACATTACAAACTGTGTATTTTTCTATACTGTTAGTGAATTTCCAGGGATTGCATGGACAGATAATAAAAAACCCTCTCATTCTGCACTCTTCTAGAAGTAGGCAATTGATCTAAATAATGTGAATAGTTTTCATTTTACATCATTGTTTTTGCTTCGGTCTGCTGATAATGTGTCAGTTTGTTGCAAGACAGGATCCAGTCACTGATGAGCGACGACGAGACGCCGCAGACGCATGTAAAGTCTTCATCAGGGGTTCAGCAGGATTCATGTTTTTTTTTTTTAATTAGGCCGCTTTATCTGCTGCTCAGAATGTGACTACAGACATGTTCTCTGCTCTATTAAAACCCTCCACTGGATCGCTTTCCCACGAACGCTGCTCTGCAAGGGAGGAAGCCTGTCCGGAGGGAATCAGCGCGTTTGTTGATCTAGCTCTATGGAGTCAGCGTATGGCAGACGGTGTTACCGGCGAATAATTAGGCTAGTACAGAAAAGACATCAGACTGTAGAGGCGAGGATCTCGATTTCTCTGTAAAAATGAATGGCATCCCCGAGTCAGTTTAACCAGCTTTACATCTCAAACAAGAGGAGATCAGTGACAGCAGATGGTTTGTGACATAGAAAAGAATCCACAGCAAAGCACATTTTGTTGCGTTCATCACACCATTTCCCCGAAGACCGTTAGCTCTTTATTCTGATAGCAGTACATGCGTGTTCACGTGCGTGTGGTTACTTTACTGCAAACAAGCGGCAATCCGCTCAACCCGCAGCTTTCCCTAATTCCAGTTTTCTACATCTTTCATGAATGAAAAAGGGGATGTTGAATTATTTCTGCTCCTAAGCAGAACTAACAAGAGGAAGAGGCCGGAGTGGCACGGTGAACATGAATAATCAAATGATACTTGGCCTAAATTCTTTTGTTTCCCGTAACAGATAGCAACACATGCAGTCTTTATTTAACTTCACTTATCTGTCTCTGTGGTTTTTCATTAAACTCAGCACTTAAATCAGCTTCCTCTCTTCAAACGGTGCTTACCAGAATGCAAAAGGATGGCTTACATAACCGATGGAAGTGCTTCATTAGATTGCTATGCCTTTTCTTTCATAGCACTGCCTTGCTATAGAACTGACTGTCCAGTTCTCCTAATGGAATTAAGATAATTCACATAATATGGCTCACAAAACAGGGGCCGAAGGGAAAATGCTTGCATACTTGTGTAAGTGTGCATTTTCTAAAGGCTTTACGTGTTATTACAGTATTTTATTTCTGTAAACTGTTGTTGATATTTTTGTGGTGTGTGCATGACTCAATCTTGGTTGCTATAGGAACATGCCTAAAAATACAAAGTCTTGAACCTTTTATAAATTGCAGCACACAGTATAATTAATAATGAAACAATACAGGGAATTGCACTTTGGAAATAGCCTCAGAAGTTGCTTTTGATCACATAATCATATGGAACTCACGTTGTATTTATTTCCCGTATTTACATAAACTGTTCTAAAACAGCTCTAAATCAATTCACGAGGCATTTACACAACTTTTTTATGGGGTTTGTCAAGGCAATCTTTTTTAAACAGGCTCTACATGTGCTGAAAGGGAACTACAGTATGTGTATTTACATTACACATTTACATTACCTCCTCTTTATGTAAACTATAAGCTTATTATAGAGTGTGCGTTCTTCACAAATCAGTAAATTTGCCTGCTGCAGGTAATATCGCACTATTACTGTACATTTTGTGTACATTTTTTGTCAATCATGGCAGCAGTTATTCCTCATATTTACATTTGACAGATGCTTTTGTCCAAATTGTCATAGATCACATTTAATCAGATCATGCAACCCCTGGGAATTGAACCCATGCCCTTGTAATTGTCAACACTATGTTTGAGCTACGGGCAAGCTATAATCTGATCAAAATTATGCATTATAACTTTTCTTATTTTCAGACTTTAAAGAGCCAATTCAGATTCTTGTATCTGCTGTACAGTCCTAGTAAAGTACGTGAGATCGCAACTATACAAATAGCATTCAGTATCGTAACAGTGTTGTGCCCATTACCTGTTTTGCATAATTCATTTAGTGAATCTGCCGCTAAACAATACAAACAGCAGGTGCAAATAAACCGCACAATCAGCAGGCACAGTTCATTCTTAATTAATTCCCCCCCGGTTTGTTTGCTTTTAATTCAAGCTTAAGTTCACCTTAGTTCAGGACCTTGGCTTTAATGATGCAAACATTTGTTTGCCCTTTCCCCTGATAGTTCGGGAAGCTTTTTAGGGCCTGGTCTGCTCCAAATAGAGGCATGTTAGGGTTGTAATAGGTTGTGACAGGTAATCCAAACAGATAACATTAGACCAAGAGTCAGTCACTGATGCTGGCCAATGAGCTCAGTGCCACAGGCAATCCCGAGACCTCCTCTCCTCTCCATTTGAAAGACGAAGGCAGACTAAAGAAGACCAAACAAATTTAGAGAAAATTAGGATTTAGCTTCCATTATTCAATAATTTAAAGAAATACATTTTACTTGAGCACCAAATTGGCATTTTAGAATGCTTTGTGAAACATCATGTGACACGGAAGACTGGAGAAATGCAGCTGAAAATTCAGCTTTCCATCAAAGGAATAAATTATGTTTTAAATATATATTAAAATAGAAAACAGTTATTTTAAATTGTAATAATATTTAACAATATAATTTTTTTTACTGTATTTTTGATCAAGTAAATGCATCATCTTACCAACCTCGAATTTTGAATGGTAGTATATTATTCTATTGATATTTCTCTTTGCTCAGCAAAAAAAAGTACAGAGGGTATATATAATATATATAATACTTTGATTACATTGTATTCACAATTTATTATTATTACTATTATTATTAAAAAAAGAAAGTTCCTAATTTTAAAACCCCAATTTATGTCATGACGCACTGTGTGTTGAATACTCACTAACAAAAACTATTCACAAAGCTTTGTCAATGCACATAAAGGGCTTTTATTTATCTAGTGTCATGTATAGAAAGAAGCTGCTGCGGAGGACAAGAAGAGATATCAGTGTCCTTCAGCCGGAGGGGAGAAGGTTGTTGTGCCCCCTTTGATGAGGAGCGAGAACGCTGTCAAAGTCTGCCCCTCACACCTTTTTGTGTCACATGGCTGCCATTCCTCAAATGCCTTTGATAGTTTTGTTCTGTGCTCCCTCTCTGACATAAAGGACATGAGTTTATGATTGCAGATGTATTGCTCATCCAAGTCTTAGACTTTAAAGTCAATAGTTATATATATATATATATATATACACACAGTTTTTGCTTAAGAATAGTTAGGAAGACCTTATTTACCTTACAAAATTTTGTATTAGAAATTGTTGTCATTAATTTGGCAATTTACTGAACACCTACTTGTGCCACACTGCTCTAGTATAGTGCTTAGAATAAATGAATGTATTAATTAAAAAATAATAATAATACAATTCAGACGTACATTGATTTTTTTTTTTTTTTTTTTTTTTAAATTAAGTCACAGAGGTAAGCAAATTTCATCTAACTTTACATTAGGGTCTCTAAATGAAATGTATGCAGTGTCCAGTATTGCTAGACTTCGAATACTTGTAAGCTGACCACATAATGCTTTTTGTAATTTATAATGCCACAAAACACTGTATTCTCATTCAGAAGATGTTGCATGCTTACCTGGAGACTTGGTGAGAACACTGCACGACACATGAATCAAGTGAGACCCAATATTTAGATTAAGTGAGGTGGGATATTTATTTATGGATGTGCCATGCTACCTCAGTGTAAACATCTTAAAAAGAAACCTGCAACTGGAGTGTGAATAAAACTTTGTGAGAGTGAAGCTTTGTTTTTGTCAGTTTGGGAGACAGTGAAACTTTTAAGTAGAGTGAAAACAGATAAAGCGGACAGAGTGAGAGGGAGAGAGAGAGAGCTAAGGGATGATTCAATTAATATGAGATGAGCTGTCTCACCAACAAAGCATTATTTGTTCTTTGTTTATTCTTTCACATTGCTGATTTTCTCCTAAAGACTTTCTCCCAGACAATCGTGTCTTATTGTTACAGTAGTTCACTTTCAGACAATTGTCTGAGGCCACGATTAATTTTAATGAACATGTAAAAGACAAAACACAAAGACAAAAAAAACACCAAATGCTCAAGGTTTTGTGTAATAGTAGCCCACAGTGGAAGATGTGCCGTATTTCAGTGTTAAATTGCCGCCTTTGTGTATAATATTTCGTTATTTTTCTGTAGCATGCATGTTCAAGTGTGATTTAAGTGGGTTTGCTGGTTTAGAGCAACCCTCTTTCAAAAATACCTCATTTAATTACAGGTAACTGTGTCTGTGTGTTTCAGATTAAAAGGCCTGAGAAAACTATAGAAGAGAGACGTTCTAGTCTGGATGCTGAGATCGACTCCTTGACCAGCATCCTGAACGACCTAGAGAGCAGCTCACCGTACAAACCGCGCACGCCGCAGGTACGGTCATTCCCAAACCCCCTCCAACCACATTACCTGAACATATATGAATACGGAACCCATAAAAAGACATTCTGAAAGCTTCACCAATTTAGAAATTGTAGCATTTCATATAATATAGCGTTTAATTTATACAAATGCTTAAAGCTGCAGTCCATAACACACTAAAAATGCGTGGTCACAAAATGTTGATGTTGTTAACATTAACATTTTGAGAACAAAGTATAACAATAATAATAACTTGCATGGTTTGATGTGATATGAGCTAAGTGATCGTTAGATTTAATCAAAACTGGTAGCATGATTGTAATGCTTTTTTACAAAGAGGCAAAACTTACGGACTTCAGCTTTAATATTGAAAAGTTAATATTGAGTAGCTTACATTTTAGGCACAATATTGCTAGTTTCCCTGTCTATTTTAGCTCCTCCAATGAAAATATTTCCAAACGAATCCAAAAAGAATCAACTGTTGTGTGTCTCTTAGCAACACACAGTAGCGAAGTTTAGTTCCTGAGCTAATTCGTATGTTTGAAGGAATCGGGAGAGTGAATTCAATGACTCCTACTGGTGTAAAACAATGTCGCCTGTGGTCTTTCAAATATGAGGACCAAAACTTTACATTAGTTTAAATATCAGATTATCCTTACAAATTAATGTGGTTCACAGCAAGTTTCTCCATTATAGTGCAATTTAGGATGTGTAAAATGATGGTAAGTCAGTGGCTAAATGTGAATGGGTAAATAAAAAAATCACTGTTTCTGTTCAAAAAAATGTGCAACCGTCATTCACTATGAATATTCATGATTGGTGTGAATAGGTCTTTGAAGAGGTACAGAGTGTCATCCATCTAGAGTGTCATCTATAATTCTGCGCAGGCTGCAGACTTGAATAAGAACTCAAAATCTCTTATTTATTTTTATCTCTGACTTATTCATTAGCCTTTATTTGACTCCAGCAGTGAATCAATTTGGCTGTAGAGGACCTTCTGTAAAAGAAAATAACAAAACACTCCCCCAAAAAATAAAAAGATGAACTAATTTAGGTTGCACAACGAGACAGATGAAAAGCAAATCAAAATGTGTAAGTGAACCAGTCATTTATCATTTTTGGAAAGTGTTATAGTCTAAAATTATAATGACCCATATCATTAATAGATATCAAATGAAGTTAAGAGCAGACACTCAAGTTGAGCCCTAGGGCACTTTACTAAATAGTTCAACACACAATGAATGTAGGCCAGTGCATTCGGAGTCAATGCTGTCGCATTTGGAGCAACCACAATCCCTCCTGTTGGCAAACAGCACCACAGATAGAGCTCGCCTTATTACATGGCCAAAGCTTAATAATGGAGAGTGCTGTCTCTGAACTAGAAACACCCTGCTTTTGGCAAGTGGTCTCTATTCCTCTTTTCTTCTCTGGGGTCAGTCTATTCCATTTGCTGATCTCTAGAGTGCTCGACAGGCACTCTTTTAAAATTATTATTTAGCATAAAGTCTGCACAAACACAACTCTGCAAAAAATTCTGGAGCTCTGTAAGTACTTGCAATATGTTGATAGCTAAAGTGTTGTCTGATCATCTCCATTTGTTGATATTTTGCATGGAAGGAAGCTTGTTATTTCTGCAGTGATATCCTGGAAACCCTGTACTAATATGACCTGAATGAGCTTTAGGACTTCTGTCTAATAAAGTATGTTCTTTAGGTTTACCGTAGTTTAAATATATTAATATACATGCTACATCCACCATTTTGACATTGACCTTTGACCCATATGTTCTGCTAACAGCAGCCGTGACAGTGATTTGATCAGGTGTTGATATACAGTAGATATGGATGGATGAATGGATGGATGGATGGTATGTTCACATCATTCATCTTGGTTAATTGAATCATATTAATTAAAATATTACTTATTTTATTACAATTATTTTATATTTATTTACCTATTTTTACAATGTAATGTATTCATTATTTATTAAAAGCCAAGTATGAATCTCATCAAGATAGTTTTTCAAGCATTTTACATTGCTCATTCCACTGTTAAATAAATAACAGTTTATTAACCAATTAAATAAACATTACTTATTTCTTATTTTATTACATTATTTTATATTTTTACATCAACAATGTAATCAATATTCTATTTATTAAAGCCAAGTATGAATCTCATCAAGTGTTTTTAAGCATTTTACATTTATTCCAAAATAATAACTTTATTAACAATTAGAAATGTAACAATTACAAATTAACATACAGTAACAATTCAAACTATATTTTATTTGTGAACTTATATTCAGCTAATCTTTTTAATAGTTAACTTTGAACTATTTTTGAATGTTTCGGATTACCAGTCATCAAATCTCGGTAAATATGGTCACAGACACCAAGCTGATTACTCACTAAAAACTTTCCCAGGTCATGTTTTCATGCCATTTTAAGTCTTATTTTGATGTGGTTATATCTAAGTGTGTGAGTTGTTTACTTACTTTTTTTAATTAGTCTTCCCATTAACGCCATTATAAAGTTCATTCAGATTTGTTCGCGAACCCGGCATGCGCACAAACACAAGAGGCAGGATTTATTGGATGAACCAATCACAGCCGAACATTACCAATCTCATCCAATTAAATTGCGATGAAGGCATTGTCTCCTCTCACGTGACTTTCTCCCATTCATTCTCAATTACCCCCCACCAAAGTCACCGAATGCTTTAGGCGGGGTTTTAAAACTCAATGGGCTCAGGGGAGGCAAGAGAGAAGCCGACTGTAACTTTACTTGGTAGTGTTGCTGTTGGACAGTATTTCTTTAGAAAAACGAGTGGTTTATACACATTTTAATGTTATATTTTGTAATATTGGCCTTTCTTTTTTTTTGTACTAGGACATTTTTTCTCATGCAATATTTTTAGGAGGCACTGCCTCTCTTGCCTTCTCGGAGGAAACGCCCCAGATATACAAACAGACAGACAGACAGACAGACAGAAAAAGAAAGAACACTTCAATTCCCAGAGTGCATTGCCTGTGTTGAATTTCTTAAAATCTTCCTGTCATTCAAATTCAGCTTCCTGTGGCGTGGCTGGTTCAATACTAATTCAGACTCATGAACTGAACTCCACCTATGGTGCTTACACTTGAAAAGAAGTGCTCTTCTTGCATTTCTCTAATGTTTCTTCAATGTTGCCAATCTGACACTTCCTCTGTTCCCATGGCCTCATGGGTTAGCAACAATGCTGATGGGCTATTGTTTGACCACTGTATCATGATACCTTGGCATTCAGAATCCTACTAATTTGATGTACCACATTTTATAAAATGTATAACAAAGAAGTACAGAGCGAGTCTTTGAATGAGCCGTAAACGTTTCCTAAGACACAGAGTCGTGATGGAGCAACGCTGCAGACATTTCTGGGGGGATAAGAGTGATGAGGGGTCAAGAGGTCACATATCACATATCTGAGCCAAAATCTCTGTTTTTATACAGAGCGAAACTGGCTTTGACCTCAGTTCCGGCAAACGCCGAGGTCATTGGTACAGTATGCTGAGAAAACATTAATGTTGCTCTCAGCAAAGTGAGGCTGGTTTGGCAACAAGTACTGCAAACACGCACATACACACTGAGAAATATGTACACTCACATTTAAAGCACACCAACAGCTACACACACTGACAGGCGCACATTTTTAAAGGTCATGCACCTGCACACTTTTGAAGTGGCAGGTAAGTTTTTCCTAAATAAAATATACTCTAAGTGCAGATCTTTGTAAAAGTACTTTGTGAGAGCTACAAGTAACAGAATGGAGTCTGAAAGCTTTTGTCAGTAGACTTGAAACATTTATACAGGCAGAGAAAACACAGTGTTTGAAAGAAATCAGCCTGAGTAGTTTCTGGTATCGGGGTTAAATCTCAGGATCAGCCTCAGTTGCTCTGATATCTGCCTGCTCATTTGGCCATTTATGACAGCGTTTGTTCTTCAGAGCATGGGATATGTGTGAAAGAGTGTGTGACAGTGCCCAAATCATCACTTAGTGGGCAACTATTATGTAAAGATTTGGGTGTGTTTCCAGTGTTCCCAGACATAATAAGAGAAGATTAATTTATGAATGCTATTGTAAAAATATTAATTTTAAATTAGCATAGAATTATATGAAACTTGAAGTGTCTTAAAATGATTGGCTTTTCCAAATTGCCATGATGAGTAATGTGTTTCTTATGGGATTTTGTTTCTATTTTTCCAATTTATATTTGTATTCTATATATTTTTATATATGTAATAAATTAAATGTCATTATATGTAACTTTTTTTAAAGAAAATGCTTGAATCTGATCAAATCAGACCATCACCCCCAACCCCCCATCTAAAATTATTTAGTATGTAATATATATATATATATATATTACATACTAAATATTTCCAATGCCACCATGTATACATTTTTATTTCAGGGAAATTCTTAATTCGGTTCAAATCAGTCCAACACACACACGCACGCACGCACGCACGCACGCACGCACACACACACACACACACACACACACACACACACACACACACACACACACACAGTCTGTTTGCTATCCTTTGGGGGACTCCCCATAGGCGTAATGCTTTTTCTACTGTACAGACCATATATTATATTGCCCTACACCAACCCAACACCTAAACTTAGCCCCCACAGGAAACTTTCAGCACCTTTAGATAAAAAAAATAATTCTGTCTAATTTATTTGCTTGTTTACCCGTGAAGACCTCAATTTAGGTCCCCACCGTGACACGAGTCCCCATGAGTCTGTGTGTATTCAGGTTTAAGTCCCCACCAGGATAGAAAAACAGGCACACACACACACTTTTTTACTTATTTATTGTAGTAGATAGTCGATAGATACAGCTTTTGGTGTTAACATTTATTCTATAAAGTTATATAAACAGCATAGTGAATATTTTTTGGTGCTGTATGAAATATTTAAAGTTTGATGGTATGTTAACTGTACTGGATATCATTAATTAGCAAATATACATTATTACTGTAAATTAATGCTGATTATTTTGGTTTTGTTGCAAACCAAACTTGACTAATGGAAATCATGTAATTCCTATTCATAAATTCTAACTGACCCTGTTATTAAATTCTTAATTTTGCTCAATGTTGACATAAACACGCACTCATTAGCTACATTCCAACTAATGTTGCTTCTGGCTGATTAACTTGATTTGAACTTTTCTTATTCATCCCGCAGATCCGCCAGGCCTTTATTTTTCCCCTCTGTCTATATTATATGAATTATTTGTTAGAGTGACTCTGGGCTTGTTTAATGTGCCAGGTTTTATAGCTGAGGCCACTGGCACAGCTGCTCTCTCTGTAATCTTCCACTTGTACAAGCAGAGAGTCAGCCTCCGCAGTATACAGCACTTCCAAATCATAGAGCCTTCTTTCAAAAATCAATAGGAGTGCTCTTCCTCATCCCTGCTTTGAGCTTTAAGGAAAGGGACTTTATCCCAGTGTTTGTTGAAACCTGTAGTTAAAGGACCTGCTTTGTGATCTTTGTCGACTCCTGTGTGTGAAAATGGCAGCTGAATTTGTTTTGCTGCTTTGACAACCCAATGCTTTCCAACCTATCCAAGCATTCTCTTTGCTTTAGTTGGTGCTCTGTGGGTGTAACAAGATGTAATGAAACGTGATCATTATATAAACCCCATTTGCTTCCATCATTCATCTCTCCAGCCATACCACTGTCCCTGTAAACAGACTCACATGCACACACACACACACACACACACACACACACACACACACACACACACACACACACACACACACACACACACACACACACACACACACACACACACACACACACACACACACACACACACACACACACACACACACACACACACACACACACACACACACACACACACACACACACACACACACACACACACACACACACACACACACACACACACACAGTTGGATCTATCCAAGAGGCAATTCTGAGTTTGGCATAGATTAGCATAGACGTTTCCCTCTTCCCGTGGGTGCCACAGTGTTGAATCAGAAGTAGTCTTTATGGGAATATAATGAATTGCTCTCTAGGGAAGACATCTCATTTTACAATAGCTATTTTTTTTACAAGAAAGACCTCTACATTACACCTCTTCACCACATGAATAATGTTAAATATTGAAGTTATATTGGAAAAGGAATCAAGTCATGGAAAGGTTATGTTAATAGGCCACCGAAAATAAAACAGTAAACAACATTACTGTATATATAAAAAAATAGGTTTTATTTATTTTTATGAAAACTTTCTAGTTTAGTGGAAATGACACCACAGCTGTAGCATAGACATGATTTAAAAAAAAAATCATTCTAATATAAAAAATATCAAAATGGTTTATATTTATTACAATATTTGCTTCAGTTAACATAGTTTAAATGTGTAATAATTCATATTTTTATTATGGATTATTATATTTATTTTTACCTTTTTTTCAATTTAAGATTGAAAGTTTAGATCTGAGACTGATATAATTAACATATCTAAAAGGCAAATGTTGATGGTATGGTAAAACATTTCCAAGACAGTTTGAATGTAGTTCTTTAACAAAAAGCTGAGAGAAGTTGAGTGAATTTTAATAACAATCAAAGCTGGGTACATAAAAGTGCACAAAGCTGAAGAAACGGCTATTAGCATGTTAGCCGTTGAACTGCTCTGTGGCAAAAACTCCCTTAGAGTTCATTTGAAAGGTGTAGATCTCACTGATCAATTTTTTTTCCTCAAATGTTATGAAACATTACCTTCAAATATGGCCCAACCAATCTAGCTTAAAGCAGCAAGTCAGCAATTTCCCACCAATTTTCACAGAAGACTTTTAAATACCCTGACCTTGTCAGCAGTTCACGTATGTATTCTCACTGTGAGCCCAGAATAGGTAGGGAAATTCTCTGGAGAAATGCAAAATAGTAAAAGCTAAAATGTGTTTTGTAAGAACTTCTAGATTTAGCTCGTTCCTGTTTAAGACGTTTCAGGTCTGTTAGCTTCCCCACCTCTGTTACAGCTAATGAACTGTCCAAGCAAATAAGATCAGCTGAAGGAGAGCGGATAAGTGTCAAACAGAGAGTTACTATGTGAGGTGCAAAGGGACGGTCAATGAACTCGATCTATCATGATCCAATCCGGTGTCTGCGGTAACTTCTGCATTCAGGAGGACAATGACGATATATCTGTCCCGTTTTATGTGTGTGTGCAGCCCTTTACACATTGGTGTAGTTCTTTGGCCTGATGCTCCTTTTGACCTCTCTACAGTTGCTTGTGCAGAAATTCCCCATCCCAAATTTGGCATTTAGTTGAGTTCACATTCAGGATTCATTTAGAGAAAATATCTTTTTGCAATCAGCAGTGAAACTGTGATGGTTGGGCTTATTTCGAAAATCAAAACATAAAAGACTGCCCTGAACTCTCTCACAAGCATGAAGAATTAATCGAATGAAGTCAGTAAGGCTGAAAATGCAGTTGCAACAGTTGTCCATGTAATAAAACCCGAAAGCATAGAGCCACAAACATGTACAGGATGCTGAACTTTATCAAGGTACAGCTTACAGAGCCTTGTCTTATTATGTGACGCTGTTTTGTGATGTTAGAATATCCAGCAGTAGCATAGGATCCAAATTTAGGCGTACAATCTTTTTACTCTGCATGAATTATAGTAGAAAGGCTTTCCATCTTAAAATTAAGTGCTTTTTGACATGCTCATTGATGCATGTTGCTGTCTAAGTGTCTTTCATGTGTGTTTTTCAACGGTTTAAAGAGATAATTCATGACCAAATCAGAATATTAGAATGATTTCTGAAGCATCATGTGACACTGAAGACTGGAGTAATGACTGCAAAAAATAAATAAAAAATCAATAAAAACAAACAAATTTGAATGGTAGTGTGTGATTTTGTTTAAATTATATATTTTTTTTTATAAAAATCTTACAGACCTCAAACTCACCTCACATTATTAGATCAATATTCCCATGCCAGAAATCAATATTTTAGTTAAAACTTCCACAATAATATTTTTGGGAAAAGCTAAAAGCTCTCAAATCTCCAGGTCCCTGTAGATTACCTCATGTTGGCACTCCGCTAAAAGGATCTGAAGTGTAGAGTAGTCTCAGTCACAAAATATTTCTCTATGTTTCCATCCTTGACACTTTGTTTGTTTACAAATTTTTGTCAGAGAGGAAGACATTAGGCCATAAGGAGCCATCTCAAGTCATGTGAGCCCTATACCCTCTAGGACTTCTGCATTATTAAAGTCTTCCACACAGTTTAGCACAAGTTGAGTGCTTTCTCCGCGGAATGTATCATTCTTCGTGGGTGCTCTTGGGTCACAGCTACAAAAGCACACCTGATGTTAGGCATAGGGGCAAAAGGGTCCAAGTGCTGTTTTGAACCCCAATTATTCCATTGTATAGGCAAAAACATTTCTTCAAAACATCATCTTATGTGTTTCTCAGAAGAATAAGAATTAAACAGGTTTCAAATAACATGAGGGAACAATGACAGAATAATATTTTTTGGGGTGGACTATCCCTTTAAATGCAAGATCCTCTGTGCAACAGAACTTCTCAAACATCTCAGCTTCTCTTCAGTGTTTTCCCTTCTTGATTTGTGAGTGAGGGATGTGGTTTGTCTTGTGTTGAAGTGTTGAAGTGAATGTGTGCACTGTTTATCACGTAGAAGGTGCTGCTGAACAGTGTGGAAGGTCACACATTTGAGAGAAAAAAAGGGCTTCTAACTAGGAGCGTGTATTTGTAAATTCATACAATTTACTATTTAAAAGTTTGTGGACGGTACAAAAATGTTTTTGAAAATAAAATATGCTTATGCTCACCAAGGCTCCATTGATTTGTTTAAAAATACAGTAAATATATTGTGAAATTTTGTTATATAAAAAATGAAATATAACAAATACCTTAACTTCTCAAGTAAAAGATTTTAGAACCGTGTCTAGAGACAAGCTGGAACTGCTCTGACCTTATCAGCCCGTTTGTATCCTATTATTTGATTCGTTCATGTCACTTATGACAGAACAGCTAACCAATCACGATGAGCTCATCTTGGGAAAAGATTATACATCGGAAACAGCTAATCCCTTTTAAACCTGGCGGTTGTTCTCACTAAATTGCATTGTTATATTTCGGAAAAGTTTTACCTGCCAACTGGCGACTGAAACCGTTTCATTTATTGTCAACGCCAATTTATACTCTCATTTGGCTCTTGGCGAGTGTTAATTTTAGGCCCTGTATATACAACCAACCCAGGATTTTTCTAATATATATAAATGTTTCATTAAACATTCTGAAGCCATTAGAAAAATCCTGGGTTGGTTTAGCCATTAACTTATTTACTTTGGCTTAATTTAAATGAAACCTATTCAGGAAGTAATTCCAATTGTCCTTTATATATTAAAGCATCTCAGTCAGAGAGGTGTTACAAATTGTATTGGTCTTTTTATTTTACTGGTCTCTTGTTCCTAATTGTGCTTTATTTCTGAGTTAAGGAATCAATTCACAGGCTCTTGGGCTGAATCGGATCGTAAATCTATGATTTCCTTCCGAGAGCTTTTTTTTGTGGTTGGCATGGTCTTGTGGGATATTAAGTGTGGACACCGTGGTGCTCACAGTATTGTGAATAATTACCTCACATTAACATCTGACATCATCGAGAGCGCTTACATCAACGCTGAGCGCTATTCTTTCAGCCGCATTAGTCTCTGGTGAGCGTCCACTCTCTGCCAGTCCCTATATTGTGTTTATAGAGCGAGTTACATCACTACCACTCTGTAACAACAATTAAAGTGCTGACACTTCGGCCCACTCCAAGCTCTCCATTCAATTAAACCCTTTCCCATCACTGTCTCCTCTTTGTCTCCTGCTCATAAACCTCTGTCAAGACTCTTCATTTACCCAGGCGGTGTGAGCTGACGGACTAGATCGGAGACTGTAAAATCATGACTTGTCATTTGTCACTGCTCTGTTCCTTGCTTCCTTTCCTGCTGCCTCCGTGAGAGGAACCTCTCGGCTGACTTAACACTGCTCACGCTGAAGTATGCTCACGGTCTCAATACGACTGGTGCAGCCCCCGCTGGGTCAGGCTGAGGACATGTAACCTGCCTAAGAAAGCATGTATGGCTTCTCTTGAACATTGATGTAAATGTTTAATGTTATTTATTGTAAATGCTGGTCTCGAGGGAATTTAATGTGATTGGCCCTTTAGGAAGGTCTCATATGACTCAATTGCCAGGAAAGAGCTGGACATTAAAATAACATCTGTGTAATCCGTGTCACATGCTCTCCAAAAATGTAGTACTTCAAAATTCAATAAAGTAGTTAAAGTATAATGTATAATATAATAAAGTATAAATATATCTGGAAGACAATGTGCTATAGCATGCTAGACTGTATCATATATATATATATATATATATATATATATATATTAAACAGACAGTAGGCTTTAATTGTGTCACAGCCATAAACTATAGTTTTGTTATACATATTTTAGCAGTTGCATGAGGAGGAGGGACTTTGAAAGTCTGCTTGGAAAAAATCTGTGTAAACTGTTGCTAAAATCAATTTAAATGCACTTCAAAATTCTCCTTTTAAAGGGTTTGTTCATCCAAAAATGAAAATTAGCCCATGTTTTACTCACCCTATAGGCATCCTAGGTGCATATGACTTTCTTCTTTCATACGAATCCAATTGACACTATATTAAAAAATGTCCTGGCTCTTCCATGCTTTATATTGGAAGTGGGTGGGTGTTTTTGTTTAACAGTCTAAAAAAGTACAATAAAGTACATCCATCCATATTAAAATGGGCCTCACATGGCTCCGGGGGGTGAATAAAGGCCTCCTGTAGCGAATTGATGCATTTTTGTTAGAAAATATCCTTATTTAAACGTTACAGACAGTTTTCTCTAACTCTAACTTCTCTAGTTAACGGCTAACTGTGGTATGCGCATTCACGAGAGAGGGCCTTTCTGGCAGATGACGTAGGCGTATATAGCGTATGCGCCGGTGATTTGTGATGAATGTGGAAGCACAGAGAAGAGAGCAAAACAAAACACTGGTCACGAATTAGAAGTACAAAATGAGGATTTGTAAAGAAAAATATCGGAGCATATAAATATTTCTATACAAGCTAAGAGTAGACTGGTTTTCCTTTGCTCCTGTAAACAAACGCTGATTCTCACGAGACTAGCATATTCTCACCAGTGCATGCGCTACGCAAATGTTCTACGTCATACGCCCACAACGGCTTCTGCGTATGACAGTTAGCGCAAGATAGTGAAAACAGTTTATAACATTTTAAATATGGATATATTTCTTACAAAAATACATCAATTCGCTACTGGATGCCTTTACTCATCCCCCGGAGCTGCATGAGGCAATTTTTATCATATATAGATGCGCTTTATTTGACTTTTATGGACCGTTGAATGAAAACACCCACCCTCTTCCATTATAAAGCTTGGAAGAGCCAGGACATTTTTTTATATAACTACGATTTGGATTCGTCTGAAAGAAGAAAGTCATATACACCTAGGATGCCTTGAGGGTGAGTAAATCATGGGCTAATTTTCAGTTTTGGGAAAAATATCCCTTTAAATAAAGTGGTGACAAGTCAGTAGACCTAATATATAGACTTTCTCTTCAAACTTTCATGTAAATCTTCACCTAAAATCTAGGTAATAATAATGTATAAACATGTTACGCATCAATTAACTACATTTTTTATACACAATATGCGGCTGCATTCAGACAGTGTGCTATTCCAAACATGCAGAAGGTCAGAGAAGAACAGTCGTCGCCTGCCTTTCATCCTTTCATTCTCCCAATTTCCTCTTATCTTCTCTGTAAATAGAAAGGAGGAGGTGTGCAGCTGCTTTAAGCTATTGTCAGCTTAGTTGCCACTCTGAGACATAATCCTGTTGTCCGTCTCCTGCTTAGGAGGGCAAGATCTATTTCACATTACTGCTCCGCTGCCACAAGAAATGGCAAAATGAATGCTTTGTGTGATAAATAATGTTGTATAATGACTTGCTGTTTAATTCTTGAGATCATTAAATTAATTTGTCCACTCTGTCTGTATGCTTTAGACAGATATACTGATAGAAAGAGGAAATGCGAATTTGGATGAGTAATGTTTTTCTCATAGATATTGATGGATATATCATTTCTATCCATCATATTTAAATACTGCATTTGTTTTGAAGAATTCAGAAAGCAACATTTAGTCATTTAGATTGTTAGGGAGTAAAACACATGGTGTTATTAAAATTATTATTGAACATTATTTGGTGGTTAGAAATGAGCAAAACTAGTGTCTGATTTTAAAGACTAGCTGTGAAGAAACATTGCCACTCATTGTATTTCTCATAAAACATCACAGAGCAGACACAATCGATGCTAATCATTGTCTGACAGGTGATAAGAGGAGGAAGAATTTACTTCAGAACACTTTCATCAGTTTTACAGTGAGAGAGAATGATGTATGTATGTAAGAATGGCTTCATGGGACTTAGAATATAGTGCATGAGTCGTATATACTTTTTTATGGTGCTTTTTTTGGAACTTGACAGCCTCTGTTCCTAGACACTTTCATTTCGGCAAAGAACAAACCTGCACTTCGAAACAATATGATGGTTAGTAAATGACAGAATTTTCCTTTTAGCCGGAACATTTCTTTTAATTTACTGGGAACATGTAGCTTTAAACTGTTTGCGCTTGTGTTAAACATTCCCTCTGTGACTGAACAGGCTGCAGCCAGAAAAACTAAGGAGACAAGAAAAAAGCGCAGTGGGAATCAAAGATGGAGATAAAAGAATAGGAGGGGGCCAGTGGGAACACAGTGCCCAACTGCCTGTGGCAGCCATTGACCTTAAGGTCAACATGGTAGCAGGTTCAGTGTTTTGACAGGAGCAGCCAACTGTAGAGAGAGGAGTGTGCCCGCTGGCACTTCATGTAGCCAGTCGATGTGCGTTAGTCTAATAAACTGCATGCTATCACTCGTGTGTCTGTTTTACACACATCCGACCAATCGCGTAGCGCGGTTGTTAGTCGGAGACGCTGAAGCCGTCATTGGGACCTGCCTTTTCACATTACAATGTTTGCCCTCTGAGTAACACTGCTAAACAGCTCACCCTCAAAAGCTCTGTCACCAAACATTAGCGAGAACTTCTCCTCCTCCTCCCGCAGAGACACGAGAGCACTGATTGGACACTTTGAAATCTGATGACTTGGTGAGAAACATGTCTGACCTGGACATGACCCTTTGGACTGTGTATCAGGAATGTGCATCCATACATCAGTAATAGCCAGGGCTACGTAGAACACCAAAAAAATCAGTTACTTAATCAAGAAGAAAATATTTTTTTATTTTTCTTAAATTTTTGAGAATATATATTGGTTAATATAATATATATATATATTATAATTAATTAAAAAGATTAATTTAATCGCATGATTGTCATGAGTTAACTCGCGATTAATCGCAATAAATCGCACATTTTTATTTGTTCTAAATGTAGCTTAAATTAATACTTTTCAAGTTTTTAATACTCTAATCAACATGGGCATGGACAAATATGGATGCTTTATGCAAATGTATGTTTATTATTATTGAAACCATAGTCAACATAGAGCATGAAGACTAGACATTTTTCAAAGGCAATATATGTTTTTCAAAGAACTTGTTCATGTCTATTAGACACGAAAAAAAGAAATACACGGTTCCCATTACTTCTCTTTCTTTGCACTGAGCAATTTACTTACACAACCCTGTTTACATTTTTTTGCAGGACAGGGCAGCTCACTTCTTCTTAACATGTAAAATGTACATAGCCTATATTGTTTATTATTACATTTGTTTGCCTCTCTGTGCCCACATACTATATTTTGATGCAGCTAAATTCTCAATAAAACAGTTTTCATTAATATATTTGACTGTTTCTGTTGTCAGACAACGGAATGAATATGAAAAGGTGATTGAAACGCGACCCATTAAGACTACATAACTAGCTTTCCTTTAAAAATATGTTAATTTGCACAAAAATCCTTATAATCAAGCCGTTGTCTGATTAAATAAAATATCCATAAGATAATGACAATAGCTGTGCTGTTATATTGGCTATAATTGCATGTAAAATTAGAGAAGCAAGCAACAATATCTGTGTTTAACTGAATTAAGCTCTGCTCTTCTCTGCCGCACACTGAACAGAAACTGAGCAGATGCAGAGAGAGAGAGAGAGATATGTGTGTGTGCGCGCTGAACAGAAACTGAGCAGATGTGTGGGCGCGCGAACAGAAACTGAGCGCGCTGAAAGAGAGAGATGAGCAGATGAGTGTGTGTGTGTGCGCTGAACAGAAACTGAGCAGACGCTGTGTGTGCGAAAGAAACTGAGCAGATGCTGCAAAACTGAGCAGATTGCTGAAGAGGGTAACACTGTGCATAAAGTGGTCTCAATGGCTAAGTTGGTAACACTGTGCAATTTCAGAAAATATGCACTGCTTTAATCGCGTGTTAATAAAATTAGTGCCGTTAAAAGGAATTTGCATTAACGCGTTATTAACTTTGACAGCACTAATATATATATATATATATATATATATATATATATATATATATATATATATATATATTCAGTTTCAAAATCTACCAACTACCAACAAAAACACTCAAATTAAAGAATTGTATGCACACATGTAAATTGCACATAATGCATTTTTTTATTAACTTCTAAATTATATAATTTCTATTTGTTGTTGAAATATTATCATTTACACAGTGGCTGCCATACCGTTTCATATTGGCTGCCAAAACTTGAACTAAATAAAAAATATGTATTTAAATGTACATTAAATAATAAAGACATTACAGGTAAAGATAAAATATAATGATGTATATAGTCTAATATTTATCAAAATGCTCTTTTCTAAAATTAATTTAGCAAATAAAAAGCTGTAGACACTGATGACATGCCTGAGGTAAATAAAATGCGACGTGACATTTTTTTTTACAAGCTGTTTTAATGATGTCTTTCAGCAATTGAAACACTGATTACATGAAATGTCCGTTCTTGTTTATTTTGCATTAAAACTAGTAGTAAAGAGGATGATTGCACTTTGCGCTGCCGTTAGAACTGAGGCTTCTATACAGCAATCTGTCTCGCTACATCAAAGAGTGCCAAAACAGCATTTGCTGTCTGAATTTCCTGAAAAACGTAATTATAACCGAAAGACATTTACTGAAAAATTTCGGTCTGACTATGCGTACCGTTACACCGTGTCCTTATAAATAATAAATATTTATCTTTTGAGGGCGGTCAGGTTATTTCACAGATATTTCCTGTGGCTGTTGAAACAAGATGGGGAATCATCGCTGTGGGGTGTGTTGTGTATTTAATGGATAAATTACAACATGGAAAAGACATTATATATGGGCCCTAGATGACTGTTCAAAAAGGGTTTCATGAAGTGCAGAGTTGACTCATGTGATGATACTTATGGCTTCAACACTGGAAGTTTCAAAATACTGCTCACTGAATATTACATTCTCATACATGACTAATGATCTTGAACCATAAATCATGCCGCAGTTAGCACTGATATTATCAGTATTATTAGTTGTAGTATTAGTAATATTTCCCTGAAATCACGCTAGGTGGGTAAACGTGTACCATATTCAAATGCAATCCTCCTCGTTGCTTTGCTTTGACATCTTTGATGTCTTCGTATCATGGTCACGCATAAACCCTCTGAAGAATACCTTTTTTTCTGTCTGTAGTTTCTGTGAAACTATTGGAGAATATGGTTAGGCGATGAACGAACGCTCATAATGAAACAGAAGAAAAAAGATGAAAGCCCCCTATGTGGAATTTCAAAAAAACAAACTCCTACTCAAAACGTGTAAATGAAAGTTTTTCTGAGAACAGTGTCTTTGATGGACAGTTTCGTGATTGATATTGTGCATGCCTCAGTCACAATTACAGCTTCCTGGTAATACCTTCACTTGACTTATCTGAATCAGAGAAGGCACAATGGTTGAGAAAAAAAGACGACAACAGACTCCGATCTCGGATGTCTTCAAATAAATGCAAAGCAGAATCATAGTAAGAGGCAGTAATCTATTTGTTTAAACATTTTATGTCATATCCCTCTAAGAAAAAGCCATTGAGGGTGTTTACATGATCTTATGGTCCTGTGTGGGCCTGGGGCTCCAGGCTCCCCTTGTTTGATTATGAGATGTACAACTTCACATATGTGATTTCAAATAGGCAAAATAGAGTTGTAAATTGCAATATGTTTCTTAATTTTTACAGAAGAATAGTGTGAAAGCTACATTACCAAATTTTAATTGCTTAACTGTAAGTTACTGTACTTTACCATAGGTAAAGAAACCAAGGTTAGAAACTGTATATGGTTTACCGTGGCATTATTATGTCATTTTACAGTAACGTAAGATTTTTCTAAGTAAAAACAATAGAAGGACATTCCCAGAAGTTCCAATGTCACATCAAATATGATTACACTTTATATAAAGAATTTTTCATTTTTGTTATCAGTATTATACATTAGAATGTTTTTGTTTATATTTTCTGTGACTTGAAGAGATAGTTCTCCCTAAAATGACAATTTGTTTACTTACCCTTCCAAACTTGTATGAGTCTCTTTCTTTTTTTAACACAGAAGAAGATATTTTGAAGAATGTACTGTAGGTAACCAAACAGTTTGAAAGTAGCCTTTGACTTCCATTGTATTATTATATATTTTTTTTCATACTATGGAAGTCAGTGGCTACTGTCAACTGTTTGGTTACCAACATTCTTCAAAATATCTTCTTTTGTGGTAAACAGAAAAAAAAAAAAGAGGTAACACTTTAGTATAGGGACTAATTATTACTATTAACTACAGTAGTTTCTTATTAGCATGCCTATTATTGTCTGTTTATTAATACTTATAAATAACATATTCTGAATGACCAGATTCTACATCCTAATTCTACCAAATACCTAATTATTAATAAGCAGCAATTTAGGAGTTTATTGAGGCAAAAGTCATAATTAATAGTTTGTTAATAGCGATAATTGGACCTTAAAGCTGCAGTCCGTAACTGTTTTGTGTTCAAAATGTACAGCATTTATATAATAAGCGAGTACGCCATGAATCCGTTTTCCAAATTGTGTTTTTGGCTTATCCTAAATCACTAGAGTACACCTATAAGAAGTGTTTATATTCAGACTATTTTCGACTAGTTTGGGTAGGTACTGCTGCGGAGTAGCCCAGTGCCTGCGTGATTCGTCATAGACATAAACCGAGGGAAGTAGCTCCGGCAACAATGTTCTTCCGCAAGACGCATGCAGTTCTGTTTATTAACTGTTAGAGCGCCAAAAGTTATGGACTGAAGCTTTAGAATAAAGTGTGACCAAAAAATAAACTTAACTTGGATCAACTTGACTGTGAGTAAATTATGATATATACACACATACTTACAAGTTGTAAAATATACAGGCACCAGTATGCCATCTCATATTACTGGAAACATTGTTTTACAGTATTTTTTTACAGTAAATTGACCAGTATGTGTAGCTATGAAAATGAACACATTGAAAAAGATAACAACATTATACAACATTAAATGGGTAATACTGTGTTCCAAATGCATTTTATCTATGTGTATTAGTTTATACTGTAATTGTATTATATCCATAATCTGTCTTTGCTTACAAGTCTTTCAGCTTATTACGCATAATCGATGTAAAACGTAAGCATCTAAATGCACTCCATATGTGATGATGACCTTTCCCCAACAGTTTAACCTTACAGGCTGTCAGATTGTTTAGAATATCTGTTTAAGATCGTGCATGTGAGCGTGCCCAGTGATTATGAAACTGTTCTAGTTCTGCGGAGAGTCCAGTGAAAACATTTCCTGTCAGACTCGAAGGGAAACTAATATTACCTAAATGAATTCTCTTGTTTCATGTTGTTTGCAGAGCTTGACATTTGATTACTTAAAGAATGTTCACTCGGCATTATATTAACTTTTCCACCCAAATGTATTTAATATTCAAATCTACAAGAGTTCAAAACCGCAGGAGGCCTTTTGTCAGTGGAACATCTTGAATCATATTTAATATAACTTATCTCATCCTATTTTCTAAAACGAGTGCCCAGAACTGTTTGAGTGTAGAGAGAAGATATGGTGTTTTAATGTGTGTGGAAGGAGATAGTCGCATTACTCCGTGCCTGATTGCCTTTCATTGTGCAAGTTCATCGAAGCCCCCAAAAAGACGACAATCACTACGTCTCGCTGACTTTGACTACGACACGAATGAGTGAACGTAACAAGGGGTGGGCGACGCAAACTCCCTTCGCACCAATCCTATCTGACCCGCAGTCCGGGAGGCCAAAGTGAGACATCTCTCCCATTTATTCAGACACAAACAATACGTAGAGAGCAGAAAGAGATGGAGGGAGTAGCACTGGGGTTTTTCCCTCTGTGCTGTACAATCGCTAGCCCCCCCCCCCCATCCGCCCTCTCGGTTTGAAATGCAAAGTTAACAGATTTACCCATGCCCTCGAGCTCTGCACGCTCGCTCCTAATCTATTCTAATGTGTCAAAAAGCCTTTCCTTGGAGTTACAGACAAATTTCACACTCAAGTTGTTTGTAAAAGTCATTCTGAATCATGAGTTTTAGTGGAAAAGAAAGTTTCTTAAGTAAGAGACTGTTCAGAGATGCTGCAGTAGCTGGACTACTGGTTTACTTGGCACACATTGCAGAAAATTACAGAGCTGATTTATGAGTTTGTTAATGATATCCATAAAGTAAGGTTGGGTTAAAGCTGTTGGTGCTCAATATTTGGTGCTCTTGTAGGTAGTGCTAATGTCCAGATGTTTTTATAAACAAAGAGGCATCACTTCAACAAAAGGGTTCCAGATCTATCAGGCATTTTAGATTAAAGGGATCTTTCACACAAAAATATGCATTTGTTTATCATTTTATCACAGGTGCAGTCCCATTTACAGTTGCTCTGCAAAATTTAAGGGGGGAATCCAGTCATTTCAATAGAAATCTGTGCAATTGGGAGTTTTGCGTGAGGGTGAAAAAGTTCCCCCATGCAGATTTCGCTAATGATCAAGTTGGTCATGCTAATTCACTTTGACCAACAGAAAGCTGCTTGGTTTGAAAGTGACTTCTGTGTGAGTAGTGCTACACTAATGATAGTTGACAATGGCCCTCCAAAACTTAATTTCCTCGCTGTAACACAAATAAAATAAACAGATTTTGTTTTTACTAGGGCTGTCATGATATCAGATTTTCTCTACATTCAGTCTGGCCTGAATAATTCACAGTAATGATATTATTGCTATTAAAACATTGCTATCAGTATAATTCTTCAAACTTTTTAAATTTTTTTATATTTTATTTAATCACACAGGTCAAGCAAGTGTTTGTACTCAGAGTATAACTGTACAAAACATTCAAAAAAGAACACAGAATGGGGTTTCTAAAAGCTTGACTTTTTTTTTTAAGTGTCTCACTTTAGCCTGTCATGTCCTCCAACATGTTTTTGTGCATGAATTGTAGCAACACAGTGTGTTGTCATTGTCTTTTTTTTTTTTTTTTTTTTACAGTTTATGATGAAACCAGCATTAAAGTGCAAAACTGCCATCTGCTATGTTGGTGTGTCAACCAGATATTATCATATGTGTAGCATTAACAGAAAATCATTATTTTATTATAATTATCTTTTTTTAAATACCATGGTTGTCATTAGTACCAGTATCGTGTGATACCCTAGTTTGTACTTTGAAAGTCAGTGACCATTAGACCCCTTTCATTTCCAATGTATTTCTATTGAATGAAAAGATGTGAATATATGTATACATTGTTTTTTTTGATGATGATGATGATGATGATTTTCCTTTTGCTGGTCACTTATGTCAATGCAGCTGACAATGTTACAATCATGTCACTTTGCAGAACATTAGGAGTTAATTTTAACATGAATTTAAAAGATTCTGATCACCCAGAAGTTGTGAACAGATGCATATTTCATGTGTACTCTGACAAAGTTTAAGACTTCCGTAAAACAGAACTTTCCTAATTTGTTTGCACAAGGAAATCTGCGATGTGCCATTTCATACCAATCTTCTCCTACCCATGATTTCACCCTCAAATAAAGGAACGATTTCCTCTCCTCTAATCTAATGGGTGTAAAATTTGCCATGACAATATAATTATTTTTGGGGTCCTATTTGCATTTCCAGCCTAAGTAAATGTTAGGGTTTAAGGTCTTTATAGATAAATTAATAATATCAAGTATTTAAAATAGCATGAAACATTTAAATTGAGTAATTTCACTTCCTGAAGGGCACGTTTAGGGTATTTTACATTTGCATGCAGACAGATACATCGGCCCTAATCACTGAGACGGAAATTGTAGTTAAGAGTGTGACATATTTCACGTGGCCTTTTTCGAGTCTATCTGACTTTGTGTCACGAAGCCTGAGGTATTATTGTTAAGATAAAAAAAAAACATTGTCTATCATTTTCCTCATTTTAATAGGTGCAGCCCAAGCACATTAAGATGACTCAAATACAGTTTGTCCTTCATTTAAACAATCGTATCCATGATGATTTTGTCTGTGAAACCAAGGACAGAACTCTGTAATACTTTTTTTTTTCCTGCTGCTAAGTGTGAAGTGTAAAGATGAAACGTGACTAAGTGCTTGAGTTCCCACTCATCTTAATTTGCTCTGTTAGGTTAATAAACCTCTGTGATTGGTTACCTTGATTGGTCATCACGCTCGCTGTGCCACACAGACCTCTTCCTGACTTTGCAGGAGTGCTGTGAGCCGTAATAACAGGCCATATTTATGTCTTTAAAGAACAAGCGTATGCCTCAGGCATGTAGGATCAGTCTTCTCATCATGTGATAGAGACGGTAATTGATTTCTCATTCTCTGGCTTAAGGCAGTAACCTAAAAAGAAAAGCATAGGTTAATGACAGCTAGTTTGTAGGTCATTAGAGAATGTAACACTGGTGATCTATTTGAAACAGACTTTGCTATTAGACTTTGATTTTGTTATATGTAATTGAAACTGGCACAGTCACCTTGGAGGAGTCATTTACTTCTGCCCTCTACTTTAGCTGTACAGTATATGCACAGATGGTTATACAGTATGTTATCAGCCAGTGAATACTTTTTTCCATGATATTTATTTATTTACTTATTGATATTTGGTCTATTTAGGCAAAACAGTTGACTTTTTTAATGCAATTTATAGATGATTTCATGATATCATTCAGAGTCACTAAAATACTAAATAACAGCCTAATAAATAATAATGATAATAAATCATAATAATAATCATCATCATAACTGAGTGCCATGCTTTTTGACATGCATTAATATTGTTAAGTTGATATTAATGTCACTTCAATATTTGCACATAAATGCATGCATACATAATACCATTGACATTTCAAAATAGAGACTCATGTTTGTCAGTGAACTTCATGAAGTGTTTTTGATGATATTATTAGTTTTATATTCTGGCAACGCCACTGGCATTGAACTTACAGGTTACAGTTGCTTGTGTGATAATAATTATTAAGTACATTTTTTTTCTTATTTCAAACTTGTAAATTATATACTAATAATATATTAAAGATAGTATATTTTAAAACCAATAGTTAGTCAAATTTTTTCTTTTTATGATTTTTTTATTTATTTTACATTTATAATTTTACATGTTTTGCCTTTTTTCTTATGAAAAATTATTTCTACTCATCTGCAATATGAATAAGCAACATGCATATTTTCAGATTGTGTCAGAATTATATTTAGAATATTAAATTGTTATTATAACCTCTGTATAATTTACTATACTATACTAATTTACTACTAGAACATATTTAAAATCTATAGAAATTACATTGCAGTTTGACAGTTTGCCATCTAAAAGTATGTGACAGTCTCTGTCACCGCTTTTGTTTAACAGGTTGGTTTTAACCGTAGATTCTTGGTTTAAAAACGTCTTTCTGACCCACTTACTTCAGCAAGCCACCTTAACCATGAAACCCATCTAAAGTGCATGATGCAACAGCGTCTCTCCTTGCTCAACCAAACACTTCCTGTCTGAATTCGTGGAGAGATGGGCATCACCACAAGATTAAAACATTTTTATAGGCACATTCGCTTCACAGACGTGTTTAAAACATGCAATTCTGCTCGAGGCAATGATGTGCTATCATGAAGAGTATTACTGAATGTTTCATCATGAAATTAGAGTCGCTTTGGTCTTCATTTAGCTGTTTAGTTATGACAGAAAAGCCTTCTATAGATGAAAAAAATCTGCCAAATATTATAGAATGGAAGTATCTCTTTGGTCTTTTAATGCAATCAGACAAAGCACCAAGCGCTCTACAGCTAGGATTTATTTTGATCTTTGATGGTTGTCGCTGGGTGCGTGCTTATTTGAATTTTCAATAATCTTTTTACATCTACAGAAATCGAGCCTGTCCTCGGGCTCTGTGACACAGCTATTGTTGGACACTGAATAGATTTATCTGCGTAGAGATACAGAGCCAAATGCACCCAGGAAACCAAAGAAACAAATCTTTCTGATTTAGCCTCCATCCCATGCGGCCCGCTAGCATCAGCACAATTGTCTTTACCCTCGTCCGGCTGCCCATCACTTCTCTCTCTCCACCAAAACAATTTATACCCTCCTCTTGACTCTAAATCTCAAAGCTTTATTAGCTGTAGTTTATGAGAGGATGTGGTCTGGGCACTTGCCCTGTGGATCGATCTGCAGTAGACAGGCTGCATAATTACTGTACTTGCGCTGTGAGATACGGGATGATTAAATTGTGCTGTTCTGAAGTTTCTATGCCCCCTGATGTTCACTAGGGACCACCTCTCTTTGTAACATGTCTGTCCCATCATTAATGACCATTAGCTGGTTTCCAGGCTGTGATGGATAGTAGTTTAATGGTTTGGGCTGTTGTATAGCTTGATGTAGATCAAGCTTTGGCAGAATTGTCTTTTAAAATGGTCTCTTTAAATTCATGGCTTAACAATTGAAATTTGAATTGTTTTGAAATAACAGGAATTAGAACTTATTGTATTGGAAAAAACAAACAAAAAAACAAGTAATGGTATTATGTGAAATTAAGCGTTTTCCCACCCTGATCAATAAAGACTAAATCCTTTTAATTTAAGACTTTTTAAAATAAATAAATATTGTTTATTTATTTATTGAACTTCTTATTAAATTATTGAGCTATTGAAAGTCTATAAATTCAGCATTCAAAGTTTGTGTCGATAAAATTTAAATTTTCTTTTTATTTCTGTATATAATATATATATATATATATATATATACCATATATTATGTAAACAAAAACTATTTTGAATGCGGTTGATTGCGATTATTCATTTGACAGCACTAATATATATATATATATATAGATAGATAGATAGATAGATAGATATAAATATATACAGATTAATTTTGATCTGAAATTCAACCAAAGTATAATGTATTTGTTTCATTATTAATTTCTTTTTAATACTGTTTATCAATAAAAATGTTATCTTTATATATTTTTTTTGTCTAATATTTTTTAGTTTTTAGTTCTATTTTTGCTTCCTCAGTTTTAGAATTCAATGAATTGTTTGTGTCAATCATGCAGCAACAATAAAACACGTTATTTTGCCCAGAGGACAAAAAAACTTAAATTTAATTTCTAATGTAATGTTTATTCCTTTTTATTTCTTACAGAATTCTGCCAGCCCAGCTGCGGCAGGCTCCAACACCCCTGTTACAGGATATCGGCGCATGGTCATCCCAACTCAACCCCCTCTAACTGCCACCAAAAAATCAACCCCGAAACCACAGGCCTCTCCGACCGCCCCTCCTCCGGCTTCATCTTCTCCACGACCTCAATACCAACCTGCTCCCCAGCCTGTCCCCGCATCCTACACCACCGCTTCTACTCCGAGCCAGCCAACCTTCAATGTTCAGGTCAGGGCCGCCCAGCTTGGCCCCCAGCAGCAGCCGGTCCGTGGTCCAGCGCAGGTACAGTACATGCCGGCTCATCCCAGAGGCCCTGATTTTGCATACGGGCCTCCTCAGCCAGGATTCTGCCCTGCTCCATCTGGAGGCTACCAGGACCAGCACTATGGTGGAGCTCCTGCTTATGGAGGTCAGAATGCATGGAGAGCAGAGCCAAGTCACCATGCCGCTCCTCCACCCAACCAAGGGTACCAGCCCGCTCCCCCGAAAAAAACCTACATCACTGATCCACCTGCCAGCCTGGCACCCTTCGGCGGTGGGCCTTCTGCTCCTCATAAGGTAAGGGCCGCATCTATAGTATGTTCCAAATAACAGTAGAACAAACAAAAACAGATGGAAGAACAAATCTATGAAAATGTTACTTTGCAAAAACATTCAGGCCTATAACCAATTTTCCCATTTTATTGAATTCATGAAAGTATGTTCTATGCGATGTGTGTTTTAAATCACAGAAACGCAAACTGAAATATCTTAATATGGCATGTAATCTGTGTCACCAAATGAAAAACAAATGTCTTTTAAAGGACAAAATTGCCTTATCAACTGTTGTCTGTGAATAACTCAAATAACTATCATATTTTCTAGATAAAAAGACACAGAGATCATTATTCAAGTTGTGAATCTATAGGTCAGAAGGAATAAGAAACTTATTCAGCCAATCACAATGCACTGTGCCAGTTGGCCATATAGAGCAGACTGTGCTTGTCGGAAGGAGGGCCTTTGAAGAAAATGAAGCGTTTGAGAGAGGTGGGGCATAGATGACCTACGATAATGTACATTATTTGAAACATTGTGTTTTTTGAACATTAAAGCATGTCAACATATTCTGTTACACCAATTACACAAAATAATGATCATATGAAAAAAGCATCATATGACCCCTTTAAACTTATAATCATGTAGGCTACTTTGCATGCGCTTTTGTATTAAAATAAATTTACTTATTTAAAGCATGACAGAAGATTAAAATAAAAAAACATAATGATTTAATATGTACTTTAAAATAAAACTTTTAATTTAAAATTATTTCAAAGTGCCCTCTTTAAAAGTGTACTTATACAACATTTTAATAGTCAATAGTTCAATGTTCATGAACTTGTACTCTTTTTAAGTACACTTAAATGGGCTTTTATTTCATTAACACTATATTATCTGCAAGTACAATTTTCATTGAAGTGGAAGTACACTACACAAGTACACATTCAATGTAATTCACAGCACCACTTTTTCGCAAGGGCATCCATTACATTGGCCTGAATGGGAGTTTATTTGCTAAAAAAACTGTAAGAGTGATCGAGTAATAATGTGGGATTTTATGGTCAGATGAATCCAAAATAGTTAGATTGGTTAGATTTGACGTGATACGTATAAGTTGAGCCCTTGTCTCACATTTTTCAAACATACTATTCATTTTTTTTATGATAATACCAAAAAATACTTTTTAATACAAATAATACAATTTTGAATAAAAAAATTAATTCTTAATTAAATAAATTGGATTTAAAACAATGAATATCTTTGAAAGACACTGAAAATCATAAAGGTTATGGAAATATGGTCATTTTTATCCAAGAGCAGGCGTGATGACGGAAAAGTACACACAAGCACACGGCTGTCCTTATTCTGTGCACAATGAAAAATTCATGAAAATACTTTGAAAGTGTGTGTCTATGTTTGTGTTGTTTGTGTGTGTGTGTGTGTCTGTATGAATAATACATTTGTGATAATTAATTATCTGTTTTCGTGTCCTATGATTGTGTGTTTAAGCTTGTAGCTTGTGTGTTTTATGATTTATTGATTGTGCATGAGAGACGGAGAGCATTTTCAAAGGCTGCTTACCACACAATACATGCTCCTATTTAAAATTAAACCTTGAATCTTTACAGTCATAACAGCTCATTTAAAGAAACATCACAGAAACTTACCAAGAAAATGAAACTCTGCTTTTTCTTTTACAATAATGTGCGTGCACGTACAGTATGTGTCTTAAAGATCGTGAGTGTAAGTGACTCATAAGTGTGTATTCTCAAGATTTTATTCGTCACATACACAATTATACAGAATATAATCAGCAGTGAAATGTAAGTGTGTTTGTAAGTGTGTCTTCTACTTAGTGTTTGTGATTTAATTGCTTCAGATGGCAATACAACAGGGAGTTCCTTTGCATCCTTTATCGGAATCTTCAGAATAAACAGTTATTTTAACCTTTATGAATTGTTAATGCTGCTTCTCTGTTGGGCTTTACACTTTCTGACTCTATTCGTCTGAATAGAAACTGAATGTTTATCTTATCTTACCTCAGACATTCACATATCCCTTTCTTTATTTCTCTCTCACTTTCACTCTCTCTACTCGTATGTCTTCTTATTTGACATCTAGTTCTAACATATTATTTATTGAAAGAGGAAAGAGGATGAAAATATTTATTTAATGTAGTTTTGTCAATTTAATTGAAGGATTTTAAGTCTTAGTTCCATGCCTTAAAGTATAGAAATGATAAATGGTTAGGTCAAGTGATTATTCATGCTTGGTGATATACAGGTGCATCTCAATAAATTAGAATGTCGTGGAAAAGTTCATTTATTTCAGTAATTCAACTCAAATTGTGAAACTTATGTATTAAAAAAATTAAATGCACACAGACTGAAGTAGTTTAAGTCTTTGATTCAAATTAGAAAACTTCATAAGACCAATAAAAAAAAAAATTTGTGAATTGTTGGCCTTCTGGAAAGTATGTTAATTTACTGTATATGTACTCAATACTTGGTAGGGGCTCCTTTTGCTTTAATTACTGCCTCAATTCGGCGTGGCATGGAGGTGATCAGTTTGTGGCACTGCTGAGGTGGTATGGAAGCCCAGGTTTCTTTGACAGTGGCCTTCAGCTCATCTGCATTTTTTGGTCTCTTGTTTCTCATTTTCCTCTTGACATAGATTCTCTATGGGGTTCAGGTCTGGTGAGTTTGCTGGCCAGTCAAGCACACCAACACCATGGTTCATTTAAAACTTGGTGCTTTTGGCAGTGTGGGCAGCATCCTGCTGGAAAATGAAATCAGCATCTTTAAAAAGCTGGTCAGCAGAAGGAAGCATGAAGTGCTCCAAAATTTCTTGGTAAACGGGTGCAGTGACGTTGGTTTTCAAAAAACACAATGGACCAACACCAGCAGATGACATTGCACCCCAAATCATCACAGACTGTGGAAACTTAACACTGGACTTCAAGCAACTTGGGCTATGAGCTTCTCCACCCTTACTTTAGGAAAATTCAAATCTGCTGCAACTCATCTGAAAACCACTGAGAGCTCTTCATTCTTCTCTCCCTCTGCCTCTGACTTAAACTGTGCCACTCGACAACTGTATCAATTACCTTCCCCTCTCGTCATTCCAGCAGAATTGTGTTTGGTGCAATCCTTTTGCTGGGGGCTCGGTTGCTCGGTTTTTGCATTCTTCTTTTTCCTTACACTCAACTTTCTGTTAACATGCTTGGATACAGCACTCTGTGAACAGGAGCTTCTTTGGTGAAGGAATGTTTGTGGCTTACCCTCCTAAAGGGTGTCAATGTTGTCTTCTGGACAACTGTTTGATCAGCAGTGAACCATGGTGGCCAGCCAGAGAGACCATTTTGAAGGCTCAGGAAACTTAGGTGTCACCCTGATTGGCATGTCACCAGTGTTAGATAGTGAAGGTGTGATGTGAGCCAATGGCAATCACAAATGATACAAAGAAGCCAAAGACTTTTTGAAATTTGCACTGATTGGCATGTCACCATATTCTAATTTGTTAAGATGCCAAAATTCACAATTAAAAGAATTAAACTACTTCAGTCTGTGTGCATTGAATTTATTTAATACACAAATTTCACAATTTGAGTTGAATTACTGAAATAAATGAACTTTTCCACGACATTCTAATTTATTGAGATGCACCTGTATATATACACACACATGTGTGTGGTTATATATACATACAGTATATAAAACACATGCACATACAGACAGCTACTCATGCATACACCCACACACAGAATCATTCAGTGCTACTCTCTGACCTTTGTCAATAAACTATCTTCGCTACTAAAAAGCTGCATTAGCAAAAAGGTGGTAATGTCACTGTTTTTGAAGTGATTCAATTCAGAGCTTCACAATAACTAGAGAGATGCTGCACAAATGCAGGTAATTCACACATGCAGAATCTCTCTCTCATTCCAGTTCATTCAGGTAAATGTAATCTTGCCACGCTACTTGATTTTACTTTAGATCAAACAAAGCGTAAATAAAATAATGGAAAATAACTGTTATTTGATCAATCCAGTCAATTTATTTGTACACTGCAAGCATAAATGACAACTTTAACTTGTCTGTTCTGTCAAGTGGCCATAGTATAAGCAGACTATACTAGATAATAATGACATATACGTTTACATTTCTAACTGGGGTTCTAAGGTAATACTCTCCATAACACTGTTAATGAGATTACTGTAGTGAGTAGAAAAAATACACACTCTCATCTTAATATGAAGTAAATATTTTCCAGATAATATTTAATAATTTATTTTTGATTTAGCACAATGACAATATGCTGTCTTTTTGTTTTAGGAAGGTGTCACTTGCAAGGGGATCATCACATAGTATTTAGGATTTAACACAAGTTTTCATTTAACTTTCAATTTCTTAGGTTTAAAATCGAGCTCCATGCTTTAAAACTTTAAAAATCTTATCAGTTGGCTCTCTGAAATTCAACGAGGCAAGAGAACATCGGTCAAAACTAGAGAAGAAACAAAGTGTTGACACTGAATGCCACATGGCAGTTTCCCGTCTTATCTCTGGTCTTCCCCCACGGCAGAACTTCTAGGTCACTACATCGGAGTCCTCTGCAGGAAGACAGCTCGAGGCGCCTGAGAATCAGTTACTCTTTATAAAATTTCCAAGAATATCTGGTAATGTCTTTCACAATCAGCCCAAGGATGGAAAACATCCAGTCCAATTATAGTGATGCAAAACGCTGTTATTAATATATAAGAGTGATGGGATGATAAGTGGCAGGCATTTGGGATGTGTTTTTTGACTTGTTTCGTAATAGGTCCTCCCTGCTCCACACAGATTCTAGTAGCCTTTTAACTAGAAATCGTTTCTGTGTCATTGGTTTATTTCTTGAGAAGCAGAAAATATGCAGTGCTTTGCAAAAGAAACGCCACACTCAATAACTTAACGCCATTCAAAAATTCAAAAAGACAAATATTATTATGGATAAAGGTCTCTTTTTTTGGAGTTGCCTCAGAGAGCCATTAAACTGATTCATTCTCTACTGGCTGCTCCATGGAGATGGCTATTGCGGTCTCCGCATACACACTCTCCATAGCCACAATCTGGGGAAAGAACACACCCTTGAGCCCACACTAATTCAAGGATTTTATGCACTAGTACAAACAACTGCAGCCCCAGCCTTTGGGAATCGCTCATCAAGGACTGTGTTTAACTAAACACAAAATAAATACCACATTGTTGGGAGCAGCCTCATGTATTAAGAAAACAAATTAACATTATTCGAAACACAAGTACATTATGCTGTGAGATGGCTGCTCTAGTCCCAAAATAGTGCATCAAAAAACAAAAAGATAATGTTTTACTGGTCTTCGAATTTCTCTTTGATCAACCCCCTCCCCCCAAAATATTCTTATTGCATTCATTTTCTGTATGTTCTGATCCTTAATGCAGATTTGTTGTTTCAGTACTTAATTCATATAAGAATGCTGGTTCCTGAACTTTGAGATAAAGTAGAGCATGCTTTATAATGCCAGGATTTTGTATCATGAGGAATTATCTAATGGATCTCAGTAATCGTAGATATTTTCATATAGGCTACTGTATTTTCATACTTTTGCATAAACATAGACAAACATAAACATGTGTCCATTAAGGTTTGTTACAACATTTTAACAAAAAAAATCTGTTTTAAATAAATGCTATTCTTTCTATTTCTCAAAGAATCCTGGAAACAAATAAGTTTCTCTTTTCAAAATTGATAATAATATGATCTAAAAACTCAATCACTAAATCGACATAATGTCACACTGAAGACTGGAGTAAAGTCTGGCATTTAGCACACAAAATATTTGCAATATGTTCTTAGTAATAGTGATTGCTACCAAAGATGCTGAGAGCTGACCTCTGACCTTTTTAGTCCTAGTCCTTTGGAGACTATTGGTATAAAAACCTGGTTCACACCTGGTTCCACATTGCTATTCTCCAGCAAAGCTCATTCAGGAGTCTTTGTAGACTGTACCAACAAAACTTTTCATCCAGCTCTTGCTATTTTTGTGTCGCTGAGACTGCTTGGCCTTGTCTCATGTTGAGTTGTAATTGGCTTTTAATTGATTAAGTGTGTACTTAATGCTGTACCACAGTGACGACTTTAATTGAGCCTACCAACATGTTTCTACGGGATGTCCTTCACCTTAAAAAAAACAACAACAACATTATAAAACCATATATGTTACACCTGCCTCACCAAGCTGCTGCAGATACACTTTATTGGCTGCAGTTGTGATGTTTTTGTGCCATATCTGCATAGGTCTTGATGAAGAACCTATTTAAATTAGGCCTTATTAATCTAATTATAAAGCGACTCTGCTTTGGATTGCGAGATGTTTGAAGTGAAGAAAATGTGAACTGTGTGATGCCATTTTCACCTCTTATTGTAATTATGATTTCTTTAAGCTTCATAATCTAAGGTCTCCTATCACCTGACTCCTCTCATGTCAGGCAAGCGCAGTCATCAAACATCCAGCTGAACGTGAACACTAAAGATCTATAAAACAATTATTTTCCCCTTGAAAGCAACGCACATTTCGAAAACACAACAGCACGGTGACCTCTCTCACAGCACAATGCATTTGATCCTGATGTTTTCCAACTCAGCTGATTCTGTCGTTCTAATGAGAAGCTTTTCCTGCCCTTTTAGCCGTAATCTGTTTATTTTCCTTTCCGTCTGTATCGCCACACTTTGAACTTAAATCTCTGAACGGAACAGCGGCACAATATAAAAGCCAGATTAGAGTAAAAGCCAAAGCTGTCAACTTTGTCTTTACCGTTGTCAATTTGTCCAGATGTCATGTCGGGACATTTCCATAACCCTTCACACAATGCAAAACCGACTTCGCCAACTAATCTGATGTATAAATAATCTCAAATATCAAGCAAATAATAAATGGCTTAAGAGCAACAAGCAATGACCATTTCCTGGCCGTGGTTCATCGAGAGGTCTGCGCTTATATATTCGCTTCCATTCGCGCTGAAGGGGATCTTTTGCTTTGTGTCCCTTGTCACAATGATCATTAGATGTAATTGAGAGCTGTCACGGAGGGTCAGCGTCATTATCGCTTCCCGTCCAGTTGTCCTCATCGCTTGGTGCTGATTGGCTGAGCCCCTCAGGATCTCGTCTCTGATTGGTTTGCGTCCTTGATATTAGAAGTAAGGTGTAAAAGTGAAAGCTTTTCACATCAACACAGCTCAAGGACACTTAATTAAGCAAATCTGCCAGCAAACGTTTGATCTCGTTTTTCGAATGGAGGGGGAATTTCATGGCTGCTGGTTCATTTAGCGATTTCTTCAACTCTCTCCATCTTTTCTGATCTTCCTCTCCTTCTCTTTCTCTCGCCGTGCCTCTCTCTCTAAATTGGGGAAAGGCTAAGCTGGATGATAGCTTGTGTTATTGCTGAGCTTGAGTGACAATTGACAGGGGGAGGATTATTCTCAACTGCTCAACCCCTACAGGCGGCTAAAGCCCCCTAGAAGGTCAATGATGGTTTCAGCTGTCAAATATTCAGCTTTCGTATGTTTGACGTTGTGCTCCCCCACCCATCTCTCTTGCTCTCTGCTTTTAGTGGAGGCTGTTTTCTTCTCTGACTCGCATATCAACATTTGATGGGACCTCATCAACACCTGCTCAAAATAAACTCTTCTAGGACATCATTAAGGGGCTCTCTGACCCATTACCAACATGTCAGGCCCTTTTTGGTTTTACACATGGAATATCACTTGCATTCTTTAACCATGATTAATATTCGGGGGGAAAAAATCTGCTTAAAAGTAATACTTTTATTCATCAAAGGCACATTAAAATAATCAACAGTGATGCAAAATGTTTGAACTTTTAATTTACAAAAATAAATCAATAATATTAAGCAGCACAACTGATTTTAACAATTAGAATTGATTTGGAACAGGAAAATAAACAGATTATGGCTAAAATGTCAGGAAAAGCTCCTCATTATAACGACAGAATCAGCTGAGTTGGAAAACATCAGGATAAACCCACTGCTCAAAAACCTACATTAAACACTTCTCTTATAGAAAACTACAGACCTGTCTCTCTCCTTCCATTCATAGTGGAAACACTCAAACGAGTTGTTTTCAATCAGGTATCATTGTTTCTTTCACAGAACAACAAACTGTACTCTAACCAGTCAGGTTTCAGGAGTGGCCATTCAACTGAGACTGCGCTACTCAGTCACTGAAGCCCTGCGAATTGCAAAAGCCGATTCCAAATCATCAGTCCTCATTCTGCTGGATCTATCTGCCGCTTTTGACACTGTCACTCATCTGATCCTCCTGTCCACCCTCTCATCACTGGGCATCACTTGAATTCCACTTCACTGGTTTGAATCATATCCCACTGGTAGGTCTTTCAGGGTGGCCTGGGGAGGGGAGGTATCCAAAGCACATCAATTGGTCACTGGGGTTCCTCAGTGATCGGTTCTTGGACCCCTCCTCTTCTCCACATACACTACATCACTGGGTCCATCACACAGGCACATGGCTTCTCCTACCATTGCTTAGCTGATGACACACAGCTCTATCTCTCTTTTCAACCAGACGATCCAACGGTAGTTGCACGGTCCTCAGGCTGCCTGGCAGACATCTCGGCATGGATGAAAGAACATCACCTACAGCTCAACCTGGCAAAGACTGAGCTTCTTGTCTTCTCTGCCACTCCAACTCTACAGCATGACTTCACGATCCAGTTAGGTTCATCAATAATTACCTTGTCAACTTCGGTCAGAAATCTTGGTGTAAGTTTTGATGACCAGCTGACCTTCAAAGAGCACATTGCAAAGACTGCTCAATCTTGCAGGTTTGCACTACACAACATCAGAAAGATCAGGCCCTTTCTGATAGAGTATGCTGCACAACTTCTTGTCCAGGCCCTTGTCATTTCTAGAATGGACTACTGCAATGCTCTTCTGGCTCGACTTCAATCAAACCTCTACAAATGATTCAGAATGCAGCGGCACGACTGGTCTTCAACGAGCCCAAAAGAGCCCATGTTACACCTCTCTTTACCTTCTAGCACTGGCTATCAGTTGCAGCTCGCATCAAGTTCGAGACACTGATTCTTGCATATAGAACATCCACAGTCTCAGCACCCGCCTACTTCCACTCACTATTACGAATCTACATCCCCTCCAGAAGTCTGAGGTCTGCTAGTGAGCGACGCCTCGTGGTACCATCACAGAGAGGCTCAGCTCAAAATCACTCTCCAGAACATTCTCGTTCACCATTCCTGGCTGGTGGAATGATCTTCCCACCCCCATCCGGAACGCTGGATCCTGTCAATCTTCAAGCAATAACTGAAAACTCATCTCTTTCGACACTTCATGACTTCATCCTAAAAAAAAAAAAAAAAGTTATCTTTCTCTTTATCTTTATCTCCTTCCCTTGCTAGCTCGTACTTATTTGAACAATGCCTGAGACTTGGTGTTACGAGCACTTCCTCTGTCTGATTGCCTCGTCAAGATGAATAGCTTTATGTATTCCCCAATTGTAAGTCGTTTTGGATAAAAGTGTCTGCAAAATGAATAAATGTAAATTTATTTGTTTTTTTTAACGATTTCTGATGGATCGTGTTAATTCAATTTTGCTATTACAGGAAAAAATTGAATCTGAAAATATAATTAAACAAAACTCGGTCTCATAACATCAACATGACTCTATTTAATAATCACTTAATAATCAGTAAGATATTTATTATTCTCTACCATTCGTATTGCTTCTATGTAAATACCCTGTACAACCTGTTTGCACATTCTTCTTGCACATTCCTGCTTATATTATTATTTTTTAAGTCTACAGTAAACTGTCCTGCACATTTTTTTTTACCTCATTTCTTTTCCATACCTATATTTATGTATATTTTGTTGTACATATGTTTGCATTCCTTATAATTGCACGGTCCATGGAGCGGACCTGACTTACATTTCACTGCTGGTTATATTCTGTATAATTGTGTATGTGACGAATAAAACTCTTCAATCTTGAAATAGAAAAAAATATTTTGAAGTGTAATACTATTTCACAGTATTACTGGTTTTACTGTATTTTGATTAACATAAATGCAGCATCGGTGAGCATAAGATACCTTTTTCAAAAACATACAAAAATTCCCAAACTTTTCAACATATTGTAAATGCTGAATAATTGAAGGATATTTGGTCATACTAAAAACGTTTGCTGAAAAGTTGTGCATATAACTCTGGTTTTGAGTTAAATAAAAGGTCCTTTGTCCCTACAGTGGCCTTGTCTGACCTCTGTCATGTCCATCGGACATGAAGAACAACCCCAGCACATGGTTAACTTGTATGGATGGTGATAGCAGGGTATCTAGGTGTTCATTACAGTGGTTGTACAGTAGATTATCTTCAATACTGTATACAGGAACATAAAAACACTCAAATGGGTGTCCAGCCCTGCTCCTAGATGGCCACTGTTCTGTAAAGTTTAGCTCCAACCCCAACTAAACATACGTAAACTAGCTAATAAAGGTTTTACTAGGCTTTCTAGAAACTTCCAGGCAGCTGTTTTGAGACAAGTTGGAGTTAAACTCTGCAGGACAGTGGACCTCCAGGACCTGGTTTGGACACCCCTGACATACTTGCACAACATTCACTGCAAAATAAATCATATGCTTTCACTCTCCGGCAAGAGTGTTGAAAAAACTCATACTCACTCACAATCACATGCAAGTGATTGCAAGTTTTATTGATGCTGAGAAACCCTTGTTTAGCCATTATTTTTTGCAAATTTTTATACATTACCATTCAAATTTTGAGTCTCTTAAAAGGCTTCATTTATTTTATCAGTAAACAGTAAAACTGGTGATATTGTGAAATATGATTACAATTTAAAATATATGTTTTCTCTTTTAAAACATTTAAAAATATATATTTTATTCCTGTGATAGCTAAGCTGAATTTTCAGCAGTCATTACTCCACTCTTCAGTGTCACATGATCCTTCATCATTCTAATATGAAATATTATCTATATAATAATCTATATAATTCATATTATCATTGCATTTCCTTTCTGAAAGTTGTAAGTAATTTTAAACTGTTTTCTAAATACAGTATATCTACAGTACTTGTGTTCTTAGTAAATGCCCTCTTGTCCTTTTAAATTGTGTTAATGATTTTTACTGAGCATATTCTGTGTTTGTTTGTTTAGAGACAATCACATAATTAATAAATGAGGAGCAAAGCTTGCTCTGATGACAGAATACATAGCAGGAAGTGAAAACAGAGCAGCCAGTGTTTCAGTTGTTTTACACAAGCCCTGCCTCTGCCCTGCGCGTGCGCGCACACACACACACACACACACACACACACACACACACACACACACACACACACACAGAGTTTAATCTGTTCCTGGAGAGTAACTTCTCTTGTCAGTGTTAGCCACCAGCAAACAGCCGAATCAGCTCTCAGCGTTCCAAATAGATCTGAACTCTTATAGCTCTGTTGCCCCTCATTGAGAATCTGGGAGATTTTGTCTGGAACAAAAATGTCTAATATAATAAACAGAGACAGAGTAAGTAGCTAAAGATATACAGGTCCTGCAGTGCTGACACTCAGTAATATGATTTACTGCATTCTAGAAACATAGATGCTCTTGGACCTGCCATGGCTCACTTTGAGCACTGGAAGCACATGGGTCTAAGTTCTTGACAATGGCATCCAATGCTTGTGACCTTGTTCTTTATTCGCTTGTGAATTTGAAGAGTGACAAGCCATTAAACTGATTGACAGCAGGGTCAGTGTAGTTTAAGAGGTTCTGTCTACGGGAGAACAACCCTCCCCTCCAACCTTCAAGTTCAGTATTAACAGAAGAAGAAATCATTCATGCTTGCAAATACGGCAGATGCTGGCCATTAAAAAATAGATAAGGGCCTCATAAGCTGTGCAGTGTTTCTGGCCCTTTAGTTACCTCTCTTGTGTATTGTTTTGAGGGTCTTCTCAAAAGAAGAATATTGAATGATAGTAAACTAAAAAGTAAACTTGAGTTAGCAGAAATAATGTGGTCAGCAATCCGGCATTGTTTAGGAAAACATGAAATTCTGGCTATTTCTTTCGCTTAAAGAAAAAATCTAAACGGAAGCCGAATTGACACAATCAGGGACTCATGATGACATTTAAAGGTCATTCTCCTAAAAAAAAAAAAAAAAAGGTTCACTGTACATTAGCAAGTAGCTGTCTACATTATGTTTGCATTGTGAGTTAGTATGGATGTCACGCAGGGCTCACAAGTTTTACTGGCCTCATTATAAAATAATCATGTTTATATACAGTATATATATATATATATATGTATATTTGCTAGAAATAATATTTCTATTTTTCGTTAAATATTACCCTTTTTAGTGCTGTCGAATGATTAATCGTGATTAATTGTATCCAAAATACAAGTTTTTGTTTACATAATATGTGTGTGTTCTGTGTATGTTTATTATGTATATATAAATACACACACACACACATACGGTACATATTTTGAAAATATTATATATAAATATATTTAATATAAAATCATAATATTTTTTCTTAAATATATGCATGCTTGTATTTGTATTTGTATGTGCATAATTGTCACGATCCACACAAGGAGAAATGAGGAGAAGCTGGAGAATACTTAAAACTGAGGCTTTAATCAAACAGAAGAAGGGATACAACAATAGGAACTCAGGGGTGACGTATAACAGCGGACACTAAAGACAGGGAAACACGGGCTTAAGAACACTAGGTAATAAACGTAAACAAAATAATTAAACAAACACAGCTGGAACTAAATTAACTAGTAATGACAGGAACAGGAACAGAACCAAATATGGACATACATAAGGAGACGTGTGTGTGTGTGTGTGTGTGTGTGTGTGTGTGTGTGTGTGTGTGTGTGTGTGTGTGTGTGTGTGTGTGTGTGTGTGTGTGTGTGTGTGTGTGTGTGTGTGTGTGTGTGTGTGTATTTCTTTACTTTGCACTTTGCTATTTTTTCCATTTTTACCACAATCAATGCTGACCTGTCAATCTTTGGAGCATCACCACAAATTGTGTTTTCTCGCATAGCCTATTTATGTTCTATATGTTGTGGATCTCATGAAGATAATACACCACTAACAGTGCAAGTGTGGTCAGACAGTACATCCTGTTGTGTTGTTCTTCAAATCATAAATCAGTAACCCCCCCATATTTATGTATGTGTGCAAAAGTGTTTTTCTATGTGTGTTGTAATGTAGGTGGTGCTCTTGCGTACAACCCTTCTAGAAAATGAACACATCGGCCTTATAATGTTACACTTCTGTGTAATATGGTGTGGATGGATGGATTATTCAGTACCGAATGTATTGAAGGTTTCTAGTAGTGCACCAGCAGAAAACTGCAGAAGTGTTTGGGGACACTTAGGGACATCCTGTCTGTTTAGGAACATGAATACAAACCCTGCTTAGAAAGAGGATGTGTTTAAATGTAATGTCTATGCCCGTTTCACATGAATTTGTGGAGGATTTAATGTTTTGTAGGACTAACTTTCAATGAACTACAGATCAAAAGTCTATTTGCTGACAACTTCTCACCTTGTCAGTGTTGAGACAGAATTCCCTTACTCTAATTTAGCTGATCTCTCAGGTTAACGATACTCATACTCAAACCTTGTGACAAGTGATCAATTGCAGTTTTTTGGCACTGCATTTGTGAGTTCTAAAATTGGTTGGTTATTGATGTAGCTGTGGGCCTCCGCAGTTGGTTTCTAGTTGCTTGAGCGTTTTAAAGTGTAAAGGTTAAATGACCAATTTGACAGAAAGCTGGAAGGATGTCAATGAATCAGGTTTCACTTCTACCCCAACTTTCTCCCCTGTCTCTGTGGGGTGCAGCTCTGTAGACCCCCAACTCCTATATAGCCACCCATGTCCTATCTGATATAACGCCTCCTTTTGACTGGTAACACTAAACTGTTCACCTTCTAAACGTTTGCATATCATGTCCTTGTAAATCTCAAGTATCCATTTCATTATGTAATCAACAAACACTTTGTAAAGTCAATAACAAGTGTGTGTGTGTGTGTGTGTGTGTGTGTGTGTGTGTGTGTGTGTGTGTGTGTGTGTGTGTGTGTGTGTGTGTGTGTGTGTGTGTGTGTGTGTGTGTGTGTGTGTGTGTGTGTGTGTGTGTGTGTGTGTGTGTGTGTGTGTGTGTGTGTGTGTGTGTGTGTGTGTGTGTGTGTGTGTGTGTGTGTGTGTGTGTGTGTGTACTCGTGTAAACAACGGCAACAAGCATTACATGGTTTTTTAATAATTACACTGAATTAACAAAAACAACGGAAAAAGGGGAGGTTTTTTTTTTTTCCGTCTTTAAAAAAAAAAAATTACGAATCTGGTCGTAATTGTGTAGTTCATGATGTTGTACATTTTTGTGTTTGTTGGTGTGTTTTACACACAGTCAGTGTAACAGCCCACCCACATGACTAAACACAACATTAAACAGTGACAGGTGGCACCACCATGATAAGTGTTTCAGCAGCAATATTTTGTTTTACCCCAAAAATATATATTTCAAATGACAACGAATCAGCAAAGATTTGTGATCAGGACTGGATAATTGCTGCTGAAAATTCAGTAAAAATCACTAAATTACATTTTAAAACACATTAAAATATAGAATACTTAATTGATTTGTAATATTTCAGTTTTTACAGTATTTTCAAACTAATAAAGGCAGCCTTGGTGAGCATATGTAATTTCTTACAAAATGATAAAAAAAATGAACTGCCTCCAAACATTTGAACAGTAATGCTATTCTTCAATAATAGATACTGTAGTGATATTGTTTAATTGTCTAACTTGGTTAATTGTGTAAATATCACAAGCAACATTTCACATCATGTTATTTTAAACTTTGAATGGTAGTGTATACTTTTTCAGTTTCCCCATCAGCACTTTAATAGGCTTCATATTCTGCTGTAGGTTCCCTTGTTGGTATCTTTGCTCTGTGAGAAGGAAGCTCCGCTCCATATGGGCTCCTCGGAGGGAACTTGAGGTCAGTCTCTGCACTGGCTAAGCGTGGATGTTTTGTAGAGGACCCAAACTGCTGACAACAGTACTGCTGGTTTCATTTGTCAGAGTGGGCGCTCTGTATATCAGGCAGGCCGAGCCATGCGCCCGCCATTAATAATAAAGCACTGACACTCTTCTGCTCCGCGGTCCTAGAGCGAGCACTGCCAGCGCAGTAAATTACAGCTCAGATCAATACTTCTCCGTCTCTTTCTGAGAGAGAACATTGCTCTGCCAATCAATCTGCATCTATATTGTGTGTTTTGTTTGTCAGCAATTTCAGTATGGAACACAATGAGACTTTAATCAGTTACATTATTACATACCGTTTGTTGTAGCCAAGTACGTACTCTGAGGAGCCAAAGAATTGCTATTGTTAAGTTGAGTTTAAATGAGATTGGGAGGAGCTTGTTCATTTAGTCCTGTCAGTCACGTCCGGTCTACAGTTTAAAGTGAACTTTCTCAGTTTGATCAATTTAGATCAATTCGGTGCATCCCTGCTCAATAAAAGTAAAACTAATAATAATAATTGAAAAATAGAACTCTTGTTAACACCAGACTTTTAAATGATATACTGTAAATGATAGAATTGTCCTGTGATGCATTTATAAACACGGTTTAACATATTTGAAATTAAGCATTGTCCAAATTAAACTAGTGGAGTGTGAAAAGTGTGTCTCAAGAAAGTTTACTCTCCACAAAAATAAAAGTGCCATTACATCCTTTTGGCCTCTTGTCCGTGTCATCAAGATTATTGTGTTTGGGTGTCTGGGTGTACTGTACTCTACTGTACTGTCCTCCCTGCATAACAGCGACCCCTGCTGAGCGGCATGTCTTACAGCAGGCTGTCACTTTCCAGTTTTCATCATGCTCTAGTTCTCCTCTGTGCTGGACCGCACTGTTTTAATCCTCAGTCTCCCTTCGCATTCTCTCTCTGTGTTTGTGTATGTGTGTGTGTGTGTGTATAGGTGAATACATGTGGACAGGAAGCATTGTGCTCATAGCTGGGTGTTTTATCTGTGGAGGAGATAATTTGGCGTGCTGGTGTTTGGACAGGAGATAACCTTCAGACCCTCATTCAAATCATCTGTCATTTGCCTAGAGTTTGTTACCAGTTGATGGGAAGGATTGACTATCTGCATGCCGAGCAAATGATAGGGAGGTCAAACCAGTGAATCACAAAGAGGAAGCGCACGAGAGAGCCAGGACATAGATTTTTAGGTGTGAACCTGTGTAGATGTTCATTACACTCCCCGCCAGTGTTTAAATATAAATAAATGGCACCTTTACTAAAGGCAAGAACAACATAACGACCGGCAATTACAGCCGCGCCGAAAGAACACCAGAGGATGTGTTCAAAGACAATGTTTAGTGATTTTTTTTATGTGTGTAATAATAGGTAAAAAAGAACAGCTAACTGTCACTTATGCTTCCCTCTGCGTGTTGAACCCTCGATGAACATCTCTTATAACCCGTACGCTACCTCACTCCCTCTTCCTCTAGCTGGCTTTCTTCTTCTAGGGCCGCTCTTAGCACTTCAGATTTGCTCTTATCTGTTAGCACGGAGATGTGTCAGTTCCCAAAACCTGACCTACTTTTATACACACACACACACGCTCACCTCCGTCATGCAGCGAGAGAAGCATCATACATTACAGACTACATACGTCAAGGCGAAAAGCGATTTTCTCAGAGTGTAGCGTATTCATATGCTCTTTGTGTCAGTGCAGACTTCCAATAGTGGAAGTTTCTTGATCTTTCTTTTTAATTATTAGCAATGGCATGTTTTCTCTTTTCATACAGATCTCCATCATCACAGTTTCTTTCTTCAGACTTGCCTGTTGTGTTTTTCCCACTTACTTTTTAATTAGAGCTGAAAACAACATGACCCATTTTATGCAGAGGCAAATGTATACTTTCTGCGTGTAAGAGTGTGTGTTTGTATTTGTGTGATTTCTAGCTCCTCTCTAGGTGGCCTTGAGCTTGTTTTTGCCTCTGTTGTGTTTTTTTTCACTTTCTCCCGCCCTGCAGTAGCCGACTGTCCTTTGCAAGTGTATTTTATTTATTTATTTTCACGCTTATTCGCTTAATGCCTCATACCATAAAATGTGACAGATATCTGTGGTATGTCGCTATGTATCCACACACACACACACACACACACACACACACACACACACACACACACACACACACACACACACACACACACACACACACACACACACACACACACACACACACACACACACACACACTGTACTATGGTTCCAAGTATTGTAAACAAGGTCAAAATGGGAACTAAGGGTAGCGTAACAATGGCGTTAAATCTGCTAAATTCTTGCTTGAAACTTTACTATAATGCATTTGCATTTCTATGCATTGAAAGAAGTACACTGAAATATAATTTGGTGTAGAAACTATTTTCACTCAAAAGAAATAAATATAAAGTAATGTTAAGTAACACGTTAAACATTTTAGAAGTGGAAAGGCTGAAATAGCCTTTTCTTGTAAACATACTCCAATAATCATTGTGTCTAATGATTATATGTCTAATATATTACAGTGTAACCTATTGTGGAACAGTATTACAGGTGTGTCATTGAAAAGAGTGTATACGATAAAAGGAGAAAAAAATCTAGCTTAAAATGTTTATATTCTTGTTGCTTTCATGTTGTTTTGAAAAAGTTGTATATGATTTTCAAGTAAGATTTGTGTTTTGTAGTAACAAATAATAAAGTATTTCCTTAAAACTGTAACTGTACACATCCTAGTTATTATTATTATTATTCAAATAATTATTTTTTAAAGTATATTGTATTTTTCTTACAAATATGTCAAAATAAATACGGTGTAATAATTGCATGAATTAGCGGTATTAATCAAGAATATTATTAATACATCATAATCATTAATCAGTAAATATTATTTTAGTTTTTAGTTCAAATTATTTAAAAAGTATTGATTTATTGTCCTTGACGCAGTCATGAGGGTCTGCAGGGGTCCTCTCTGTTATGTCTTTTTTTGTTGTTGAATAAATTAGTAGCACTACATCATTGACCCCAAGTATCAATATTTCCTTTTTTAATTTGTAATATTTAACTCTTACAATTATTCTCATTGTTTAGTCCCCTTACATTTTCATAGTACTCCATTTAACATGATATATTATAACATTAAGTCAAGTCAAGTCACCTTTATTTATATAGCGCTTTTAACAATACAAATTGTAACAAAGCACTGCACAATATCAAATAGGAAAATTGTGTCAATAATGTAAAATGACAGGATTTAACACTCAATTTTCAGATGAATGCATTTCATTATTGAATTTAGTAATGGCATTGTCCAGCTCAGTTCAGTTTAAACCAATCGTTAAATTCTTTGTATTCCCACTCAAGAGGAGTGTGCGTGTCTTGCTCATTCTCTCATCCACTATCTCTCCCTCTCTTGTCAGCCCTGTCATTTTCTCATTCAACTTCTGTGATAATATTAAACACCAGACATAAGCAAATAGAATGGAGGTGGTGCCCATCATTATTCTAAAGGTCCATCTCCTCTTAATCTGCACACGAATGGGTTACAGTGAGAGATGAAGGCATTTTTCTGCCCTCGTGTTTCATGACAGAAGGAGAATTTTATATTTAAGTGTAGAATTAATTTTTTCAAGATACACACTTATGGTTGCTCATTGTCATACACTGAGTATAAGTATTGTTTTTAATTTGATCAATAAAAGTAGCCAAGATGTTTCATTTTAGAACATTTAAAATCTCCCATTTCACGTTTTCTACATGGTAAATTTTAACAGAGCACTTGGAAACCCCAAATACTGGCAGAAGTTAAGGTTCAAAAAAATAAAAAATTGTTGCATATATTTTTTTCCTGCTTCTACATATTCTGTCATGGAGGGCTGGGGAATGAGAGATAAGAACTGGGAAATGCAGAAACTGATGTTCAGCGGAGGGTAAAGGCAGTTATGTTCAGTACAGTAGGAAGTTGTTTGGGGTTGGTGTTTAGCCCATGGCCCCACTGAGCATGCTCCATGTGGGGGGCAGCAGGTGAACATACACCAGCAATGTGGTGTTTAATGGCCCCTGACAGAATGCCGATAACCCAGCATGAGAGTCGAGGTTTGTAGTCTCTGACTGAGTCTTCTCCGCATCCATACCTCCTTTCCTCCACCTGTGCCCCCCTCTGGCACACCACCAAGTCATTATACATCCCCTTTCTACTTCTGCTCACATCCAAACAGCCATTATTCTATCAGACTATCCATTTTTTGATGGATTCCCTCAATGGAACATAGAGTATTAGCTGATTACATCTTACAAAATCACATTAAAGGGATAGTTCAATCAAAAAGTTAAATTCAGTCTTTATTTGCTTACTCTCCAAAACCATTTTTTTTCATTTGAAAAACACAAAAGATGACATTTGAGAAACTTTGACCATAATAGTAAATGGGGTCCAAAATGTTAAGCTCCAAAAAGGACATATAGGTAGTATGTATGAAGTAATTTATATAACTGCAGGTGGTTTAATCCTAGTCTTTTGACGCGAATCACTTTATTTGTTGAACATGGCCAAATTCACAATATAGTTGAAAAGTTTGAGGTGAGTTCATTTTAAATGTAGTTTTAATGTAGTAATTTATATTTGTGATGCATTACTGTGATGAAATTACTCAAGCCTTTAGTGTCACATGATCATTCAGAAATCATTCTAATATGCTGACTGATTTGGTACTCAGGTAATATTTCTTATTATTATCAATGCTACAAACAATTGTGCTGCTTAATTACTCACTATCAAATCTAATCAAATCAAAACATTAATCAACTCATGCTTACAGAGCCCTAATCAAATATGGCAACAAACCTCAGTGGTTCCTGCATAGTAACATCATAATTAAGTCACATGGCATGTAAAAACCAATGAGGTTTAATGTTATTTAATGAATTTTAAGCATAAACTAAGGAAGGCGTATTGTCAGAGTGCATAGAATGTGTTCATACTGATTAATTAACAAAAATATTATCAGTCAGGACTTATTAATGGAGGGATTAGAGGCTTGCCAAAGGAAACGATCATTGAGTAACTTGCCTTGTCTTTAGGTAACAGTCAGTGTCCAATACAAGCCAGGGAAATCACACCTTTCAGAGCCACATGAGTATCACAATTAGTTGTTCCTTTTGGAAGAAGAAGAGGAAATGACTCTTCAGGGAATCATTTCTATGGGAGAAAACAGTGACCTCATGCTAGCAGAAATGCAAACCATAACCATGTTCTTGAAAGACCAGTGCATGTGCGTTGAGCTTGTGAGAGATTTGCTTTTACACTGAAAGTGAGTATTTCCTTCTTGGCACAGAGTAGCGGTACTGTAAGGCTTTATTCTGTAAAATTTGGTTCAGAAGTCTGTTTACACTTTTCTTGCCTCTTACCACCTTCTGTCTATCACTCTTTCTTGCACTTCTGTCTTGTTTTTGAATGACTCATACAACTAACATGAAAGAAAGACCAATTTGCTAAACGGTTTAGGTGAGCTTTACTTTTTTGCATGGTACTTCAATGCAAAAACATGTCTTAGTCACTAACCACCTGTTTCAGCAGCCACTAAATGTGGTGACATTTCAGTCCCTGGCACCAATTACATGCACACAATTTTCTGTTTAAGGTCCACATTCTGGTTAAGCCTTTATTCTATAAAAAGATGCAGCTGTTTAAATATTCTGCATATTTCTTATGTAATTTATTTAGATGCCTTTTAGTAATATTGGACAGTAATTGAATAACAATATTACTGGTACTGTATGCAATTGTAAAATCCAAAGCACATTTCTTCAGTAGCTTTATTTTTCATCAGTCTGTATCTAAACTGTACCACCTAAAATTACACAACCATTCAAAAGTTTGGTGTCATTATTATTATTGTCTATTTTTATTTTAAAGAAATTATTTAATTAACACTTTTATTCTGCCAGAATGCATTATAGGCCTACTTATCAAAAGTGACAGTAAAGCCTTTTACATTATTATGGAAATATTCTATCCGTATTAAATAAATGCTGTTCTTTTGAACATAATAAACCCTGTAAAAATATCTATCATGCTTTCATAAAAAAATCTGTTTTCATCTGTGATAATAAAAAATATCATATTAAAATTATTTTTGAAGGATCATGTGACACTAAAGACTGGGTGCTGAAAATTCAGCTTTGCTATCACAGGCATAAATTACTTTTTAAAAGATGTATTAAAATAGAAAACAGTTATTTTAAACTGTAATAATACTGTTTTACTGTATTATTGATTTTAAAAAAATGCAGCACTGGTAAACATAAGCCACTTCTTTAAAAATATTTAAACAATCATTCCCAACTTTTGAACAGTAGTGTCTGAACATGCACAGAAATCAGTAGTTAAGTTGGATATTTTTTTTTACAAAATTGTTTATGTAACCCTAATTTTTAAATAATACTTCACAATTTCACAAAAATCACAATTATTATAATCACAGTAATGGTCACCTGCACCCTCCACAAACTTGCACTCAGAACTACACAATAAGAATTGCCCTTTACTTTGTTTTCCCTCATAGTTGGTGGAAGCAAGAGGGACATATTATCACAGTTGTGTTTAATATGAAAATATTGTGTTTTCTACAGCAGGGGATTCTTTGGTTGATTAAACTTTCTTCATTCACACATGAGTCATACATCAAAAGGCCAGGACATCCAATGTGGTCTGTGTTTGGGGGGTATAAGTGTATGCATACGTTTCATTCCCCCTTCCTTGATGTTTTTCTATAATGCTAAATATAATGCAAATGCTAACATATATAAATAACAGTTTATTATACAAGTCGTACACACGGAGAGATAATTACACACAGCACTCTTTTTAATTAGTTGTTTTTCTTGTCCACAATAATCCACTGTGCCCACTCAGACTGTTAAATTACATGTCAAATTGTCATAAACCACATGGAGCAAATGAGAAACTCCACATATCATAGTTCTTGAAAACATCAGGTCCCTCATTCTGTGAAGGGATACGGGTCCACCTGGATACCCAGACACAGGTTATCAAATAGATCTGCAGAAACTTTCCTGAGCACTCCTTGATTGTTTACATCCATCAACAACATTCTGTGTCCATATACAAGTAATTAACCCCCACCATAATAATTAGCTGTCTTCAGGAAGTGGAGATATGCTGAATTAAAAGTTTTTGTGTGGGCTTTTGCCACATGAAAGTTTTCATTAGTTTCCCTCCCACTGTCTGTGTGAAATGCCGTCACCGGCTCTGTATCTTACTGACAGAACGAGTCTCACAGGCCTGACAGCGTGCAGATTGGTGCAGGAACTGCATGAGTGAACAACTTCAGGGCTGATATAGTTGTTGCTAAACTGAGGCAGAAATGAGTGTTTTGTGTCTGTTGGTCAGAGGGAGGGAACCAAAGGTTGTGATTTGTGTCTGTAATTGGTGTTTTTATATGAGCCCTTCTCATATTGGGATATCCTGTGTTAACACCAACACCAGAGGCATTCAGACCTCTGGCTCCGTTTTTCTTTAACCCTGGTGATTTTCAGAACTGTGTGTTGTTTTTTTTTGTAATTGAACAGGGTTGTTGATGTGTGTTTCTTTAGTGGTTTTCTGTTTGACCTTATTTTGCACCGGTAAATGGTCATTTTATGATCTTTAATGGTTTTGGATGCAAAAGCCCTTACATTTGGTTAGGCTTCTGATTGTTTGTTTATCAGTGTGTATGTGGATCACCTGGCTTGGTCATTTTGATCGTTTGGTTAAACGAAACGGAAAACAGAGGCGTGATATGTTGAGTAGTACCTATTTTTGCCTAAATTAAAGCCGTAATATGTAATTTCTTTACCACTAGTATATAAACTCTTACGCCTGAAATTTCTTGACATCCTCCACAGATGAGATGTGACCATGGCAATTTAAAATGTTACCACTGTCGCCATGTCACTCAGACATGCTCGGGCACAAAGAGTAAATTGTGACTCTTAATATGCGATTTGTAAGGTAGAGTCTTCTTTGGCCTGGAGACTTTCGCTTTTCATGCATCTTGCTAAATGTCTAAAATGTTTGACAGAAAGAAAAAAAAGTTGTTTTATGTTCTTTGTTAAAGGCCAAATTTTAGTTCGCCCAAAAATGAAAATGAGCCTGTGTTTTACTCACCCTCGAGGCAGGTATATATGACTTTCTTCTTTCAGACGAATCCAATCAGAGTTATATAAAACATTGTCCTGGCTGTTCCAAGCATTATCATTGCAGTGGGCGGGTGTTTCTGTTCAACAGTCTACAAGACGTCAAATAAAGCGCACGCATCTATAATAAAACATGCTTCACATGGCTCCGGGGCATGAATAAAGGCCTCATGTAGCGAATCCATTCGTTTTTGTAACACTTATCTCACTTCATCTAACTGTCATATGCGGAAGCCATTCCGGAGGATGACGTAGGATATCGGCGTTGCGTGATTAGTGACGAACGCGGAGAGAGAACAAAACAAAACACTGGTCACGAATTAGAAGTACAAAACGAGGATTTGTAAAGAAAAATTTGTAAAGAGGATTTTGATATAAGCCAAGAGGAGACTGGTGCTCATTTGCTAAAGTAAGGAAACTTTGCTTCCTTTGCTCCTGTAAACAGCCTCACAAGACTAGCGTACCTCAGAGGCGCGCGTGACACATACGTCCTACGTCATCCGCCGGAATGGCTTCTGCATATACAGATACCGGAAGTGAGAGAAAAGTGTTTATTACATTTGAAATGTGGATATTTTTCTTACAAAAGCACATGGATTCGCTACAGGAGGCCTTTATTCATGCCCCAGAGCCGTGTGAGGCACGTTTTATTATGGATGTGCGCACTTTATTTGACATCTTATGGACTGTTGAACAGAAACACCCGCCCACTGCAATGATAACGCTTGTAATAGCCAGGACAAATTGTAATATAACTCCGATTGGATTCGTCTGAAAGAAGAAAATCATATACACCTAGGATGCCTTGAGGGTGAGTAAAACACAGGATCATTTTTAGTTGTGGGTGAAATAACCCTTTAAGCACATATTTAACCCCTGTCATGTGTTATTGCAGTAAAAAAATAATGATAACAAAAACTAAATAATAATAAATATACAAAACTAACAAATAGAAATCGTTGTCTATTCAGTATGATAATAATGTAGATGCTATTTTTCCCATCAGTGTTATGGGTTTAAATAAATAAAATTGGATTACATTAACATGCATTCAATTGGTCGAAAGTGGCAGTAAAGACATTAACATTATTACAAATGATTTAAATAAAATGCTTAATTTCAAATAAATGTTGCCCTTTTGAGCTTTCTATTCATAAATAAGTAATAAAAAATAAAGCACAAATAATTGAGCACCAAATCAACATATTACTTTTACATATTACTGGAGTAATGGCTGCTGAAAAATCATCTTTGCCTTCACATAAATAACAAAATTACAATTATTGTTTAGCTAGAAAACAGTTATTTTAAATTGTATTAATATTTCACTCTATTACCGTTTTACTATATTTTTTCATCAAATAAATGCAGCATTGGTAAGCAAAAGAGACACCTTTCAAAAAAAATTAAATACAAACAAACAAACACAACATACAGTACTTCAGCTCAGCTCTTTTGCCAATAAATGTACAGGAACAACCTGTCATTTGAAAAACAAGCTGTAATGAAGTTAATGAAGTTCATTACAGGAAGATTTTGGGTGTTTGAGTGCATTGAGAAAACGCAGTTGTCACAGCCTTCACTTTACCTTCTGAAACCTCAGCAGCAGTCTTGACGTCTGAGTTATTTGTTAGACTGATGATCTCGTTAGGCTGATATCTATCTAATTAAGAAATGCTAGTGCACATCCACGAAAATCTGTTTCATCAACTCATCGTTTAATTAGCCTGGCGTTATCTTGTTATGGTAAATGACACCGTGTTTTATAGAATGTTTGTTAGATTTGTGCTCCTGTACATTTTGCATACAAGCTGATTAGTGTGTGATTGAGTGTGTACATTATGTATAACCATGGTGTGTATCTTTGCTGTGTTTTAGGGTCGTCCTGAGGAGGAACTGGACCGTCTGACAAAGAAGATGCTGTTTGACATGGACAACCCCCCCTCTGAGGAGTATTTTGGTATGTGACCAGTTTACCTCACACAAACCTGTATTCATACAGCCATTAGAAATAACCACTTGCATAAATGCAATGGCAAACTGGCAAACTTAAGTGTCCAAAAGTATCCAAATATTTTTTAGGGTCATTATCAGGGTTATCATTCATCCTCTATTTCTGGGACATGTCCTGGTCGGGATTTCTAAACTTTGTTTACTTATTGACATGCTGATCTTCAGTCCTCCTCATACATTATATGTATGTCTATTTGCATTGCTTTGGCCGTTCTATGTAGATCCCACCTTCTTACATGCCATGCCATGCCATAATTATGTTTGATTGGTCAAACAGTTTATTCAGTCGCTACCTTCAGCTAGTATGAAAACAAAGCCAAAACCAGGACATTTTAGGCAAAAATGAAAGAAATCCTGGCCAGGACATGTCTAGGAACAAACGTTCACCCTATGTGAGTAGTACATGTGTGTGCTTGTGTGTGTGTGTCATATGTAACATTTCCATCATGGTTGAAAAGATGTGGCAATGATGTAATTTTGTCTATATATTGACCTTTGTTTTGTGTTCTTTACACGAGGACACAAGCAAATATTATGTCCTGTCTTTTTGGGAATTAGCTGTAGGCCATGGTTGCCTAATCCTATTCATGGAGAACTACCTTCCTGCAGAGTTCAGTTCCAAGTCTGTTCCAACAGTGTGTAATTATCAAGTATTCTTGAAATCTTATTTAGCTGTTTCAGGTGTGTTTGATTAGGGTTGGAGCAGAAAGTCAGATCTCCTGGAGTAGGACTGGGAACACCAGGTTTTGTTTTGCAGAAGTGCGATTAAACCTAAAGTATGTGTTGGAGTGTGTGAGTGTTTTGCTATATTCACATTCGTCCCTCCACCCCCAGCAGTCTGAGCTTCCCTCTTTTTACCGTAAGTGTCAGAAGACATTCCCTGCACTTATTACCATCAGCTCTAACTGTCAGCTTCTGTTTTCACTCTTTAGTTGGGAAACAAAGCTCTCTTTACACATCTACAGTACTTCCTCCACTGTCTGAGAAATCAGATTTAGATAACTAGATTTTTTAAATTTTGTTGTAGTAAAATGAAAAACAAATGTGTATATATACACTTCAAAAGTTTTAGACGGGTAAGACTTTTTCATGTTTGAAAAGTTTTTAAAAGGAGTCTCTTCTGCTCACTAAGGCTGCATTTATGTGATAAAAAACAGCAATATTGTGAAATATTTTTTTCAATTTAAAATAACTGTTTTCTATTTGAATATATTTAAAAATGCAATTTATTCAGTTTCACATGATCCTTCAGAAATCATTCTAATGTACTGATTTGCACAATATTTTTTTTCAGGTTTCTTTGATGAATAGAATGTTCAAAAGAATAAATAAAACAAAAATATATTTTTGAATGGTAATGTGTAATGTTACAAAATATTTCCGTTTCAGATAAATGCTTTCCTTTTGAAACTTTATAGTTAGTGTAACTTTCTAGGTATATGCATGAATCTAAAATATATAAATTTAATTTAACTTAAAAATGTTCTAGATTATAATAAATACAAATAAACTCTCTCTACAGCTATTTTTTAAAGATGAATATAATGTAATATAATCAAAATTATATTTAACAAGCCTCTAACACTAGCTTTCTCTATTCAATTTGTTTTCTTTTTATTTAATAAATAATTATGTGTTAAGCTAACTGAGACTTGTCATAGCACTTGCATATTATTGCTCTTTTGTTGTTTTTGTTGATTTTGATTGCTTCCATTTTCCTCATTTATAAGTCGCATTGGATAAAAGTGTCTGCTAAATGACTAAATTTAATATTATATAATATGATTATATCATATTTCCTCATTGATATGAAAGCCCCTAACTGCACAATCCTATATTTCCAGGCATGACAACAAAAATATGTTACATGTTTTTACTCTATATTGATTTGCACTTTCATTCTGAAGTGATTAGTTCGCCCTGTATGTAAAAAAAGAAAACTGGTTTGCATGAAGCAAGGTGTAAGGGTTAAACGGAATTAGAGAGAGGTTGGGTTGGGCTGATGTGTCCTGCTTTCATCAGGGCATGTGTCAGCAGCGAGTGGCCCGGAGTAAACGCGTGGCACGAGGGCACATTGCAGAGTCACACGCACACACATACATATATATATATATATATATATATATATGTATGTGTGTGCAGTGTTTGCAAACTGCCTTAATGGCTTAGAGGGAGGTTGAAAGCAGGCTAGTGAGCCTGTAAATGGGTCTATGTGAACCCAGGTCAACCAGGCATACACGGTCACTGAGAATGTCACACACAGGCAGCATCTAACCGAGAGCACAGCACTCTTGGGATTTAAGAGAGGGGCTAAAAGAGGAAGAAAGCCAGGGGTGTGATGAGGTTAAAGGGAGTAGGAGAGAGGAAGAAGCAGCATTGTATGTGCAGGTCAAAGTCCCTATGCAATTTTGGCTTTTAGTTTATGTCTGTTTGCTTAGTGGCAATCTGTATTATAGTGTACTACTAAAAGATGACAACACCTTTTAGCAGATATACAGATTTAAAAGCTTTACTGGGAGAATAGCACTTTCCATAGGGCACTTTCTATTATATATACTTTTTGTGAAGCATTGGAAACAGATCTCAAATGCTAAACTATTTTTAATAAAATAAATTGTACACTGTACTAAAGAATCCACTGTAAAATACAGCGTCAAAGAGAAAGAGAGAGAAAGAAAACTGGCAGCTGTGGTTGCCAGAATAAATCTGTAAAAAACATTACAAATTACAAGAAGTAATAATATAAATTATAAGAGGACTTGTTCTTTTTTTTAATTCCAAAAATGGTACATTTAACAGAATTACTGTAAGCTTACATTAAATGTAATGTGAATATAATAGTTACCCCCCTGTATAATGTAAGGGAACTTCTTAGCATTTTTATATTCCTTCACAATTAAATTTTCTTTTAACATTTTTAGTGTTTATATATTTTTTTTACTTGACTGGAAAATATATATATATTTATTTTATTTTGTTATTTTAAAGGGATAAATCACCCAAAAATGAAATTCTGTCATTAATTCACCCTCGTATCTTTCCAACCCCATAAGACCTCCATTCATCTTCAGAACACAAATTAACAACATAAATAACGTATTCTGTTCTGTTTCAGCTGCGCCATGCGGATACGTTGTTTTCGTTCAGTTCACAGTGTAAACAACACGTCTCCGCGTGGCGCAGCTGACACAGAACAGCATACGTTGTTTACGTTCAGTACATACTCTCCAAAAATGGCGCCAGGGTGACGCGGAGGAGACGAAATGTTGAATAAAGTAGTTATTTTTGTTTTCTTTCACACAAAAAGTAATTTCGTAGCTTCGTAAAATTATGGTTGGACCAGTGATGTCACATGGATTATTTTACCAATGTCCTACATTTCTGTACCTTGACCGTGGTAGTACCCTTGCTGTCTATGCAGGGTCAGAGAGCTCTCAGAATTCATCAAAAATATCTTAATTTGTGTTCCCGAAAATGAATGAGGTCTTACATGTTTGGAACAACATGAGGGTAAGTCATTCTTTTAACATCTCCTTTTACTAAACACTGAAAAAAGGCTAGATTAATGTCCTGTTTCAAAAGGAATATTTAGAAAAAATAAAGAAAATAGTTTTTATGGGGTCTATAATGACAAAACAAGACACGCATAAAGCATTAGCACACATTTTAGACCAAGACCGCTTCCTTTCTTACCTCTTCCATTGCTGCCTTTCTTCCCCACACATCTCCTTCCCCTAAGATTTCTCTTATGATCCTGCAGGATGTCATCCAGAACTCCTCTGAAGATCTTCACTGTAAGACGAGAAACCCTTTGAGTATAAGAAACTCTGTAATTGCTACCCATCTGATTGCTTGTTCAAGGCCTCCTTCCTTTTAAAAGGGCTGGATAGGGGATAGAGCGGGTGTTGTGAGTGACTGCTGAAGTGGAACCCCAAGGCTAATAATTAACTAAATTAATAAAATGAGTCAATGCCATGATCTTTCCCAGCTGGACGCTTAGCGCTCCCTCAATTGAGGATATTGTAGTTTGTACTGCTGGAACGGAGGACTTGGTGTCTCCAGAGACAGACACGATTCAGTTTTCTTCTGTTTCTCATTCTGAATACAACATGCCTTAAGTCTGAGGCGAGATACATTAGTGTAATTATTAGCAGAGATTGGTTATATGGTAATTCAGTTGTACACTGTGCTAGAACATAATCTGTTAAAAGACAAGGAACACATAATAGCTTTCACAGTTGGCTGCATTCATCACAGTTCAGGGCAACACACACAGCACTTCCTCCCTCCATTACGAGGTATTTTCATTTCTAAAGAGCACAAGCGGGACACAGAACTGAATAATGCAGACTTTGAGACACACTGTATGTGTCATGCGAGTGAATCGCTACCAAAGCTGTCTCTGAAGTTTTTGATTAATTGATATTTCTATCTCAATATACTCGGCAAGAGGTCCTGTTCGTTTTTGTGCTCGGAGAGATTGCATTTGTGTAACTCATTAGGGAACTCTCAGAAGAGTTTAGATGAGGAGCGATTCCTTAGCTCCACAGTTTGGCTCTTCAAAAACTTCTCGGGTGCAAACATGCGTCAGATCTATTTTCAAAGATTTCGAAAAATCAGATTAAAGATTTCGAAAGGCAAATGACTCAATGGTCAACTAGAACTTTTTTCTTTGTGCTGTGGTTAGGAGTTGGGAATAGCAGCATTTTTCTAAAGTCAGCTGGAGATGCTCTCATAATTTATGAGAAATCTTGCCATGAAAACTTGATGAAGAATCTTGGAAGAGTTTGAGATTTTTTTGAACACACAGTAGAGGGCCGAGACCCCAGACGTTGGACTGTAGTAAATGGGTCAAGTGGCATTCAGCTTTGTGTTTCAAACACAACACTATCAACTCTTCTGTAAAAGGCTACAATGTCCCGGAGTGTATTAGTAGAGCTTTCTATCAGAGAGCATTGTGCATTGTCCTAGATACTCTGGTTGAACATTTGCATATTACTCACTTGCCCTTGCCCTCAGTACTACAGTAGAGAATTTAGCACCTAGTTAAAGTTGATTATGGGTAATTACTGAATAAAACACAGAATTAACACCAAATAAAACTCAGAAATGTGTTCTGGTCATTTTATGATTTTATCCAATTCTCCCAGTTGTTGGTCCTAATGAATTATATATTATATACTTTTAATTATATATTTTACATTTATAACATTTAAATATTTTTAATATTTATTGTTTTACGTTTAATGTCAAAGCATTACTAACAACAGACATAGTTTCACAAAATGTGTCATGTTTTATTGGCATTTGGAAATTTGTAATAGACTTTTCCACAATGAACTGCAAGAATAGTTTTGTTGAACTATAAGAAGCAACAGCCTACTGGCCTGCATGCTATGTTTACAAGCTGCCAATGGGTTCCCGCGGTGATTCTGGGGAAATAAAGCTTGTGTTTAGCTTTGAATCAAAAGAAAAAGATCCAGACCTTGCCTGCCTTGGGCAATGTGAAGTCTCTGGTTAATAAAATAGACAAGCAGCTGACCAGAAGTGAATGAGAATACAAACACTGAAACTTGGCTGAGAGCTGATGCTCCCGACTTCATGGCTGAACCGGTTGGGGTTTTCCTTGTTCATGAGTAAGAGCAAGTAAAGTAATTTGTTTTTATTAATAAACAACACAGCCTTTGACATCAAGACATCAAGGGTAAATCAAAGGTTTTTTTGATGCAAATGACAAGCTTGCTGTGGGACGTTAACTAAATTACCTGCCACAAGATTATGTTTTTATTGAGAAATAAACAAAAGTTCAGAGGGCTTTGTAAATGGGACTGTAAGGTATATGGTAAGATAATTATACATTAACATAGGATAATGGCATCCCTACAAAAAAACAAATACTTTTTCCCGATATCAGCTCATTCGCCTTTGTTACTTACTGAACAAAACAAGAAGTTGTTCATGGGATAGAGAGGACCTGGATAGCACTGCTGAAAAAACTACTTTGAGAAAGAAACAAATCTACAGGGATGATCTGAAACTTCAGCACAACAGTGGTGTACACCACAGGATACAAACAGGCTGCTAGAGCCTGGCAGTTCAGGTAAAATTTGGAACGGAGGAATCTGCAGTTCAGTGGATTTGATTGTTTTAATCACTGGTGCAATCCTGATCCCCAAGAACTATATATTATATTTAATCCGCTTTCTAGATTTGACTCTAGTACCTGAATATACTGCATGTAGAAAATAGTTGCTTCATATAAATGTCTGAAATAACAATTTTTTGTAAAGGCTATGCAATTATATTGCAAAACTAATATAAAAATCTGCAATGATCAAAATGTTTATGTGGTCAGATGAGATTCATAATGAGATTATAGTGTCCCTAGTTTAAATTGTGGGTGATTAGAAGACCTCCCTTCCCTTTATGTTTGGCTTCTAGCAGTTGAGAGGCTCATGAGCAGACAGATAGCTGCAGAGGTTGGATCATGTAACTACTGCAGATGAATCAACACTTAGACTTTATATTGTCTTAATGAGCTGGCGTGACCATGTCAGAACAGTTATTTACCTTTTGATATCAGTATACTTCAGTATACTGATATCAAAATCAGTATCAGATATCAGTATCAGTATAAATATATATTTTTTAGAAAGTCAGCCGACTTGAAAAGTACCAGTGCTTCCTATGGCCACTCGTTCCTGCCCACCATCAGCTGTAATCCTATCAACAGTGAAGGGTTCTGGCCTCTTACCCCACTCTCCACTAACTCTTCACTTCCTTGAGTACGTGTTTACTTATCTTTGAACTGCTAATTTTCTGTAGTTTTTTCTTAAAGGATTTGTTCACTCAATTTGTTCCAAACTCACATCATTTTCTTCCATGGAACACGAAAGCAAAATTTTGAATAATGTAATGGTTGCTCTTTTCCGTATAATTACAATGAATGAGCCTGAAGCTCTCAACCTTCACAAAGGACCCAAAAATAAGTGTAGAAGTACTAAAAAACACTCCAAAAATTGTGGTTCTATTATGTCATATTGTCATATTCACCCCTAGGCTCTTAATGCATGGTTTTTCCTTCTGGAGCATCAGTGAGCGTTTGAACCTTCTGTAATAGTTGCAGATGAGTCCCTCAGTTGTTCTCAGTGTGAAAAAATGGATCTCAAAATCATGCAGTTATTGTTGGAAAGGGTTCAAATACACTAAATGCTGGAAAACCAAAAAAGTTGTGGGATCTGAAGGATTTTTCTGAAGAACAGCAGACAGTTTAACTGTTCAGAACAAATAAAGGACTCATGGACAACTATCACTAGAAAAAAAACACACGCTGTGGATCATTCAGATAACAACACAGTATTAAGAATCAAGCATATGTAAACTTTTTGGACTATTTGCAAACATATTTTATGTGAAATATATTATTCAGGTCAGTACTAAATAAACAATAAAATGCATTTTGTATGATCCCTCTTATTTTTGTAAAATAATTAACATTTTACATTTAGCAGATTCTGCAAGTTGTATGTAAACTTTTGACTTCAACTGTATATATATGCGCACGCACACACACACACACACACACACACACACACACACACACAATTATATACAAATATATTTCTAATATAGATATCAATGGGAAGGCTTGTAATAAATACTTGTAATAAAGCAAGTTCATGATAAAATGTCATTATACTAAAAAAATGCCCTGGATATTTTTCAAAAATTCATATCCATGGAAGAAAAAGTTGGGTTTGGAACAACGTAAGGGTGAGTAAATCATTTTCATTTTTAGGTGAACTTTCCTTTAAATAATTAAATTGGGTTCTGAATATGTAATTATATACTTGGATCCTGCTGTTTCCTTCCAGACACACATGAGTATTGGCTGCTTTTTTTATTCTCGTATGCTGTGTTTATGTTTCAGTTATTCAAGACCAAGGGCACGCTGCTTTCTAGTTTTACATCAGAGTGTGGCGTGCCACTTAAATCTGTCTCTCCTCTCTCACTTTCTCTTTTTTCTTTTCCCCAGCACCCATTCTCTTTCCTTTCCCGGCTCGCACTTCAGATGGTCAGTGAGGGCCTGTTTCCCGCGATAGTTCATGTGAGGTGATATCATCTAACACGAACCTTCATTGTAGGAGAGCGCGGGTCGGCGATTGTGCTTCGTTGAGACAGCTCCACTGAGGCTTGCAAGATTGTCTGCGTTGCAAGCCTAGTTTAAGGAGCTGGAGGGCTTACAATGAATCATGTTGCTAGATTTCATTCGTGGGTGAGCGTTTGACCCCAAGAAAGACAGTTTTGTGCCACACAAACGTGCAGTCACTCACCTTCCCCACACTCCAGCCCTCTTCTTTATCTCTCGTTTTTTCTGTTCACCCTATTTGCACACTGGCACCTGTTCATGTCACAGTTCCCACTACTTCTAGGACATTTAACCCATACACTTTCCCCGCACCCTCTCTCTCATCTGCACACTGCCCTGCAGGCTTGACACACTGAGAGGTAATGTATTGTGGCATGTAACTCCCCCCTTTCCCTCTGCTCTGGAGTCACATCCCATTCTGCCTCATCATTATTTGCTGATATGGGAATGAGATTACAAGGGTTATGGGTAAGGGGCATTGAGAGATTGAAGCACATTGATGCCACTCATTCTTTTTGTCATTTGAAGTAAAACCAGAATCAAACAGCTGCGTACAAGGCATTTGGATTGAACACACAAAGAAATGACAGAAAGAGAAAATAGGGAAAATACAAAAAAAGACAATTTTCAAAAGTGTAAACCTGAAACTTTTAGTGCAGCCATATTCTTGCGTTCTGACTATCTACCCCATGTAATGCTTATATAATATGCATTGATCCACTTGACTAGTGTGTGTGTGTGTGTGTGTGTGTGTGTGTGTGTGTGTGTGTGTGTGTGTGTGTGTGTGTGTGTGTGTGTGTGTGTGTGTGTGTGTGTGTGTGTGTGTGTGTGTGTGTGTGTGTGTGTGTGTGTGTGTGTGTGTGTGTGTGTGTGTGTGTGTGTGTGTGTGTGTGTGTTACAAATGAATATAAGTATATAGATTTTTTTTAAACATTTATGTATTTATTTATTTCTGAAATAATCATAATAATAAACAACATTTTCAAACTACTTAGTATGGTAAATATAAAATTATTTTGTAAGAGGTTTATGCAAGTCACTGTTCATGTGAATTTTACTTCATTTTTGTATAAATTAATAGATAGGCTATGAAAACATGAGCATTACACGCATCCTTGACCTCAATAATATTTGTTTGCAACTCTAATAAATAAACATTTGGCATGACTTTTTTTAACCTTTTTTAATTCTCTGCACATAGAGCCTGTCACAACAGATTTATTTTTCTCCTCAGCTTTTTGTGTGGGAAAAGGGGGGGGGGGCAAAGTGTGTGTTTGGTAACATTGCTCTGTAATACATTTGTGAATTAGAGCAGCATAATTTGCTGGAGCGGAATTTTCTGTTGAAACAGATGTTTTTTTAAATCATTTCATTTTTTCACTCCAGCTGCAGGAATGTGTTGTTTGCTATTGTTCCTAAAAAACAAGATGAATGCCATCTGTGGGAATCTGTGTTGCATTATTGCTACTATTTCTGTCTAATAACGCTCTGTTGTTTACACCGCAAAATATTCTTTCTGAAGCAACAAAGTTCTTGCGAGCCCAGAATACGTGCTGTGGATCTGTGTTTATTTGTTTACTTGCGCGTTGTCATGATGCGCTTTGTCTTCCAGTACTGAGAAGGCTGCGTTTCCTCCTTAAAGAATCGCACCTTTTCTCAGCGAGTCAGGAAAGTTTGGCCTTCCACAAAAAAGTTCTTTGCGTTCCCTCTTTACACGCATGATCTTTGATTTCCGGCGATGTAAGATCAAAATTGTTGCTCGCGCTCGCGCCGTCTTTCATGCACCCCTCTTGCATCGCAGCGTGAAAAAACAAAGAGCGGCGAGACGGAGATGTGCAGGAAATCTTAGCAGGCCTGCCACTCAAAACATCCACCATCGCCAAACAACGGCATCTGCCTGCCACCACAAATACATTAGAAATCAATTATTTATGGAACGCAGTCAAGAACTCTTTAATCTTCTCCTTTTATCCAATTAAAATGCCTAACCGCTTTAAGCCTTTCACAAGGCTTGTGAGCAACACACTCGGCCTCTTTCTTCTTCCTTCATTCCGTCCTTACTTCTTCTTTCCTTTTTTTTGAGGTTGCATATAAGAAAGAATGGAGGCTTCATAGGGACAGTGAAAACAGAAGAGAAAGTGTATAAAGTGTTAATGAACTCTTCCACTCCTACCCCTTCTGGGTTACAAAGGAACTATTTGAAGTTTTAATACGAAGATTCGCCTTCCATTCCCAGAGCACGGGACACTGGGGAAAGCGAAGGCTCTTTCATGAGCTCTTTCTGCCCAGTGTTAAGGGGGAGATTCAAAAGCAGCTGAGCGCGATAGAGATTTACAAATGCCGCTTTCATTATGCAGGAATCTGGTTGCGGCCTTTTATCGCAAATATGTTAACGTCCTGCACCAGAACCACTGATGTTTGGCAGTTCTTTGTTTGTTTTAATCAGTTTTAATCACATAATCCAAAATGGATTAGCCTTAAGCATTACACATGTCTTTGCAAAATAACAAGTAATCAAATACTGTACCTGTGATCTTTACATGACAACTAATTCAAATCTGAATTAGAGTTCTGTGGCCTTTATTTTTTTAGGTCATTTAAATGCTACTGTATTTTAGAAGATTGAAACAAATTTAAAATTCATCTTGATCTTCTACTCTATGGATTTGTGTCTGGTCCTTTCCCTTAAATATCTACATCTAGCGAGTGTAATATAGTTCAAGGCTTTTCTGAAGAATTTTTGGGGTAAAAGGAACTAGCCTTTCATTATGTCCAGCCTTTCGTTATGTTCATTTAGCAATTTCACTGGGTTACATGATTCCTCCGTTTGCGAGGTTGTAGTTATAGAGTGGCTGATAGTAAAAAGTGTTGATTTATTAACTGAAAAATAAACTCTTTTCTATTATTCTCAGTCAGAGACTGACTGTGAATCACCAGAAATGGTTGCGGCTACAAATGAGTCAAAGAACATTTAGGCCCCACAATTAGAGCGACAGTTGTGAACATGTGACTCTCTGATCTCCTGCCTGCACCAATTAGGCTTCACATAATGTATATGTGTGTGACTTTTTTTAGAGTCTGTAGAGATTTCTTTGCAGCTGCTGATGCTATGTGGGTCATCTTTCTGTATTCCCTACTGACTCCAATATTGAGAGAAACGTGCCTTTGGAAACTAGTTGAACGTTAAATAACAAACTTAAAGTGTACCTACAGACAGGTGTTGCTGAATGATCTGTAATCATATATATAACTATGCATTTGAGGATTTCTTTCTTCTCGCATCCTGTGAGTCCACGGCATTCCCTCTCCACTGAAAGGAAAGAGGATTTCCAAACGGTTTCCTGCACTCGGGATTTTAGGGTGACCTGCGTTCATCCCTTGGCCGTATTTCCCGCTCACGTTCTCTCTTCTCTTTTTCTGTGCTTGTCTCTCTCACACACTTGTTTGGCTCAGAGGGGCCTGTGATCCAGAGCCGCTCTCGTTTCAGCCATCTGAAGTGATTACCTTTGCCTGGGATTCCACCCACCCCCACAGGTCCCCTGGGGAGCCGCGGCAGGCAGACGGCTCCACTTTATTTCCTCCTGCCTGCTCTGTGCTTTTCCTCAGCGGGAACCCTGCTGCAGGTACAGCTCAGCGGGGTTGGAACGGAAATTATCTAGAGATCAGTGTCAGTGAAGTAGCTCACATTAGTTTTAGTGACAGTTCAACACGGGGCACACAACACAGAGCTAAGTGGTAATTATGAATCAACATGACATTCATTTTTTTATGCTGTTATTTCATAGACAGGTGTGACAATGCATGGAAACCTTGTGTCGGATCATTTCACAGTGCCTTTAATTGAAGTAATGGTCTGTTTGGCTGTTATTCCGCAATCCACAAAGTCAATTATTAAGCATTTTGTCTTTACACACTGCAAAACATTATTTTCTGGAAAAATAAAATACATAAAATAATAATAATAATCTTAAAATACCATTCAAAAGTTTGGGCCTGGTAAGGTTGTTTTGCTACTGAAGTCTCTATATGCTCGCCAATGCTGCATTTATTTGATTAAAAAATCATTAAATTTAGAAATATTTTGGAAAAATATTACAATTGAAAACATGTTTCCTATTTTATTATATTTTAAAATGCAGTTTATTCCTGAAATATCAGCAGCCATTATACCAGTGACATGATCCTTCAGAAATTATTTTAATATACTAATTTGATGCTAAAGAAAATGTTCCTATTATTATTAGTGTGTACAAAAGAACAGAATTAGTTAAAACAAATCGTAACAATGTAAAAGTCTTTACTATCATTTTTGATCAATTCATTGCATCCTTGCTTAATAAAAGTAAATAAACAAAAAATCTTACTGACCCCAAACTTTTCAATGGTAGTGTACATTTACAGCATCTAATAAGCAAAATTGCTTAATATCAACGATGCTGTTACTTTTAGAGAATATTAATTTTATTTATACTTGCTTACAGTGGCGAGAAGAACTTTATTCAAAATATATTCTCATTATTATCTCGTTATCAAATTTGCTTCTTCAGTAGTTTATCTTATTTAATGATGTTTGTATTTATTTATTTATTTGTTTGTTTTTTACTGGAAAACTAGATAAAAGTATTGATTTAAATAATGACTTTTTGCTATGCATCGACAGAATTGAACCGATATCATGTCTTAATCCACAAAACTTTGAGAAGAGGTGCTCATATTCAGCTCAGCTTTGATATCTAATCTGAAGAGCAGAAAAGTTCAGTCTGTTTTGTTGATGCCGCCGACAGCTTCAGCTGTGAAAATGGGAGCGTGTCTGATATTTCTCCTGCTCACTGCTTCGCCTTTTGTCTGTGACAAGCTTGAACTCTGGCTCTCATTGCAGTCAGAGAGTGTATCATTTCTAAAAACAGGCTTAAATGAAGCACAAAAGAGAGAAAAGAAAAATGAGGAACCACAGAACTAAAGTTAAGTAAATTAATTCATAATATCTCACGCTCTCTCTCTCTTTTTTTAGATCGTATCTGTCCTCAGATGTGTAAAAAGGAAAACACCATAAGATATGGCTCTAAAGCGCATTATTTCCTGATACTGCTAATTAAACTGCTAGTGTCATTAATTGGTTTGAAGATATCTTTGCATTGAGTTGGAGACATCTTAAGCTCAATTAAAGATAGCTTTGACTCAATTACAGATATCCAAATGCCGTGTCCTACAATATGCAATCGGGATCTTTTTTCGGTGCAATACCAGATGCCCTATAACACAAAGATTGTGCTCTTTCAACTTCCAAAGTTTAGTTTTATCATGAAAAGATTGTGTGCGTGTCAATGTGCCAATGCGTTGTTTTATCCTATTCTCATCCCAATGGAGATATTATATGTGGCTTTATATAGGGATAGTTTGGTCTGAACAGAAGTTCAATGGAATTTATTAGTGATTCGTTTGAATATGAGCTGCTCTTTACACATCTGCCATCGTCTGAGTGATAAGTTGCATGTGTTTTCACAATTTGTGATGAGTGAGTTGACAGATGGCGGGTGGTATTTGCGCAAACGGTGATGCATTGATCTCCATTCTCTTCACAAAGGGTAAAATCAGCTTACTATAGTCCCTGTTAAGTGACTGACCTTATTAAGCGCCTTAGATTTCTACAATTGTAGGGCAACCGATCACTTTGCCCTTTTTAAAAAGAAAAAAAAAATTCAAAACACTTTAAAGGGGTAAATTCCCTGGAGATGGTATCAGTCTAACTTTAGAAATGCTCCTCATATTCAGTTTCTTTTGACATTGACTCTTTTAATTCTTTTTAACCACAAGACTTGCAATTACTCAGTAGAGTAGATTGTTATCATTGGTTCTACCACAAAGATGAGTTGGCTTGAAAGGGGCAACAGACACACGGTTTATTCAAGATTAGCTCCGAACCTGAAAGCTGAAGTGTTAGTTTTCTTTATAGCTGAAACATCTCATCTCCTTTGAAAAAAAGATGCAGAAACCTTTTGGTTTGGAGGATAGCAAAGGGTGAATAAACCATATCACCACTTGAAATAGCTATTCTTAATTAGAATGGTTTCACATGAAAGTGGCAGATGGTGCTATTTACACTATATATGTATTATCTGTTTAACCTTTACCTCTACAGTCTTTTTTAATCTCTCTCACCATATTGTGTTTATGTTTTATAGTATTGAATGTGTTTGTTATAGTTTACGTGATTTTCCTTCTGCATCTGAACCATCATTCCAATGCTATATTTTGCAGGTCGCTGTGCAACCTGTGGGGAGAATGTGGTCGGTGAGGGGACGGGTTGTACCGCCATGGACCAGGTCTTTCATGTGGACTGCTTCATCTGCATGACCTGTGGCTCTAAGCTCAGAGGGAAGCCCTTTTATGCCATGGAGAAGAAGGCCTACTGCGAACCCTGCTATATCGTGAGTGTGATCCGCTCAATGCTCTATATACACACAGTGGGTCTCATACACTAATAGTTAAAGGAATAATTCACCCATAAATGAGCATGTTGCCATCATTTACTCACCCTCATTTCGTTCTAAACCTGTATGAGTTTCTTTCTTATGTTGAACACAAAAGAAGATATTTTTTTAAATTATCGGTAATCAAACAGTTGATGGTCGCCACTGACTTCCATAGTTTAATTTCTTTCTCTACTATGGAAGTCAATGGGGACCAACAACTGTTTGGTTCTTCAAAATATATTTTTTCTGTGTGTGTTCGGCATAAGAAAGAAACTTATAAAGGTGTGGAACGACATGAGGGTGAGTAAATTATGACAAAATTTAATTTTTGGGTGAACTATTCCTTTAAGTGTCCTTTCTTAGTGATCTGCTGGATGCACAACAGGTGTACATATGTACAGTCATTTCTTTCTAATGTTGAGGAATGCATGTTAGTTTTATTATTTATTGGCCTTTTTGTTTTTTTTGTACATTAGGATGGTGCAGATGTGACAGGATTTTTGTTTTTGTTTTTTTATACCCATAACATAACCCAAGCCGGACTTAAATCAGGTCTCTGATAGCACAACATCTCCTTATGTGTCATGGGTAAAGCACTTTGCCCCATTTCTCACATTCTATCATTTTAATATGTCAATTTCATGCTCACAATTTCTTATTATTATCAATCTTAAAAACTGTGCAAACCCTGATGCTTTTTTCAGGATCCTTTGATGCATAGAAAGTTCAAAAGAACAGCATTTATTTAAAACAGTGATATTTTAGTATTATTGAGATACTCTTTAATGTTTTTATTAAATATTTTAAGAGTATGATTCCAGATGTTATTTTTATATTTTCACTTTAGTTAAAGTATTAGTAATTTTGTTGGTTTTGTCATTTTTTAAAGATATTTAGTTTTTTGTTAATTTTATTTCAGTTTTAATTTATTTCAGTATATACAAGTTAAACTAAATAAAAATGACAACTGTTGCCCTAATTTTAGTTTCAGTTTTAGTCATGATAATAACCCTGATTTGAAATAGATTTTTTTAGTAAAATCCTGCATTGTTACTTTTGAATTGTAGTGTATATATAAACATAATTTATATATATTTTTTGTATGTATCTGCATGCATGTGGACAACAAGATAAGATCACAATTTATTAGTACATACATGTGTATATATAGATATGTATAGTGATACATCGTGACCTCATCTTTTATTGTCTACAAGCACACATACTGTTAGTTTACTTGCCGCTCAGCACATTTCTCCACACACATCCAAGAGGAAATACTTCAATGGCACTAGTTTGCATGCTCTTTGATGCTCTAGTTTCCTTGTCTTCATATGAAGCTAGCTTCAGCTCTCATTAGCTCCATGTTCTGAGGACTTGTCTAAGATCTGCCAGAAGCATCTGGCTCTGTATAAAACCTGGATTTAGGTTCTTTCAGAAATGTTACCCAAACCGTTGCTCTTTTCATAATCATTCACCTATTCCTGTCACACTCCTCATTCTTCCCTGATGAGCTGCTTCACACTTGTTAGCTCGGTAGTCAAATCCATAAGAGGCATAAAGATTAGACAAACAGTGGCCTCGCATGCAAAGGACCAAGCATCACGTTCAACTCCATCCCATACATCTGATAAGCTTTCACACGGGCAAATCACACTCGAGATGTAACACGAGTAATAAAATCACATTAGACTGTCAGATAGGATTACTTTCCTTTGTAGATTGGAAACCAAATCAGGGCCTCCTTTTTCTCCCTCCACGTCCACCTTCCTTATTTTGCTTCTGAAAATATCTGTTGAAAATTCTCTCATTTCTTCAGGCGAACGGTAAGAGAAAAGGAAATTAGTGACAGCTACAGTAAGAAATGAAAATGAACATTTCTCATCGAACTAGAGGTTAGGAGTTTCTTATAAAAAGCTAACAAACTTTCTGGGCATGCTTTCCCACATATGAGAGTTGTGCAACATCTGCATGTGCTGGTAGACATTAAAAGTTTTGAGAACCATATTTTGTTTATCATTATTACAAAACACTTTTAATTCCTGTTGTGAAATACAGACTTTTCAGCTACTGTGGGAAACAAAAAGGGATTACATTACGAGTATTCGAGTATTGCATTCATTTAGTTAGCAGTTCTGCATGGAGGTCTGTAATAGCTGGACATAGCTGGTTATTAGTATTCATATTCTAATTTTGTAAGTAGCTAATTTTGTAATGGCTGTCAATGGAGAAAGATGCATTTTAGGACAGATGGTGTTGTTCTAGCCAGACATTGACTCATTGGTTTGGGTCCAGAAAGATTCACAAATGATTTTAAATAAATACCAGCACAAAGTGCTAAAGGCTGTAATGTCACAAACTCTTTCACACCACTTCGACAACCACATTTTTTGGAAGACCTGTCAATCAAATTAGTTCACACTTAGCCACCAGTAACCTGGTCTGATCTTTCTCCGCCATGGCTCTTTATATGTAAGCAGGCTCTGTAGAAAGTGAAATATTGTTATAAAAGGATTCTTTATTTGATTGTGGTGTTTGTATGGCTCACATGCTGACCCATTTCCAAGCTGACAAGAGCAAAAGTGCAGAAAAGGCTTTTTCTGTTTGATCAATCTTTACTGTAAGTATAAAAATTTTATCCAGAGTCGGTCAGCACCAAAATAGATTATTAGCCCAACTCACAAAGAAACCAGGCCATTCCTCAAACTGCCTTTTATTTCATCATTGTTTCCCGTTTGTACTTGTGTTATTTCCACTTCCAATGGCATGTGTAGCCTATTTACATTTCTGTTGTGGCCCCAGTGTTTCCCTGTTTCCCTTTTAAAAAAACACTGTATTACTGAGCCAGCACTTTCTTTAGTGTTCTTCTCTTTTATACAGACAATGCAAATTTCAAAGAAGCCACAATATAGTTAATATTGTTCATATTTGTTTAACAATTTAAATGGTCTAACCCAGAGTTGCCTAACTTCTGAAGGGCCACACTGTCTGCCAAAATAATATTTTGCATTATATCCAACAATATTTCTGTTTTCTTTCTTATATTTTTTTAATTCACTTATATTCACAAAATTTGAAAGCAAAAAAGTAAAAAAAAAAAAAAGTATTTTTTATGCCCTCATGTGCTATGGCATCTTGGGCCAAATCAAAGGTCATTATGTGGGCCCTGGTTTGGGCATCTCTGTCTATAGATAGTGGATGCCCTTTTGATCAGAACAACACTATATGACTGACCACACAATTTGTATTAATAACTCAATATTGCATATTCCATGTTCATGCATGTATTCAGTTGGAAGTAGCCATATAGTAGCCCTGACTGAGTGATCGGGATCCTGACACAAAGCACCAATCCGACTGTGCTTTATCCTTTACAAATATGCCAACCTGATTTTACCGGAAAATGTACAGTAACTATTTTATGGGGGGGGGGCAATTTTTTAATAATTCGTATTATGTGATTTGTCAGAAAACGTACAATATTTAAAAAAGCAAGCATAAAAAAAGCAAGCATTAAGCAGGTCATACAAAAACATACAAGGGGCTTAAGCAGGTCATACAAAAACATACAAGTGTACGAATTATAAACAGTTATGAATTGCCCTGAGATTGTGTTGAGTGTGCAGATCCATTTATCTAACCTGTAACTTTCTACCTCTCTCTGTGTTTTGTGTTCTTGATTTATGTCAGCCAAAAGAAGAAGTTAAGAATTTTCATATTTCGGATGATGAGGATCACTTTGACTATATGACAGCCTTTGTTGCATCATATGTAGCTGATAGGAAATGTCAAGTTCTCCAATTTGTAACATATATTCCTAGCACTGAGGTTTCACTGCTTTTCTTTGCTGCCCACTGCCCAAAATGGCAAATCCAGAGTGATTTCCAGTATTGTCACCAAAGCCAAAACCACCTTACCACTCCTCGAGCTTTTCAGTAAACCCTTACTAAATCATCCACACTTACCGCTGCGACTAGGGCACAGTGCCATCTTGGAGTTCAGTAGAGGGCACAGTTTCACAGCATCTTTACTGAATATTCAAGGGAGAATAGGCAAATTGGAAATAATAAATCTTTAATAATAATTTTTAACACTGTAGCAGTGCAGGTCTTCTGGCTGCTGCTGGTTTTTAGATATTAAAGGGATCATCCAAAATCATTTTCTCACCCTTATCTAAACCTGTAAGATTTTATTTTCTTCTGCAGAACACAAAAGAAGACTATTGGGGGTCAAACAACACTGAACCCCACTAACTTTCATTGTATAGACAAACAAAACACAGACGTTTTTTTAAAAAATATTTCATTTTGGGGTGAACTGTCCCTTGATTTTCCCGTGTACTTCAACCCACAATGCAATCTACTGAGAGAGACACTGGGTTTGTTTATTTCATTCATTTCGCGCCGTTTTTATGAACTTCAAAATGATAGAAAATAGGCTATAAGTAACAAGACTGCAAAGCAATAGTTAACCTTTGTTCCAAAGAACAGCGTCAGACTATTATGTCTGTCTGTGTACTTCTTCAACAGATGAATCACTTGAACAGTTGAAGTATCGGTGACTCAGGCCATCTCTTGAATCACCCCCACTACACTGATCAGCTCTCAGAATGATTGTACTTGTCTTCCTCTGGAAGTTTTCCAACTTGGATCCATGCGCTAAAGAGGGCCGGGATAATTTAAGAACTTTATTTATGCATTTCATCAGCATAAATGTTCTTCTGGCACAAGATCAAAAGGATGGAAGAAATCTGAATTTCTTAATGAAAGTAATTTCTTCTTCTTTTCTCCTCATCCTCAGGGTCATACGCCTCTGTGCGATTAGAGAATGAGCATGAGACTTTGGTCTCTATAGAGACATGGCAGTCCCCCAGTGAGCTGGGGGAAAACTTCAAATGAGGCCAGCGAGTCAGTCTAGGAATCTTTTAAGATAGGAAGAATGCACATTGTACATTATTTATCAGTTTATTTATCTGCAGAGAAAGGATCATAGCATTCATATTTTCATTGTTCCTATATAAACATCTCATTTACGGCTCTGTTTGCCACTAGGGAGACAGAATGGGGGAAAACACCTGTTATGTATCTAATGTCATTTGCTTTGTTCTAAAGAAAAGAGACTAAATGTATTGAAATCTTCTTTTCTACTTCTTGGTAAACTGGTCACGTCTTACTGACTAACTGCATTTCCTTCTATAAATACCTTTGGTGTATGACAGTCATTGTGCTTTTGAAGTGTTTTCAATACAATTTGTATGTCAACTTGTTGGGCCCTGAGTTAAAATGTAAGGTTTTTCAATGTATACTTTAGCAAGGGTGCATTAAATTAATCATAAGTGACAGTAAAGACTTATACATTATTTGAACAAAACATTTACGTAAGAAATAAATGCTGTTCTTTTGAACATTCTATTTATCAGAGAATTTTGAAAAAGATATGTTTCCTCAAAAATATTAGGTAGCCCAACTCTCTTTAACTGATAATGATGGGGAATCATTTTTGAGCATCAAATCAGCATATCAGAGTGATTTCTGGAGGGTCATTTTAAAATATACTAAAATAGAGAACAGATATTTTCAACTTCTTTAAAAAAGAACCTACCCCAAATGTTTTAACAATAGTTTATTGTTATTATAATTAGTATACATATATTTTTGCATATATTTTGATTTCAAACGGAAACTGAAGTGCTGAGTATGAATTAGTTTGGGAATAAAGACTATCACACAGTGACATCCAGTAATCTTTCTCTATAGCATCAAACAGGAAATAGTAGACCATTTGTTAAAATCTCTTGTTTTGCATATTCTTTGGAACAGCACTGATAGCTTTAGCATGTTTCCGCCTCTAGGCAATAGACAACACAGAACTACTGAACAGTTCAACTAGATATCATTCATTCCTTTCAGTAATAGACAGGAAGGCTGCCTGCTGGAGATTCTCTGTTATCTCTCATCTGCTTCCTGCTCTCCCATCTTCTTATCATCTGTGTGCTCTCAGCGTCGCAACTGACCCACAAAGCACAATGGTAATAATCAGCTTTTGTGCATTGGTTTTCCCTGGCTCCACCCATCAGCGACTTATCATTGCTTGTTTGAATATGGCGCAATACAGATAAACTTATTCACAGCTCAATTAATCCCCCTTTTTGCATGAAGTGGTCTCTAATCCTGTTAATGTGACATCAGTGGTTTGTCTGTTGTTTTCACTTATTAACTTGATGTGTTGTTAAAGCAGCAGCTGTGGCGTGCATCTGGTACCCGCTCTCGGACCTTTTTCGTTCTCAAATACCTAATGTAATCAAGGTTGCACATTTTCACCGAGCCTCTTACACATACTGAATTATTTCAATTTATATTGCACAGTGGGAACAGGTTTTTATGCAAAGTCAACAGCATATTATTCACAGTTTACAGCACTTATGTTTGCCCAGGATTTACAGTATGTTCAGCCTGCTGGCAAATGTTTTAAGACAATTTATGCAAACGAGAAAAAAAAAACTGCTAAGTTTACAGACACTCTCACAATAGTTTGCAAATGCAGAACCACCGCATCATTTTCCTCCTTCTTTAATCCTTTCGGTCTGTATAGTTTTGACAGGGATTTGAGGGGAAAGTTCAGCGCTTGAGGCTTCTCTGTGGAGCTGTGTGATTAGTAGGGTTACTTGGAGACAAATGTTCCTGAAAACTGCTATGGCCTAAAACACGGGAAGGAAAAAGACACTACTTTGGGGTGAAATGAGAGAGTTGGTTCCTTGTGGGTGTGAAGTTAGTTAGCTTTTACAACACCAGCAGAATGTAGGTGGTAAATACAGTTTAATTCAAAAGAGATGTTTATGTACATGGGTTAATGGCATATGAGAAGATATAAATAGAAAAAGACAATTGTTTTCAAATTTAGTTTAAAACGTAGTGCAAGTTTTTAGAAATGTAAACTTTGTATTTATGTTAGTTGCAAATGATTTTGAAAATATAAAAAAAAAAATTCACGAGAAGTTTCAATGTAATGACTCTGAAAGTGTTTTGTGCTGTAACCTTGAAGGAAAAACATTTTCCTTACACATTTAATGCATGTGAACATACACATTTTCATTTAATTCATTAATTTCAAAATGTTCAATTTTTTCAAAGTTCCAATACCATACTGTCAAAAAATGTGGGGTCTGTAAGATTTATTAATGTTTTTGAAAATAAGTCTCTCATGTTCACCAGGGCTGCAATTATTTGTTTAAAAATACAGTCAAAGAGTAATATTTTGAAATACTATTACAATTTTAAATATCTACTTTCTATTTCAATGTCTTACAATGTTGCCTAATTTATTCCTGTGATATCAAAGATAAATTTTCAGCAGCCAGGACTGAAGTAATGGCTGCTGAAAATGTACTATTTTTATTTACTTAAATATCATTCATTTTGGGCAAAGTTGCACCACATTACAGCCTTCACTAAAAAGCATCACATCATTAACACATATTTTCTGTTTATCATGTCAACAATTATTCATAATTTGATGCATTTGAGCATTTCAAATCAAATCACTTTTATTGTCACATCACCACAGCACAAGTGCCTTGGTGAGTGAAATTCTTACGAGCGTGCTCCAGACAGTGCAAAAAAACTAAACAATTTACATATGGACAGTACATATTTACAGACTGTACAGAAGACAATGTGCATGTGCAAAATGTGAAGACAATGTGCACACATACATATACTCAGTACACACAGTGTACTATAAAGACATACTTAGTTACCAATACACATTATACACCGTATGTACACGTCTGCATTATGTACACATACTATGTACACATAGTAATATGTGAAGGTGCGACAGATTATAAATTTACAGCAGATTGGTTGTGCAACAGATAGTTGTGCAAAGGTGCAACAGATTATGCATGTGCAATGTCGTGGATGTGCTTTGTGTAGTGTCCAGTGATAGCAGATGTGTTAGTGCAGTGTGTGCGTGTGGTCCGGTTGAACTGTGTTAAAGTGCAGTGCATGGCATGTTGTGTGAGTGGGAGTGTGATGTAGGGTGAGTTATTTGACTGTTCATTAGCCTGATAGCCTGAGGGAAAAAGCTGTCCCTCAGTCGGCTAGTGCGGGATCGGATGCTGCGGAGACGTCTCCCTGAGGGCAGCAGAGAGAGCAGTCTGTGGGACGGGTGGCTGGAGTCTTTAATAATCCTCCGGGCTTTCCTTGTACACCGCCTGGTGTAGATGTCCTGGAGGGAGGGAAGCTCACCTCCAACAATGTGGCGGGCAGTTCGCACGACCCTTTGCAGAGCCCTGCGGTTGCCAGCGGTGCTGTTTCCAAACCAGGCGGTGATGCAGCCGGTCAGGATGCTCTCCACAGTGCAGGAGTAGAATGATCTGAGGATGCTGGGGCTCGTTCCAAACTTCCTCAGCCGTCTCAGGAAGAAGAGGCGCTGATGTGCCTTCTTCAGCACTGCATCTGTGTGAGCAGACCATGTGAGATCCTCGGTGATGTGAACGCCGAGGAACTTAAAGCTGCTCACCCGCTCCACAGGTGTCTTGTCGATGGTGATGGGTGTGTGTTCTCTGCTCTGTCTCCTGAAATCCACCACCAGCTCCTTGGTCTTGTCGATGTTGAGTGAGAGGTGGTTCTCCTGGCACCATTTAGTCAGGGTACTCACCTCCTCTCTGTAGGCCGTCTCATCGTTGTCGGTGATCAGGCCTATCACCGTTGTGTCATCAGCAAATTTGACGATGACGTTGGAGCTGTGTATTGCTGTACAGTCGTGTGTGTACAGGGAGTACAGGAGTGGGCTGAGGACGCAGCCCTGCGGAGCACCAGTGTTGAGGATCAGAGAAGATGAGGTGTTGTTGCCCATTCTGACCACCTGACTTCTGCCTGTCAGGAAGTCCAGGATCCAGCTGCACAGAGATCTGTTCAGTCCCAGAGTCTGGAGCTTCGCAACCAGTGTGGCAGGCACTATGGTGTTAAATGCCGAACTATAATCCACGAACAGCATCCTCACATAGGTGTTCTTATTTTCCAGGTGGGAGAGAGCAGTGTGCAGGGTGAAGGCAATAGCATCGTCTGTGGAACGGTTACTGCGGTATGCAAATTGTAGTGGGTCCAGTGAAGCAGGCAGCGCAGAGCAGATGTGTTCTCTGACGAGCTTCTCAAAACACTTGCTGAAGATGGGGGTCAGAGCAACGGGCCTCCAGTTGTTCAAGCATGTGACTTTATTTTTCTTAGGTATGGGCACAATGGTGGATTTTTTGAAGCATGATGGAACCACAGACAGAGAGAGGGACAGATTGAAAATGTCTGTAAAAAAAAACATATATGATATGTTCTGTGAGTCCTGGATTGCAGTGGCAGAGCCATGATGTAAAACATACCACATTGCAATAGTCTGCTGCATCCTCCACAACCTAGCACTCAGAACAGGCTCACAGATACCCAATTTGCATAATTCCTTTAATAAATCGTGCTAAAGCAACACCTAGTGTGCAAATATATACACCACTATCAGCGGGCAGAATGCATTCTGTAAGTTCCCTTTTAAAAAGTTTTGTATTGGTCACACAGGCCATGCTTTCCCAGGGTTTATGAACACAAAGTACAGAAGACTGCACAGCTGAGGCTAAATTTATGTGTCCCCTCTCTGAGTGAGTTTGTAGGATGATGCACATTATCATAAATTAAGAGCTTTGTACAGAGAGTGCTAGTGGGGGAAGTGCAGCTTGTGGCTCTTTCCCCTAGTGCAAGATCAGTTTTGACATGTGTTTACTCCTCTACATAAATATTTAGGAACACAAAAATTCTCTCTGGTTCAAATCTTTTGCTCAACTCTTTGGTCAAGTCCCCTATGGGCCAGTGTCTATGTCACAAACTGTTATCCATATTCATTAGCTCAGCCTGATTGCTTCTTTTGGCCTTCCAGCTTCTGTTTTGGACTGATCCACTGTTTCATAAGGAAGCTTAATTTCACAGAGAAATAAATATATAAAAAGGCAGTTGGTACATCTAAATCTTGCAATTCAGTTTTGTGTGTGTGTGTGTGTGTGTGTGTGTGTGTGTGTGTGTGTGTGTGTGTGTGTGTGTGTGTGTGTGTGTGTGTGTGTGTGTGTGTGTGTGTGTGTGTGTGTGTGTGTGTGTGTGTGTGTGTGTGTGTGTGTGTGTGTGTGTGTGTGTGTGTGTGTGTGTGTGTGTGTGTGTGTGTGTGTGTGTGTGTGTGTGTGTGTGTGTGCGCGTGCGCATATTTTTGTGACCTATGAAGACACAAATTTGAATATAGTTTCCTATAAGGGGTAGGTTTAGGTGTAGGGTTGGTGTAGGGTGAACATACGCCATATGGACATACATAGAACATACGGTTTGTACAGTATAAAAACCATTACGCCTATAGAATGCCCCCCAATTCACAAAAAAAAGTGTGCGTCCGTCCGTCCGTCCGTCCATCAAGGAATAAAAACAAATATATGTTTTTTTCTTTGATCTCACAATTCTGATTTATTGTTTACAATTGTGTTTATATCTTAATAAATAAAGGTAATTGTTACTTTTTTTTTTACAATTTAGACATTTTTTCTCGCAATGTACGTCTCACAATTTAGACTTTTCTCATAATTACAAGACTTGCTATTGTGAGTTATAAACTTGAAATTGTGAGTCAACATGTTGCAATTCTGACTTTTTTCCTCAGAATTCTGTTTTTCTGCCACAAAAAAAAATATATATATATATATATACTCTATGATATTTAATGCTGCCATTAAGTGGTGGCTGTAAATCACTATTTATTAAAAAATATTTTATAAATCCCTCCATGGAATATTTCATTCACATTTGGTGGCTTTCATCAAATTGTGCAAAAACATCTTGAAAGGTTTTCACACAGCAGCTTCATTGAAGACAGTGAGCAACTCCGTTTGTTTGTCAAGGGAGCAACAGTTAAGAGGGGGCGGGGCTTACCGATTGCCTAGGTCAATTGTGAGTTAACATCTCAGTTGAGAAAAAAGGTTTCAGAATTGTGAGATGTTAACTCGCATGAAATGTATAGCTCTGTTTAACTATATCTTGCAAGAATTTACCTTGCAATTGACCCTTCGCAGGAAGTTTCATTGACAGGCAATCTGATCATCATAACTGAATCCGATTTTGTCCGACAACTAACCAGCAGAAGAGTAGATTCTCAAAAGTCACAGTACAAACAAATGCAAGATTCGTTCAGTCTTCAGTGTGTTGCTTAGAAAATCTAGCTGTGGGCTGAACGGAACTGTTGGCAGCCGCGCTGAAAATATTACTAAATATCATATGTTATAAATATAAAAACTCATAATAGGGCCATTTTGACACCATGTCTTGGATTCTGGGTTCAAGAGAAATACCACGATATAACACCGTTTCCGTGGTACAATTCCATATATTGATTTACAAAGAGGGATACTTGACAATGACTCTAAAGCACTGTTTTGAGAGGCAAACGCCAGCGAAATTAAAGTTTGACGTCGTTAATTACAATCATGAGATTAATAATTAATAATCACTTTAATTTAATGACAGACCTAAGCTGAATTTTGAGACCAATGCTGTTTTCAACTAACGAACAAGCTTACATACCTTTCCGTTATGAAGTGACGACGTCCTGGCTTTGCAAATGCATACAGTCTCGAAGTGTTAATCCATACATCTCTGGGAGATTCTCTTGCTCCCTGTATTTGGCGCGCTGTGTTCCTGTGCTCGTGCAGTGTCATGAACTGTGCAGACTCGGATCACTTCTGCCGCTGGTTCAGTGGCTTGCGTTTTGTTTACCAAATTATGTCGCAATCATTTATAATAATAATTAGAGTTGTTATAAAGTCAAGTCCTGCCGAGTCATGAAGGTCAGGTCAAGTCTCAAGTCCCTGGATCTCAAGTCCAAGTCAAGTCGAGTAATTTTCTTTATTTAGCCAAGCAAGTCACAAGTCCTAAAATTTGCAACTCGAGTCAGACTCGAGTCAAGTCATGTGACTCGAGTCCCCCACCTCTGATAAATAGTATGCCAATTAAAAATGAAAACTCGTGGTATATATACGAAAAAATTGACTTTGGCGTGTGTATGCTACACGATGGGTAGGATTAGGGTTGTGGGGTAGATGCGTATCATATGCACGCGAAAACTGCGTATTATGTGCACGCCAACAAATTTCATATCATATGCATGCGAAAACTGCGTATTATATGCATGCCAAACACAATTCGTATCATATAAACGCCAAAGTACGTTTTTTCGTATCAATACCACAAGTTTTTTTTTGGCGTACTATTTATTTGCATTTTCATGAGACAGGGCTCTATTTTAAGTAAATATGAAAATATGATCAGCTCACATGCCGCTTGAACTGACACGGTACAGCAATCTGTCATGACACATTAAAGAGCCACAAAATGGTTATTGTATGAATTTCTTAAAAACACACAACTTGAAATTTAAGACTTTGTTTCATACCAAAAGTAACCTGCACTTTCTTGTCTGTCGGCAACATTGTCCGTGTCCTCTTTGCTTCGTGATGTATTTTTTTCACTGTGTGAGAACATGATGTGTGGTGTAAGAGCGACATGGTTTATCAGACAAAGCAGCGGTGACTGGGGGGTGGGGGGTCTTCGTGAAGGGTCAATTCTGACAACAACAAAATTGTGAAAAAGTCAGAATTGTGAGATAAAATGATGCAGTTACCCTTTTTATATTTTTATTCCATGGCAGAAACAAGCTTCCGTAGTTTCAGGAACCGATGGGGTGTTAAAAATTGGACCAAAGCTGAACTTTCGTAGCTGTGACTACTTGAAATTAAAAGTGAACTGCTATCAGAAGTCAAAGTACAAAGTATTTTAATATGAGATTTGATTAGATTAACAAAATTAGGGGGTTAAGCAGATCACTATTGACCTTATTCACTAAGCTTATCCTTAGCCATGATGTTAAATAAACAAAAACATTTTCACAGCCAATAAATTAGTTCTTAATCCAGGATCAGTGGAGGAAATGGCCGCCCTGCTGTTGAGCAACAAGAGGTAAATGCCGTTTTGTTCCATGTAAGTCGCCCACTGCTGATCATCTCAACAAGACTAATGGCTGAGACTGCTTTCATTTGCGCGAGAGCCCTGTTTTTTTGAAGCAGGCGGACTGCAGGGATGAATGGCATTGAGGTTAATTATGTTAGTAAGGTGCTATGTTTGTGGCACCCTGCAGATCTCTTCCCTGTCGAAACTGCTCTCTTCCTGCCAGGCGGCTCACGTTACTACTGTCAGAACACTTAATTGCCTGGAGTACTTAATTAATTGGCGATCATAATTTCTGGTAATCGGGCGTGTTTAACGTGGTCCCCTTCCCCATTTTTCCTCCTGGACTTTTACTGCATGATTATTCAGATCCAGACAACTTGTTGGATGGAGGCTGGTTTAGATAAATGTCCAGATTCCTATGGCCTGCTTCATTACTGCCTGATTTACTGTGCACTCTCTCATGGAAAATATGGGGAGAAATGCAATCACCATTATGAGATTGCGCATTCCAGAGAATTAGATTTTACTATTTGGGTCAGTGATAAATATAAGTGCCCACAAGACAGGAACATCTTTAAAAAAGTGTAAAACAGTTTTTTTTTTTAGAAATGTACTCTTTACATTTCATGTTAGTTTAACATGGTTTTGAAAACCATTTTGCAAGGAAAGTCTGTTTTCATGTTACCACCAAGAAAAATTGATAACATTTTCCTGCATACATCTGAATGTACACATTTTATTCATTATTTTCCAAAAAAAAAAACTTTTTAAATGTTTATAATAAAATAATATTTATAATAAAATTATTATTATTAATTAATTAATCACACTACATGATATATATATATGTGTATGTATGTATGTGTGTGGCGGCGCCGTGCATTTCACACCTAGGCCTTCAGTGGCATCGTAATGTTACATTACAATACAACGCATAAAGCGATTTAAAAAAAAAAAGTCAAAAATGAAATTTAACCTATCTAGTGTTTTTTTCATCTTATTGAGTCTTTCACTGAGCCGGTGCCGAGGATGTGGTGTGGTTGTTTTTCGCGGTCATTTAGTACTTTAATATTTACATTTACAGAAGGCGAATATTTTTAAGAATGCTCTGAAAATCAACAATACGCACTGTACACAGCATATACGTTAATAAACCTGAAAAACAAAGATAATACTGTGAAAGCAAAATGATTTACAGATGTTGTTTGCTAGCTCTGACTAGTACGCTCTCTGAACATCCAATCAAAGGACTGAAAATGCTGATGTTATCGCAAGCCTGCTAGATGGCCCTGGTGCTGCCAACTCGAAATCTGATTGGTTAAAGCAACGATTTAATTGAAATTGATTTTAAGCTACAGACGCCTGAACTGTTGATTCTGATTTTTTATTTTATTTTTTTGGCAACACGGTATATTTGAAATACTTTAAAAGCTAATATTTTATTATACTTAAAATGTTCAACTTTTAACTTAAAAGCATGAGGAAATATACAGTCACTATTTGGGTCAATCAGTGATTCTGATAGTGTGGCCAGCAGAGAAGGCTTTGCTGGCCCTGCCCCACCACTATACATATGTACTATGTTATAAGGAGTATTATTTAACTGAAAGAATAAAACATTACGCCTCGCTTCTTTAGCTTTTAAGAGTAAATAATTAAATGCCTTTTTTAGTAACTTAAACAAGAAATAAGTGTATAATTTTTGTTCATATTTTCATGTTTGTGGCATGGCCACATAGCTGTAACTGATGACTGGATGTTTATATTCTTTTCTGATATTTATTTCATCGACCATGCATATCACTGAAGGCGAGTGTAACTGATACCAACACTGATGTCTATATGACTGATATTTAACCATCGATTATAGCCATTCAGCATAACAGTATAAATGGGACCTATCAATTTTTATTTATTTGACTTAAAAAAATTTTTTTTTAATTTAACTTTAAACAATCTTCACAAACACATTATGATAAATGTCGTATTTACCTCTTCCCTTCAGCAAGTAGGAAATATACAGAAATTGAATAAAGTTATCAAACTTGTTACTACTATGTTATAAGCCCACTATAACACTGACAGGATAAGGATATTCATTTTTACGGTAACACATTATAATAACTGCACTCTATGAATCATTAGTTAACTTTCGCACGTGAGTTTAAAACAATCTAGCTGAGCCCCCAGCGTGAGTTTTTTAGGCGACCGTTATTTTAGAACGTATCGCCTTATTGTTCCCATGGCGACGCGTCATGCTTGTCATGTGACAGCGCACGCAGCCACATAGCTCTGTATGACATGGATCGCTTTTATTTCGTTTTTCCTTTTTTATTCAAAATATTCACAAACATGCTCACTATATTATGAAATATCTGATATTCAGATTCTGAAATATGTGCAAGTAAATATATTTGGTAGTTTAAACACTTTTATAATGACCGTGTTAGTTGATCTACACCGGCTGATGGGCGCCGCCATGTTAGTTTGCGCTGAATCCTAGCTGTGGGATAAACAACATGTAAATTCATCCTCTCCTCTCGAAACACGTTAAAAATTAAGTCTCCGGTAAACTGGGAGAAGAGCAGAGTAAACTTTATAGTTACCTACACAATCTGCATATGATATCAATAAAACACGTCATCAGCTGCAAAAAAGAAAAAAAAACTCTGCTATTTCCTCAAATAAATAAATACAAATTAAAGTGTACAGTTGGACAGTTAATTTTTTTTGCATTTTGAAATAAATATTTCTGAGTTCTTTATCCCTCTGTGTAGTGTTTGTTTGTTTTTTCTGTTAGGAAGATAACTGGGCCTTTAAATCTCCTTTGTTATAGATATGCTTATAAATCAAGAATAAGGTATTTAGCTGTATTTATAAACTGCTTACTAATGATTATTAATGTTGGGACAATGCTTTATAAAGGATGAACTGACTATTTACTAATGCTTACCTAATGATTCATAATGTGCAGTTATTATATAGTGTTACCGTTTTTACTGATATATGGCCTGACAGCATCTCATCTGACCGCAGTTCACTGATGTTCTGCAGGAGCTCCTTGTCACCTGTACCTTTTCCACGCTCATATGACTAGCGGCTGGCACTGAGAAGAAGTGGAGTGCTTGTCTGAAAAGTCTCCAGTTTAATGTGGTCATAAAGATGTTCTGCATCTAAATATACCCAATTCTTGTCAAGAAAAAAGAAACAGAAGCAGCTTGTGAGTGGGGTGGTCAACCCTGGCTCCGCCCCTGCATTAACTCGTAAAAGTGAAAAAATAAATCACAGATAATTTAAAGCACTAATATGTCTGTCTGCCTGTCTGTCTGTCTGTCATGAATATATATTTATGTATTTTTATTTTATTTTTTACAACCCTTTTGACATTATTCAAAGATCCCCGATATAGGCTAAAATATATTCAGTATGTCTAAAATTCCTGCTGTAATTATGATAAAACTACTTCTATTAACACAAACTGGGAGTATTTATATAATAAATTGGTAACACTTTATTTTGATAGTCCACTTTAGACTATCTACTAACAGTAAGTAACTTTGCAACAACACGTCAACTAGCAGTCATTAGAGTATTAGAAGACTGTCTGCTTAATATCTTCTAACACTTTATTTTGATGGGTCCACAACATACATAATTCTAAGTATGAGGAATTTTGCTAGTATGTCAACTTATTCTACTAACCCTAAACCTACCCTACTGAGAGTTAGTAGACATGTAGTTGCAAGTTAATGACAATTAGTTGACATGTAGTTACAAAGTTACTTATAGTTAGTAGAATGTCTAATGCGGACTATCGAAATAAATATTACAAATAAATTTAATTAAACACATTTTTTTATCTATATTTTTCAAAAACTGTATGTTCTTTAATTAAAATATTAGTTATTGTTTTACCATATAAATGTAGATTATAGTTTGATTATTTTATTACATCAATAATCATTTTTAATTTAAATAATTGTACATTAGCCTGCAGACCCCTGGTTGAGAGCCACTGATCTTTCCATTATAGCTCATAGAAACCCATACTGTATAATGGAAACACAAAGGCCATTTTTCAGACTGTCGAGACATTTTCCCAGGGTGGCCCAGTGAGGGAATATTTTGCCACATTCAGCGGAGGCTTCTGGTAACAGATGTCCTCTGTTGCATGATGCTAGCATCCCGTCGGCCAGACTGTGCCACAGTGCATGTTTCCACCCACTTGGCTGGGCCAACAGTCATGTCTGTCATTGTTCTGGAGGAAGGTGATGACAGTTTGAAAACAAAGCTCCTCAGCAACAATTACACGTGCTCACAATAAAGTTCAAGTGGATGCCATAAGCCAATTTTGATCAGAATTACAAGAGCACTAAATATCACAAAATTAATGCATGTCTTTGCGCGTTCTTTTATATCCTGTCTGCCCCATTTAATTGCGAGTGACATTGCTTCCCACCTTGCCTTCAGCCCGAGCCGACAGATGTAAAGGGTAGAGAACAGACAGAAACTCACACCAACACCTTTCTGGAGCTGCCCTCACACCAGCACGGCTGGCGCACATCTTGAAAGAGTTCGCTCTGCCCACGCTCGCCTATCACACTGAAGTACAGAGGGCGATGAAGACAGGTGAATCCACCCTGCTTGTTTTGCTTAATGTTAGAAGTACTGTAGCAAAGCATACGTTCGAAGCTCTCTGCTGTCGTTTGCTATGAAATATTCATATCTGTCTGCATTAGCATTAGCAAGCTACTAATTGAGTTCTGTGTATTCAGACATGATTAACTGGCTGGCATTCCTCAAAGGAGAGACCCAATTAGATAGCACTTGCATGAATTGCCTTACAACTTCCCTCCTCACACTGTTGTTACTGTTTGTGTGTGTGTGGTTGCATTGTGTGTGTTTATGGAGCAGGTTATAGCCCTTAATTTTCATTACTTGCATGCCTCTCCTGTAATGTAGATGTAACCAGGCAGAACATGTGACCATTTGAAGCCTGTTTTGTAGCTTCTTTCTTTGAATCAAACTTGCATCCCTTCCTTCAAGGGAGGAAAATATGTGACCTCAAGCTGACCAAATGGAGTGTCACTTCAAGTGCTGCCTGCTGAATTTTGGCTCCATTATAAGATGGATCTGGAGCCATGTGTCAACAGCAGTCACATTCTGCTTTCAAGATGATGTTAAGATGGGCAGACAGCATGAATAAAGTTTAGGAGAGGAAATGAAGACAAAGCAGGGGACCAGGCAAGGATTAGGATCAATGACATGTTGCTTATTTTTTTGGCCATATCTTTGAATTTGTTTAAAAATACATATAGAATACATTTTTGCTATTCACAAATTAAATTGTTATTAATTGATCAATTCAAAGTGTGCGTGTATGCGTGTGCGTGTGCGTGTTTGTATAATTAAAGAAAAAGGAAAATATCATCACTTTTACTTGATGGTTACACGGAATGACATTTTTACAGTTAATAATTTATTTATTTTTTATAATGTATACAAATTGTTTAAAGGCATAATAAACCTTCATTAATACAAGTATATTTTTAAGAACCTGCCCTATGTATTTCAGACTAAACTTTTTAATATATATATATAAAATCCTTTTCTTTATAAAGGACACTTTTTGTGATTGTCCTTCATCAGAATCTTTTACTTATATTTCCTTTGATAAATAGATTAATAGAAGTGTTGTATGGAATGTATGGTTTTTGAGTGAGATCTTTAAGAAATACTGGGATATTCTACAGTAACGGTGAAACCTTCTGAGGTAACTGCCATAGTGAAGTCAGTAGAGGAATGTTTCTGAAATGTAATGGCGGGGTGATGTCTTGGGAAAAGACTTGGCTCAGTGCCTCTGTATTCATATCCAATCCCCTGTAGCTCTCTTTCCTTTAACTCTCTTTATTTAAGTAGCTCAAAGGATAGTTTCTCTGAGCACCTCACAGTAACAGGGATCCAAAGTGGCAGTTTGGTTCTAGTCTGGTTTTGAGTTCACTCAATGCTAAGGACCTTCCGTCCACCTGTCACCCATTACCATCTATCAAGACTAGTTAAAGCTGACATCCTCATTCTTAAGACCTGTGTATACAGTATGCATTGTTGATAATTTAATGCATTTTCTTAATTTAAAAACTAAATTCTGTATATGATAAAAATTGTGCGATTATTCATGTCTTCTGACCCGTATATATAAAGGCCAAACCACACTTATGTATATTAATCATGCAGTTAATTACATAATTTTTTTTACTAATTTTATAAACACAAGACTGTTCAGCTGAAAGGAATGTGAGGTCAAGTCAATGATTCTCTATTCAGAGTAGCCTACTGACATTTGACCTCTCAGCTACAGTCAGTGAGTTCATAGTTTTCTTTGCTTTTTTAATATAAATTCACCTCATGATCTGATGATCTTGATTCACAACAAAGTTATTTTTATTTATTTCGTCTGTATATTATCATATCGCAGAGAGGTGCTCTAATGAATGAAGTTGTCATATGTACATAAATGAATATGGAAATTTGGTGCTGACAGACAATCAAAAAGTTTTATGTGAAATCCTGCATGATATATTTATAACGACTCAGGGCATTGCTCGGGAATTAAGTATTAAAGCCCATTTTGGTTTTAAAACTATTTGGATTTGAGAAAATATCAGGATACGGTTTCTAAGGTAAATGCAGTTGGCAGAGTGATTGAATGTACAGCTGTTGTAATCTGTGCAAAACAAATCATGTAAAATTGATAAAGCCTCCTATCAAAGAAGACATCCAGTAACTTCAGAGTGTTTTCTTAAATACACATGAGCGCCGTGAATTGGCAGTTGATGCTTACAGTTGTATATACTTTTCCTTCATGAATATTGGTTTGTTCCTCACATTTTATCTTCACATTTCACCTTCTTTTATTACATCCTATCCAGAAAGTCTGCTTTCTGTTTTATTTAGACCAGTTTTCAAATAAGTATCATCATTTGTGATCTGCAAAGATTTTTAGTCGTTCTTATGTCCAGCACTATGCAAAGTTGTCCTGTTAGGGCATTCATTGTTGTGTTTGGAGATTAGCTGTGCTGCACCCACAAAAATAAGAGTGGCTGGAAGAAAGAGAGAGTTTTGGAGCACTTTGTCAGGAAATTGAAAAAGCAACAAGGGAAAGACGAGGCTACAATTGACTTCAATGCTCTCCACTCACCCTTTCGTTCAGAAAGAGGCTGTCTGACCTAAATTCATTCTACCTCATCTGCCTAGACGTTTGTTTAGCCTTCTGGGCAAACACTTAGAGAAATGTATGAAGCTGAAAAAAGAGGAATATATGTGAATACATTACACTCTGGCAGCGGAGAAGAGTAAACTGAGAGCATGAGTAGACGTTTAGTGCCCTCTAGTGGCTCTCCAAGCTTTTATTCTTCCACCAGATAAGCCAATAGCGGTGCTCTGTGTAGATTTTCCTAAACCATCTTTGAAAGTTATTACCGGACGGTAAATCCACAGCATGTAAATCAAAACTGCTTTGACGTCAACATAAAAGCTGCAGCAAACTGAAAAGCTGTGCTGGGGATGAGAGGTCTGACTGACCCAGACTTCACTGTCACGCTGTTCGTACGATGACTCTGGCATGACGTATTGTGTGAAATCTGCTCTGAAATGTGAAAGACTGTTTTTGAATGTTTCTTCAGAAAACTGTAAGCAGCAGGGATCCAGACTCTGCTTCAAGTCCATTAGAAAAGCGCAAAGACTCAGGTTAAACATTAGACTGTGTTCCTGAAGGCTATATACAGGCTGTCGGTCTTTCGATATGTTCACCTCCCCCTCTTCCTCGCCTCAGAGTTATGAGACGAGCCTCAAGGGTTCTCAGTGGCAAGCTTATTAAAGGCTTTATCCGTTTCCAGGATTTGCAGAGGATTGTGGAACGGACATTGTTTGTACACAAGTGTTGCTCTGGGAAATAATGTTAATTTCTGTTATACTCGTGAAAGAAATTACACAAATTAGAAACTTGTGTACCTACGGCCTTCTCGAGCCTTGGCGATCCCTCAGTAGTCAGTCTTCCTAGACATGCCATTCTAAAGCTGACTTGATCTAAGAATGATGAGCTGATCGTAGGAGCTCAGTGCCAAGTCCTTTGACCCCCGCCTAAGCTTGCTGGTGAACTGAGAGCATGGGAAATTATCCCAGAGCACAGGCAGTGCAAACAGAATTTGTATGTGTTGATACATGGGACTTCTTCCAGTAAATTCTGTCCATGCAGCTGAAAACTCTATATAGGCCTACTACAGATCTGTTCCAAGTGACGGATATATTCATAAGTGTCAGATTTCTAACACTGTACAGTACATTGGCAGGAACACTATGTGTCACGTAACAGCCGTCCTCACAATAAAGTGCATGGGAGACTTAGTTGATTTCAGTAGTTTGACTGTTAGCTTAGTTGGATGCTAAGCTAACAATACCGTACTCAAACAACCACAAATATCACTAATGTATTTTTATCAATACTTTTTAGTATTAAATTAAATATGACTTTTTTCTCACTTCATCCTCCAACTTGGATAAATCTTCTCTGCAAATTCTGTGTGTGCAATGCTAGCTTTATAATTTGGCTAAAACTAGCATAAGAAAGATTTTCATTTCATAAAATGTTGCCTCTCTTGGTAAGTTTGTGTAACAGTGTGCAAGCTGATTTTATCTGTGTGTCACTCACTTTGGGAAAGGTCCATGAGCCGGGATTCAAACTTGGGACACTTTGAAAAAAAAAAAGCCTTGAAAGAGTTTGACAAAAGATGACGCATACAATTAATATGTTTAGAAAACAGGAAGCGAAGTGGGAGAGAGAGGCGGATGAATTAGCAAAAAAAAAGGTCAAAAAGCAATAAAGTAGACTAAAGGTAAAAATGCCCCTAGAAATCAATTAAATGGGGCAGATATCGTCCCTTAATGGTGAAGATTTCTGTCAAAAATATGAAAAATGTAATCAGTTGTCCACGATAGGCCTAAACCAGCCAAGTTAGCATACTGTATCAGACTTATCATCAAATAATCATTATCGACTAAATCCCAGAAAATAGGGATATCCTTTTTGTCAATATCGCACAGCCCTAGTGTAAGCGAAAACCCACAGGACTGTCAGCCCTAATCATCTGGGCTCGTTGGTGCGGCAAACGTGATGGCTTGCAGTGTTGCCACACATGCACGTAGTCATGGAAGTCTGTGTTTGAAAACAGTGCTGAGTGGCTGTGCCAAAAAGACAGGCAGCCAAAGAGGACAGCTGTAGCCTGGAGTACTTACACATACTGAGATGTGTGTCTGGACGACCGAATCCCAAATGGAGAAATCCAAGAAATATTTGTGCATCATAGCCTCTCATGCGAAAACAGTCTCACACACACTCTTTCAAAGAGAAACTCATCCTATAATTGATCACACACAGATGATTTCACCATCCTTTGCTGTAATTGCTTAGCTGGAGGGAAGGGAGGGGGATAGAAGATTCTTTTATATGAAATATCGAAATAACAAATCCAGGGCTCGGGGTGGACATTAAGAAGAGGAATGTGAGCGAAAAGTCATCAGCTGGCCCTCGGCCCGGTATCCGTGGCTGAGGAAAAGCCTGTAGTCATCAGAAAGTGGACGTATTTACTGCTGCGCCTCTCGCAGAACGAAAGCGAGAGTGAAAAATGACTTTGTTTGTGAATCAGAGAGTAGCTAATCAGATCTCACTCTCATTCCATTGCTCACTATATATACTTTATATCAGAATCTCCCCACTTTTCCCACAGGCATTTGAGGACAGATACACTTGTGACAGCCATTTGAATGCACACATTATCCTACGGAAATCCATTAAATGTTGATAGATAACAGATTTAAAGGGTCTGTTCGGCCAAAATGTAAATTCTGTCATCAGTTACTCACCCTCATTCCAAACCTGTTTGACTTTGTTTCTTGTGAGGAACACTAAAGTAGTAATTTATCAGAATGCTGGTTAAAAGCTTAGTTCACCCAAAAATTTGAATTTACTCACCCTCATATCGTTCCAACCCCATAAGACTTTCATTCATCTTCCAAACACAAATAAAGATGACAAATGTCTGTCCAATCATTACACCAAAACTCTCAGGCTTCAAAAAGTTAATGAAGACATTATAAAAGTAATCCTAATTGTAAAGCAATTATCTTTGTGATTATATGTATTTCTTTATTCACATATAAACATGGATCAACATACAGTACATATGACAGAACATGCAACATGACAGAAATCTTTCAGGTCTCATTAAAAATATATTTATTTGTGCTTCAAATATAAATTGAAGTCTTATGGGTTTGGAATGACATGGGGTGAGTAATTGATGACAATATTTTTTTTTGGTGAACTCTAACCCTTTAATAGCCATTTTTTATCTGTGTATTTCTTATAATTTTAAATCAAGCATATTTTCACTTTTGTTTAAGATCGAAGGTTATTCCGACTGCCAAGCCATGACTCTCTCTATCACAGCTTGAATTGTGTGCTGATATAAATCTCAGTTGCCTTGTTTCTACAGTTTGCTTTGACTGAGCTTGTACATTATGAAAGATCTTTGTTTCTCTGTGTTTGATTTTAGAACACCCTGGAGACCTGCAACATATGTAGTAAGCCCATAATGGAGCGTATCCTACGGGCAACTGGGAAGGCCTATCATCCCCAGTGCTTCACCTGTGTGGTCTGCCATCGCAGTCTGGACGGAATTCCCTTTACTGTGGACTCCTCCAACCATATCCACTGCATCGAAGACTTCCACAAGTATGACCATTCACACAAATATGTTTCATATTTCCAAATACTACATGCAGGACACATGTAAACATATGTACAAACATGTTGTTATATTCATCTCAATTGCATTAACTTATAAACATAATCAAATATTTTAAAGCTATTTTTCAATTATCACATTCAAAATATTATTTACAGGTAATATGACTTTTAAGTAGCCTGTTCATCTTTTTTTGTTGTTGTATGTATTAAGGAACTGAAAGGTTTCAGAAGGAATATGGGATTATGAGAATATGATCACAATAGAAATGCCATTGTGTCGAGGAACAGTTGGGCTGTACCTGGATTGTACTCATTGTTACTATTGTGGTATAATTAGGCCACCATCTGCTGAACTTCCCCTTTTTTGCTGTTTGTTGGTAAAACCCAATGAAGAAGTGAATCACTTGACTGTTATGCTTTGTGTACACATACTCGCCTCTTCTCTCTCTGTTCCTGTCCTATGTTCTCAAACTGCTGAACACACAAATGTAGTCATTGTGGAGCTTTGTAAAACATTTTTGTCTTTTGAAATAAGTTCCACTGGGCAGTAAAATTTGCTTATTGATGGCTTTCACCACTTTCAAAAGTGTATATATTTATTTATTATATATAAATATATATTTATATACTTATAAATATTTATTATCATATTTATTTTGAAAGTATGTTTATTATAAAAAAATTAATAATAACAATAATAATTATTATTATAACAATAATTTGTCATCATTTACTCACCCTCTTGCCATTCCAGACCTGTATTGACTTGCTTTTTAAGTCTATTCCCTTATAGTCTTGAGAGCTCTCCTACTCATACAGGTTTGGAAGAATATAAAGAAGAGTAAGCAGTGACAAAATGTGTATTTTGATGAAATATCACTTTAATGCAGAGTCAAGAGTTATCGCAGGTGCACAATGACCGATACTATCTAGATTATTTTGCTTTAGATGACATAATACAAGTGTGTTACTTCAAATCTAGAGCAGAGGTGGCCAAACTTTACTATGAAGGGCCAAAAATGTAAACTAAGGCCCAAAAATAAATGTTACACTACCGTTCAAAAGTTTTGGGTTGGTAGGATTCAATTTTTTTGTTATTATTGTTAATGTTTATATTTTTTAATTATTGTATGCTCACCAACACTGCATTTTAAAAAAGACAGTAAACCATTATAATGTTAAATATTATAATTTGAAATGGCAGTTTTCTATGTTAATATATTTTAAAATGTAATTTATTTATTTTCAGCAGGTATTACTCCAGTCTTTACTGTCCCATGATCCTTCAGAAATCATGCTAATATGCTGATTTGGTGCTCAAAAAAATAAATGTATAATATGTGTGTTTGTGTATATATATGACAAAGAAATGATCAGTCTATAATTTTGACGGTAGGCTTATTTTAACAGTGAGAGACAGAATAACGACAAGAAAACATCCAGAAAAACGCATTTCAAAAAAGTTATAAATTGATTTGCATTTTAATAAGTCAAATACGTATTTGATCCCCTATTAATCAGCAAGATTTCTGGCTCCCAGGTGTCTTTAATACAGGTAAGGAGCTGAGATTAGGAGCACTCTCTTAAAGGGAGTGCTCCTAATCTCAGTTTGTTACCTGTATAAAATACAACCTGTCCACAGAAGCAATCAATCAATCAGATTCCAAATTCTCCACCATGGCCAAGACCAAAGAGCTGTACAAGGATGTCAGGGACAATATTGTAGACCTACACAAGGCTGGAATGGGCTACAAGGCCATCGCCAAGCAGCTTGGTGAGAAGGTGACAACAGTTAGTGTGATTTATTCGCAAATGGAAGAAACACAAAATAACTGTCAGTCTCCCTCGGACTAGGGCTCCATGCAAGATCTCACTCGTGGAGTTTCAATGATCATGAGAACGGTGAGGAATCAGCCCAGAACTACACGGGAGGATCTTGTCAATGATCTCGAAGCAGCTGGGACCTTAGTCACCAAGAAAACAATTGGTAACACACTACGACGTGAAGGACTGGAATCCTGCAGAGCCTGCAAGGTTCCCCTGCTCAAGAAAGCACATGTACTGGCCCGTCTGAAGTTTGCCAATAATTCAGAGGAAAACTGGGTGAAAGTGTTGTGGTCAGATGAGACCAAAATCGAGCTCTTTGGCATCAACTCAACTCGCCGTGTTTGGAGGAGGAGGAATTCTGCTTATGACCCCAAGAACACCATCCCCACCGTCAAACATGGAGGTGGAAATATTATGCTTTGGGGATAGTAAGGGGACAGGACAATTGAAGCCAGCCAGGGCATTGAAAATGGGTCATGGATGGGTATTCCAGCATGACAATGACCCAAAACACAAGGCCAAGGCAACAAAGGAGTGGCTCAAGAAGAAGCACATTAAGGTCTTGGAGTGGCCTAGCCAGTCTCCAGACCTTAATCCCATAGAAAATCTGTGGAGGGAGCTGAAGGTTCGAGTTGCCAAATGTCAGCCTCGAAACCTTAACGATTTGGAGAGGATCTGCAAAGATGAGTGGGACAAAATCCCTCCTGAGATGAGTGCAAACCTGGTGGCCAACTACAAGAAACGTCTGACCTCTGTGATTGCCAACAAGGGTTTTGCCACCAAGTACTAAGTCATGTTTTGCGAAGGGGTCAAATATTTATTAAAAGGCTAATCAATGTATAACTTTTTTTAAATGCGTTTTTCTGGATTTTTGCTGTTATTCTGTCTCTCACTGTTAAAATAAACCTACCATTAAATTGTAGACTGATCATTTCTTTGTCAGTGGGCAAACGTACAAAATCAGCAGGGAATCAAATATTTTTTTCCCCCACTGTGTGTGGTGTGTGTGTGTGTCTATATATATATATATATATATATATATATAGTAACATTATAAATGTCTTTACTCTCATTTTAATACATTTAATGTGTTGTTGCTGAATAAAGGTATTAGTTTTATTTAAAAATTCTTACTAGCCTTAGACTTGTGAATGATAGTGTATGTTTTGTTTTGTTTTAGTTTGGTTTGGAACTGTCTTTGACAGTTTTTCCTTCCCCTTTTCAAGGAAATTTGCTCCTCGTTGCTCTGTGTGTAAAGAGCCCATAATGCCAGCAACTGGCCAGGAGGAGACGGTGCGTATTGTGGCTTTAGACCGTGACTTCCATGTGCAGTGTTATCGCTGTGAGGTGAGTGAAAGCCCTTGGGTAGTTGGTTAAAAATTCCTAAATGTCTTTGGAAATAGAAGTTTCATACTGACATTTTTGTCCTTTTTCAAAACTATTCAAATAATTGTTCCCCCTGTGTGTGTGTGTGTGTGTGTGTGTGTGTGTGTGTGTGTGTGTGTGTGTGTGTGTGTGTGTGTGTGTGTGTGTGTGTGTGTGTGTGTGTGTGTGTGTGTGTGTGTGTGTGTGTGTGTGTGTGTGTGTGTGTGTGTGTGTGTGTGTGTGTGTGTGTGTGTGTGTGTGTGTGTGTGTGTGTGTGTGTGTGTGTGTGTGTGTGTGTGTGTGTGTGTGTGTGTGTGTGTGTGTGTGTGTGTGTGTGCTCGCTCACTGTAGAATTGTGGCTGTCTTCTCTCTGAGGGAGACAACCAGGGTTGCTACCCTCTGGATGGCCATGTTCTCTGCAAAAACTGCAACACCAGTCGCATCCAGGCCCTCACTGCCAAGGCCACGACTGACCTCTGAGTAACACACATATCTACACGCAGGTCCCTAATATCCCTGCATTCATCAAATCCTGAGAAACACCATATCCTGTCACATCACTGCACACAAATATTTATGCTCAGACAAATACACATGTACACATAAAGCTGTCATTCCACTTAAGGGGCCACGACTTATCTTGTCGCTCATGCACCTCCACACACTGTGCCTTGTATTAAAATTGCACTCATTTATTCTGTCCAATCATTTTTATTAGCAGACATGTATTCACCAGGGCCCGCTACATCTGCTTGTAAACACCTAAACGAAGTAGGCCTATGGATCAAGACTGTTAGATTCTAAATTATGTTCACATAGCTGTTCTGTTGAGAAGTGGGACATTAAGAAAACCCTTATAGAATATCATAGAATCTACCTCTAAAAAGGGACCATGCTGTCCGATCACTATGCATTCAAGCATGTATCCAACCTACAGCTTTCATTTTATTTTGAATCTCTGCAGTGTATTGTCACAATCCATCCCAACTTTCACATAGAGCTACTAGTTACACATGAAGTCACACAAGCATACATTCTCTGCAATAACTTTACCAAACATATTAAACATTTATTAAACATATTTTTTTAATCTTCTTATGGCGGCTGTGAAATTGGAGGTTTCATGTTTGCTAAGGTACACAAGTCAGTATAGAAACGTTGACACGTGCATCACACATGCTTCATCAGTATGTTTTTGTGAACATACTGTACAGGTGTATGTTTGTGAATGCATATCCTTTCGATTTACATTTCTGAATTTACCCTTTGAGATGAAAGTTACCAAAGAGCTACATTTACTTTCTCTGGGAACAGCGTGTATGTATATTATTGTATGCTTATGGAATCTAATGGGAAAAGTGTTTTATCCTTTAAGGACTGTGAATGACCTTCAGTAGCTCAGAAGCCTAAATATTTTGTGGTTCAGTCAGTACGATTTCCTGATTCTTCCTCAGTGTACCGCTTCAATTCAAGTGAATTTAGTAAGAAGAAAATCTGCGCTTGGAAATTTTGTTGTTTGAGGAATTTTTTTTTGTCTTTTTTTTTCTTCAAATTGCGCTCCGCTATCTCATTTATTTGTATATCATGAGTGAAAATGGTGAAAAGGTCTAAGGATAAAATGTATGTATTTAGATATGCACAGTGAATTGTGAAATAATGTCACGGCAGATTGAGAATTATTTGGTATAAAATTCAAATTCTCAGAGGAAAAACTGTCAGATTAGTGATACAATGTGTGACAATCAGGGCTGAAAGGATGTTGGAAATGTTTTATTTGATCTAATTTGATCTAAGACTTTAAGGGCTGATGAGAGACAGCCTGGTGAGCAATATTTTAAATATCCTCAAATTGTGAATTGTTTGTAGTATTAGTTAGTTACGTAAGATAGAGATAAGTATTAATAAAAATAGGACAAATTAATTTTCTTTCGTAATTTTGTACATGGACGATATCATTATGCAAATGTCTTCTTTGTTGTTGCATTGACACTTTACTAAGAAGGATATGCAGACTTTTTTTTATTCAACGAGAAAGTGTTCAAGCTGTTCTTAAAGCTACAGTGCACACATTTTGGGAAATCTGAAATTATGTATATGTATCTACAGAGTGCCATTATAAATTTCGAGGTTTAGAGAGTTAACACCTGAGGAAATTTCCAGTCATATCAGTGTGCTGCAGTGATGCCTCGGGGAACTTCCCCTCTGGTTGAATGGTAAATTCAGATGTGAAAGTCATGATATATATGCAAACCGGATATAAATACACGGTCATGAGCACCTCTTGATTTATTATGGCAGTTTGTGGATTTTCAGTGTGTAAAATTAAATGCAGTGTAGCTTTAAGCCATGAGAGCTTCATTAGTGCTTCAGTGCTTCAATATGTACCTCTCTTACCTTTTCTATATGTGCCTTTTGTGTGAAACTGAGGTGGTGGTGTTTGAACACAAACACAGCTGTGGCTTGTGGCTGATGTTACGTGTTTGAATGGTCTGTTTTGTTTTTGTTATTGTTTTTTTCACTCTTTTTTCTATTCACACTTCCTAGAGGCTATGCATGTTCTTAACTTGAACCAATCTTTATTTCCATGTTTTATATAGAAAGACCAAATATTGTAATACTTAATTAGATATTTCATAGTATTGTGTCTTTAAAAACATTAAGTGTTATTGGAAAGAGAATTATTGCTGTATTACTTGGCACATTTAGGTCTTCCTTCCTCTCTTTTGCTTCACTGCTTATTCCCCAAACCCATCTCAAATTCTTTTTTTCTTTTTTTAATTGCTTATAGATTTGCTTCATCTGTTAAGCATTTTTTCTCATTTGAGTTGTTCAAATTTATTTGTTATGTTCCAGTATTTGATTAGGATGCAATTTAAAACACTTTGTACTAAGTTTCCCCATTTGTGATCATTACAGTAGCAATAACCTGATGATTATATAAAATTGTTGTTGCGGCAGATGCAGAATTCTGTCATTCAGGTGTGGTATATTTGAATTGTCATATATAGGGCACTTTGATGATATTCTTTTTTTTCGTGAAGAAATTATTGCATAAAACAACCTAATCTGTGCCCTAGTGACATTCTAAATATGTACTTGGATTCTGTTTTTACACTCTGTTGTTTTTGATCCCATACAAATTACTCTATAATTAATAAACCTTTTGGAAAAAACGCTATAGTGATTATTGGCTTTTTTTTCTGTTTATCATGTTTTTTTGTTCATATTTCAGCTCTTTGCAGCATTTGGCAGGTTTCCCAGGTAACAGAGACAGATTTTCATTGTCCCCTTTGTAAAAAAATCTAAAGGAGAATTTATTTATCATGCTACTTGCTGCTATCAGTGGTTCATTCAGCACATGCTTAGCTACTTTATATGGCATTTGAAAGACAATCAGCACAGAATCACGAATTAAATGAGCTCAAAATACTACTGTCTGACAGCATTTTTCGTCTTTTGTTGCTTGGATATTTAATCAGTGAAATCAGTGTGATATAAAGTGGGTAATGAGGCTGGAATAAGGCTGATGGAGTTGTTAAAATAATTTAAGAGACTCAAAAGAAAAGACCATTTTCTTGGGCCCTCTGAGTCCCTGCTTGATTTAATCCTTTCAATATGTCATCCTGCGTTACAGGAACCGGCAATAAGCCACACACTATTTTTTATTCTTTCCAGATTGCTAAATTGGAGAAGCACATCCACAATATTGGAGTTGAAAGTGATCCCGAGGAATGCATAAAATTAATAATAGTTTAAAAGAAGCAAATAGTAAAAAACAGGGCGATATTGCATGTTTGTATTTTATTGCTGGCAGAATTTTGAGGGTATTATTGGAGACCACCTTACGCCACAACCTTTTTCAAATAATATTATGGCATTATCTCTTTGGAATTGGGCACAGTGCAACAGTTTTTGAAATTATTTGCATTAACCATAAAGTCTCTCAACCAAACATGTGATTTAGAAAAAAAGACAAGATTGTTATGGAATAAACGTTTGTTATGGAATATCCTTGTGGTGATATTAAAGCGAGAGAAACTACAAAACTGAGCTTTTATAAATATATATGTGTATGTGTGCATATAGTTGCTCTCTTCATGTGTGTGTGTGTTCCCTTCAGGGACCCAGTGTAAGACTTGGTTTTACCACGCGCTAATCTGCTGTTTACAAACAAATTGATGAGTGTGTGTCCCTCTGGCTAACATGATGTGGCTGCTAATCTGTGTGTTTGTGTAAGCATGTTTGTATGAGTGCATGTAAGAGAAAAAGCCAGGAGGGTCCCTCCAGGAGCTGGGTAAAATATTCCTGAATGCCTGCTTCTAAAACTCAGGATGTGGGAAGTGCGCGAAAGCTCAGTTATGAGTCACGATCAAACACAATCTGTCCCTGCTCCTTTAAAGAAAACAGTTGTTGGGTCAGATTTACATAACATTACAATGTAGGTCGGCATTGTTGTCTTGGTCTTTTAATGCGCTCTGAGTTTGCTGTCATCGTTAGCTTTCAAATGAATCGCCCTCAGTGGTGCGCTGGCTTTGGAGGCCTGATTTTGCGGGTCCCTGGTTGCACTGAAAGATGTGATGTAATGGCTGAGTCAACTGAGCCCTAAAGAAGCATCGCTGAAGAAAAGACAGCACTGGAGAGGTGATTTTAGGGAGACTTTTGAAGTATTTTCAGAGATGAAATGTGTCATTCTTGCAATTCTATTAAATTAATTTTCCTATTTCAATTGAATAGGCAGTGACAGTGACCATTTCATATGTTTTGTTGTGTTTTTTCTCCTGAGAAGTGTTAATACTCTGCCACTATCAACACATTACTCCGTTTGAGGATCTCAACCACATAGCAACCTAAAGTCAAACTATGGGATATAAAGTTCAATTGCGCAATTTAAAAAAAAATACAGTATATACTTCAGAATTCAGTGTCTCCGAAAATTAGAATATTACATAAGATCAATAAAAAAGGATATTTTACACAGAAATGTCAGGCTTCTGAAAAGTATGTTAATTTCTATGCACTCATTACTTGCTTGGGCCTCTTTTTGCATGAATTACTGCATCAATGCGGCGTGGCATGGAGGCAATCAGCCTGTGGCACTGCTCAGGTGTAATGGAAGCCAAGGTTGCTTTAATAGCGGCCTTCAGGTCATCTGCATTATTGGGTCTGGTGTCTCTCATCTTCCTCTTGACAATACCTCATAGATTCTCTATGGGGTTCAGGTCAGGCGAGTTTGCTGGCCAATCAAGCACAGTAACACCATGGTCATTGAACCAGCTTTTGGTACCTTTGGCAGTGTGGGCAGGTGCCAAGTCCAGCTGGAAAATGAAATCAGCATCTCCATAAAGCTTGTCAGCAGAAGGAAGCATGAAGTCCTCTAAAATGTCCTGGTAGATGGCTGCGTTGACTGTGGACTTCAGAAAACACAGTGGACCAACACCAGCAGATGACATGGCAGCTCAAATCATCACTGACTGTGGAAACTTCACACTGGACTTCAAGCAACATGGATTCTGTGCCTCTCCACTCTTCCTCCAGACTCTGGGACCTTGATTTCCAAATGAAATGCAAAATGTACTTTCATCTGAAAAGAGTACTTTGGAACACTGAGCAACAGTCCAGTTATTTTTCTCCTTGGCCCAGGTAAGATGCTTCTGACGATGTTTCTGTTTCAGAAGTGGCTCGGTAGCCCTTTTCCTGAAGATGTCTGAGCGTGGTGACTCTTGATGCACTGACTCCAGCTTCATTTCACTCCTTGTGAAGTTCTCCCAAGTGTTTGAATCGGTTTTGCTTGACAGTATTATCAAGCTTGCGGTCATCCCTGTTGCTTGTGCACATGTTCCTACCCAATTTCTTCCTTCCAGTCAACTTTGCATTTAATATGGTTTGATACAGCACTCCTTGAACAGCCACCCCTTTCAGTAATGACCGTCTGTGACTTACCCTCTTTGTGGAGGGTGTCAATGATTGTCTTCTGGACCATTGCCAAGTCAGCAGTGTTCCCCATTATTGTGGTTTCAAAGAACAAGAGATACCCAGAATTTATAATGTATGGATGGTCATTTATTGAAACTCAAATGTAAATATTCTAATATTTTGAGATACTGATTTTTGACTTTCATTAGCTGTAAGCTCTAATCCTCAAAATTAAAAAAAAAAAAAACTTTGAAGTTTTTTTACTTAAAATAAAAAAATAACTTTTTCACCATATTCAATTTTTTTTAGATGTACCTGTATGTATGTATGTATGTATGTATATACTTTGTTATATAAATGTTGTATATGTTATATATTCTTTCATCATTCATTCATTCATATATATATATATATATATATATATATATATATATGTATGTATATGTATATATATATATATATGTATATATATATATATATATATATATGCATATATGTATGTATATATATATATATATATATATATATATATATATATATAACTGTATGTATATAAGACACTTTGCGAGATATCAAAATGTGATATATAAACTTGCAATTATGAGAACCCAAGCTGCAGCTGAGCGATATAAAGGCGCATTGCGAGAAAATCACGCTATGAGATATAATATATAACAGTTCAGAAATATAAATTTACATTGTGAATTAGTCATTATGATATTAAATCGCAATTGCGAAAAACAAAGTTGGTATATAAAATTACATTATGCAATAAAAGTCACAAACTGTGAGATATAGTCGCAATTGCGATATAAAGACACTTTGCAAGATTAAGTCATAATGTGAGATATAGTCCTAATATTTAGAAACCGTGTTTCAGTTGCAAGATAGATACTTTATTGAAAAGTCAAACTATGAAATAGTCACATTTACAAGAAACACTTTTAAAATATAGTTACATTGCTCAATAAAAATTACACTGTGAGAAATAGTCACTTTAAGGTATAAAATCACAAATGTGAAAAACAAAGGTGAAATGTAAAGTTACAATATGCTACTTCCCTATATAGTCAAGAAAAATTTAAGTTGCAAGCAAATTGAGACTCACATTGTGAAATACAAATTTGCAATCTGCAGAATATAGTTACATTATGAGATATAAAGTAGCAACTGTGAGATACATAACTGCAGCTATGAGATGTTAAGTCTGGTAGGGAGAAATAAAAGCACAAGGACCTCTGAGGGGGAAATAGGCTTCCATACTATTGCCCTCCAGTCTGTGCTGGATGAGGGTTAAGATAAATGCAGACTGCGGGGTATGGAAGAAAAAGTAAGAGCTAAGTAAAGGGCACAAACTGTTTTCTGTGTAAATAACGTGCAAAGACACTCAGAGAACGTCAAAACATGGAGGCCAATGTTGGGGCAGCCTGTCACCGCAATTCACCATCACACATCACCCAAGGGGTTTAGTCATGCTGTGATGCTGTGGTGCACTCTTTGTGTGTGCCTGGCTGTTCAGATGAAGTATTTTCTTGCCAACGTTCCTTAACGCATGGCACCATCACTTTTAACTGTATAAATAGTAAGCGCTGGCCTAGGACTTCAAGCTATGCACAACACTGACAGATTCCTGGTGCACCGTTAAGAAAAGTGATGTCTCCTGATAATATTAGAAAGCATGTTTTCAGGTCGGCAAAGAGAGATTCAAATATTTTTTTTCAGCTGGCAAAGCTGAGCTGAGGTCAGCTTGAGAATGTTAACAGTCTACATTTGAATTTCTCAAGTTACAACATGTAATATTTCATATGTATGTCTTGTCTCCAGCTGCACATCTGTGATTGCTACTGCATATCAGTGCAAATACTGTACAGCTCTGGAAAAAATTAAGCAGCAAGACCACTCCATTTGTTTTCTTAAATCAGCATCTCTATGTGTATGGTAGCGATAACATTCCAGTGTTTGTTGAATTCCAAAATAGGCGCACCTTATTCTGTTTAAGAAAGTACTGAATACGTGATCGCCTCAACCAAATCCCTCTACCAGGGTCCACCAGTGACTATCACTATCCTCCTGCAATAGGATCAACTGGATGCCAAAAACAGTGCTAGTAGTACCTCTAAAATAATTGGAATCAAATAATAACTATTGACCATGTCAAAATGTTCTGAGTGAGGAAAAGAAGGGTTCAATTCTGGCTTTACTGGCCGAGGGATACATTGAGCATCAGGTTTCTTCCATCATTAAACTTTCAAAGTGAGAACAAAGTCAAGCTGCATATATTGGGGACAACAAAGCTACAGACCAGAGTGGTGAAAACAACTCTCCACTGGCTGGGATGACCACCAACTCCTCCGAATGTCACTCAACAACCATAGGATAACACCAATTGACCTACAGCACAGTTCGAAACTTCATCAGTGAGAAGTAAAGAAGAGCCAGACTGAGATTTGCAAAAGACCATAAGGATTGGACCTTCTTTGATGAGTCCAATTTTCACCTTTGCCAGGTCGTCTAATGGATAGATCTGGAAAGTCCTACAAGCCAGACTGTCTCGCACCCACTGTGAAATTTGGTGGAGGATCAGTGATGATCTGAGGGTGCTTCAGCAAGGCTGGATTGGGGCCTATTTGTCTTTGTGAAGGGTGCATGAATCAAGCCACAAACAAGGTTGTGCTGGAAGAAAACTTGCTTCCTTCTGCTCTGACAATGTTCCCCAACTCTGAGGATTGTTTTTTCCAACAGGACAATACTCCATACCACACAGCCAGGTCAATCAATGTGTAGATGGAGGGTCACCAGATCAAGACCCTGTCATGGACAGCCCAATTTCCAGACCTGAAACCCATTGAAAACCTCTGGGATGTGGTCAAGAGAAAGATGGATGTCACAAGCCATAAAAACAAAGTCGAGCAGATTGAATTTTTGCACCAGGAATGGTATAAAGTCACCCAACAGCAATTTGAAAGGCTGGGGGAGAACATGCCAAGACGCATGACAGCTGTGATTGAAAATGTAGGGTTATTGGCCCAAATATTGATTTCTGAACTCTTCCTAAGTTAAAACGGGACCAGTTGTAATTTTCCTATGATTTTATGAATTTATCTAAATTATAATATATTGATTTGGAATTTGGGAGAAATGTTGTTAATATTTTATAGAATGAAACGTAAATGTTCATGTTACTCGAAAACACATAACCAGTTAAACTGATAATATTGCAGTGGTTCTTAATTTTTTTCCACATCTGTATCAGAAACACATTTGGTTGCATTTTGTTTTGTGATTCATTGAAACATAGCAAGATGGAGCAGTGTCACTCAAGGCAAGTATGTTCCCTCTACCAGGGCCCACCAGTTTTATTTATTTAAATTGTTTTATAGACTTGCTAAATAGAGACGGACTGTGTGTACTGGAACAAACAAAAACTAGACCGGAGAATACAGTAAATGATATGGATCAAAAAACAAACTGCCAAAAATCAAAACTGTCGGAAATCTGTTTGATATAATTTTTTCCTAATTTAAACCCTGCTTTTACAACCATAAACACTTCCAGAAACAGATGAACCATATTTTTCCCACATCTGTGAGATACATAACATGTTTTTTTATAGTAACACAATGTTCTTGGACATTTTTAAATACTAACTTCATTGAGGAGTTAGAGAGCAAACATCTAGACTAGAGCAATCATGTTAGATTGGTCACTTTTCACCGTTTAATATTTTTTGTGCACCGTTTATAGTGCTTGATTTTGTTCATAAAGTGTACTTCATTTGCAAGTAAGCCAAATGGGCCACAAACTCAAACATTTATGCTCACAATGAGGTCAGACTTACAGCTAAAACTACAAAGTAGTGGTGAGCTAATATTATATTGTGAATACATTCATGGCTAAAGAGCCTTGTTAGGCACGACTTTACGTTAGATAAATACACTGGGTCATTTATTTTTTAACACAGTGTATGATAGTTCCTCATGCAAATATGCCAGCTTATCCCTTCGCATTAGAAAACATTAATTCCTTGTCATTTAATTGAAACCAGACCAGCTACTGACCAATCAGCATCAAGGATCAAAACTATTCTTATGTTTGTCATATGACTTCACCAAAAAGTAAAACAGTAACATTTTCTCATAACATATTAGGGTTGGAAATGTCTGCATACTGTTTGAATGACACTCAGCCAATCAAATTCAAGGATCACAACTAATTTGTGATGCAAAAATTAAAAACCACATGTACAATGTTTTTGTGGTTGAATACACTACAAGCTTACTGTAATGTGCTACTTTAATCTCCAAAAAAATCAATTTAGGCCTTTGTTGTGATAGTCAATGTTCAGTAAGACATGAGAAAAAGGTCAGTGATGTGGTAGAAATGCTGATTTTCTGCATGAGGCTTGATATTTTAGTTCTGTTGTGGTCCTAATTTACCCTCTGCTGCTGGCTTTGATTTTCCTCTCAGTGACTCTGTCCTCGAGAAATGGCAATTAGCTGTGCACAGCTAGCAGGCTGTTCAGTAGTCTGTTTAGAAAACAAAATAATGAGATTACACTAGGCAATTAAACCCCCAGTTGTGTGGTGCGCTGCGCTTATCTTTAGCATATGTGGACTGGGCTATTGGTTGGTAATGCAAGGTCATGAGGTTTGCATATGTCTGCGTTACCTTAAACACCCTGCAAATGTACAAAAAGGTCACATAAAAGATGTCAGTGCTGTTTAGCTTAAAGGAATAGCACACCCAAAATATTTACTAATACACATTGTTCCAAACCTATGTAACTTACCTTTTTTATATATATGGAACACAGAAAAAGAAAGTTGGAACAATGCATTATTTCTGTGCAGTTACAGTTAATGTGCATATAAATGTTCAAGCTTCAAAACACACCATAGAATTACTATAAATCTAGTCCACAGTAGCTTTGTGTGAGGAATTAAAATGAAATGAAAGCCAAAATCAATCATTCATTTGAGTCAGATCTATTCTATGAATTAGTTGATACAATTAACAAAGTGGTTCTAAATGATTTCTTCACAAATCTGACATCACATTTCAGTGACTTAAAGGACCTGTATTACTTTCTTCTATGGAACCTAAAAGAACAAATCTCTCTCTCTCTCTCTCTCTCTCTCTCTCTCTCTCTCTCTCTCTCTCTCTCTCTCTCTCTCTCTCTCTCTCTCCTCTCTCTCTCTCTCATTTTTGGGTGAACTGTCACTTTAAATGTTTCTTCATTCTTCACACAAAGCTATCTTGCAGCTTCAGAAGATTTGGATTGGAATGCACAAGCCATATGGACCACTTTGTGTGTAGTTTATTGTGCTTTTATGTCCTTTTTGAGTATAAATTCTTTATAATTGCATGGAAAAAAATAACCTGTAAAACAACACAAGGGAGAATAAATAATGTCAGAATTTTATTTGTGGAATGTGGATGAAGTATTCCTTTAAAAGATTGTGTAGTTTTTATTTTCTTCCACTAAGCAATCATTTAAAATGTCAAAATGTTTAATATTCCACGTAATAGACGTAACATACTGATGTATGTATGAAGAAGCAGCTTAGAGCTACCCATGGGGTATCTGAAGAGATGCATCTCAAGAACTGTCTAAACTTATTTTGTCTGGGCTATGTTAAGGATGTTCCCTTGCTGTCAAATTCGAGAAGATACATACTATGCACTCAACAAAAAAAAAAAACAGACTCAAAAACCTACAGATGGGTCTGTGTACTTTTACGTCAATTAATTTATTTTTTCTTTTTAGCATAGCATTTAAAAATACAACAACCATTCTTAAAAGGGCCATATGATGTGATTTCTGTTCGTGTATGTACAAGATTCGTACAGTTGCAAAGACTAAAGTCTCAAACCCAAAGAGATATTCTTTCTTAAAGTTAAGACTCATCCATGCCTTACTAAAATGCCTCATTCAAACAAACCCATAAATCTTACGTCATTGTGTGGGAATATTTGCATAACACCGCCCAAATGTTTACACAAAGAAAGAAAGCATACATTTTATTCTCGCTGTAGTATTATTGCCGTTGCCGTCATGTTGTGGAGATGCTGTGTGTTTACAAATGTATTCGGCCAATCACAATGCACTGCATAGCTGGCCAATCAGTGCACACCACGCTTTTCAGAACGATGAGCTTTGTAAAAATCGATGTGTTTCAGAAAGGCGAGGCAAAAAGGAGCAACAATAACGTACGGTGTGTGGAAAATAATGTTTTTTTTTTACCTTAAACCGCATAAACACATTGCATAACACTGAAAATAGTGTTATTTTTAGCATTGTCATATGACCCCAAAAACAATAAAATGAATGGACACAAAGTACACGGAACCCAGATGTCCCATGGAGAACCGAGGCCACTTCACTGGCAACAAGGCCAAATAAACAATGTTATTTCCCTCATCAGTTCCTTCTCTTGGCACTCATGAGTAATAAGCACATGAGTGTTTGCTCTTACTAGCTATTTTAGAAGTTCAAGCTGTCTGCTCTGCATTAACAACCATTAATCAATTATGAGCCCTGCTAGTGCCCCTCATAAAGATTTACTACCTCATGTTCCTTTAATTCAGTCTGGCTGCACACTCTAACATCAGCGTCCAATGAAAACGAGCTCTTAGTTTTATAGCTTTTCTGTGACTCTTTTCCCAAAACGCAAAACAAAGCAACACGAGAAGTACTGAGTTAGGGACCATTAGAGGTTGAGATATGCTGAGATATTTTTGTTTTCCATGCTTTCATGCAAACAGTTTGCCACCCTGTGAGATCCTCTTACATTAACATACAAGGTTATTCAATTAAATGTAGTGGTTGGTGTTCTGATCGTCACAGTATCTTAAAATTTGGAAGGCCTAATTTAGCATGTCCTTTGGTAGATTGCGGTCAGCACTAGATTATCGTGTTAGCTCAAGTCACTCTTACACTCCCAGGGTGGTTGTAGAAGCAAAAGTGCTAGTGTGCCATGCTTGTTCCGTCAGAGGTCATCACAGCTAGTTTTGAGTTGCCTGTTCTATCCATCTCAGAACAAAAAAGAAAGATATCTTTCATTCCTTTGTAGTCAAAAGCCCTGGGTCAAGTAATTCATAGCGATCATGATTGTAGTGGTTAGGTCTCATATTAGTGAGAGGAAAGATCCAGGCCAAGCACAAAACATCACATACCCAGGTGGTACTGGATTTTTTGAACATGGAAGCTGGTTTAAATTTGGTCCAAAGTATTCTACCTGGTCAAAACCAGGTCCAGCTGATACGTCATTTGATGGACCAACTTAGACCATTTAGAAACAAAGTAAAACCAGCTACCCTGGGTTAAAAAAAAGGTACACTTCTCTAATGTACTTAAAGTGCTCCATTTTCACTTGCTAATTTTGTACTTAATATGCTGAAAATTATCCTTTAGTACTTTTTAAGATAAACTTAAGATCAACTAAGTGTACTCACCTATGATATTTTGGGACACCATGAATATGAAATAAAATGCACTTTTAACATACTATCTCTGTATTTTTTTTTTTAAATTAACTTAACTTATATTTAATTACCATTACACTAATATACACTAGTACACTCAAATGTGTCATTCCCTCCTCTGGCCTTTGACAATCATGGCCTCCTAATAATTCCCATCCACTTGATTGGCTCTATGACTCTCTCCTCTCCACCTGTAGCTGGTGTGTGGTGAGCGCACTGGTGCCGTTGTCCTGTGGCTGCCGTCGCATCATCCAAGTGGATGCTGCACACTGGTGGTGGTTGAGGAGAACCCCCCACATGATTGTAAAGTGCTTTGGGTGTACAGCAATACACAATAAAGCGCTATATAAATGCATCATTCATTCATCCATGATTCACTCTACTCAGTGTTGTTGTAAACTCTTGAAACTTTTTTTCTGTAAAAGAGTTCACTCTAAAAAATGCTGGGTTAAATATTGGACAGAACACATGCTGGGTTGTTTTCAACCACCAGTTGGGTTAAATGTTTAACCCAACCTTCTGGGCAGTAACCCAGCCGCTGGGTCTAAACAACCCAATCGCTGGATTGTATTTAACCAAGCATTTGTTTATGTATTTTTTTAAAGAATATCCTGACCATTCTTTTGAATATAAATAAAGTGAAAAGAGGACTGACAAAAGTATCATAAAAGTGGTTCCTGACTCCTGAAGTATTTCAAGTTTCTAAAGCCATTTCATGCTTTGAAACTGACAGACATTTAAGTTAATAACTAAAATCCTTTGAAAAAAAAAAATATCATTTATCTTCAGTGATTCGGTTGATCAGCAAAAACTTGACTGTGATTCATTCATGAATCAAATTCAGCAAATGATTTGTTTCTTGACTCAATGATCCAGTATGAACAACCAACTTGAGTATTACATTACCAGTTACCAATTTCTTAATTCAAAGCTCTAGAATAGCTGGAATATAATGCATAATTTGTATGAACTGCTTGTATGTCACTTTTGCATCATTTTTAAGCATGACAGCCCTGTCTCTCATTCACAATCAACCATAAACAACAAAGTCACAAGGGTTGAATTTCCAAGAATTTCCACCCTTTTTGGGGTGAACTATCCCTTTTAAGCTGGTTATTTTATTTTATTTTGTTATTTTAGGTAACACTTTATTTTAAGGTCTCTTAACTAGTTGCTTATTAGCATGCATATTACTAGAATATTAGCCATTTATTAGTAGTAATTAAGCACATATTAATGTCTTATTCTACATGACCTTATTCTACATCCCTAATCCTACCCAATACCTAAACTTAACACCTTAACAAACTTAACTTACTAACTAGTAATAAGCAGCAACTTAGGAATTTATTGAGGGAAAAGTCGTAGTTAATAGTGAATATGTGTTCCCTATTCTAACAAGTTATTTAATTTAATTTTATATATATTATTTATTTCCCAGAAGCGTATGGTACTTTTTTACCATCTTTGCTGTGTAATAAAGGATGGCATTTCCATTTATGTAAAGGCATTAATCCTCAGTCACTGCTTCTTATTGGCTGAAATGAAATGTGTTTGACAGCTTTCTCTTCAAACTTGACCTCCTGCTCAGAAAGGAATGCCTCTGCCCTTCAAAGCAGCTCGATGCACTTTCCCGTGTCACTCAGTTATGTCCTTACCTTTGATCCTTAATCACATCATCCACTTTCAGCAGCAGCTTGCACTGCACCGTTAAAATATATTCTCACCCATTTACTTTATTTCACTTGATGAGATGCAATCAGTAAAAAAAATACAAATAAATCCCATCCTTTTACAACGGCAGGAGTTCGTGAGCAGTTCCTCATTCTCTTCCTGGATCAGCGCAGTCTTTGTGTAACCTTAACTGGTAAGCCAGTCTTGGACGTTGCCTGTTTTATATGCACCTCAAACCGCCCCTCAGATCCTGCTAAATCCACTGACTTTACCCACCAAAGCACAAGGGGCCTCCGGTCCAACCCCTTCTAAAGCTAATAGAGTTTTCATAAGTTTAAAGAGATACTTCACTCTGTGACCTTCTAACCTTTAAAGACAGACGTGCAGTGCAGTGTATTTAGTCTTTTATAGATTTCCCCACCCCCTCCAGAAAATCCACATTTATTAGGTATATGAATATTGAATGACCAGAGATAAATATGATGAATAATTTAGCACAGCTACATGGAATTCACGCCTGATTTAGATGAACTCAGTCACTCGCTGATGAGGTTCATGATGCCCATGTGAGTTGCTGGTAGCTGCTGAAATATTCATCCCTTCCATGAAGTGCAATTAACTCAAGTTTCTAGATACTTATATGTTTGCGTATAAGTAATGAGATCATAAAACCTCTTTGTTAGTTATTATTCACTGTACCAGCGTACTATTTTTCAAAACATTAACATCATCTGATGCTCTTGGTTAATTCAGTCTTTTTTTAAAACTTACAGTTTAAAATACCAGCCTTTCAATATGCATTTAATTCATGAACAAAGTGTGTGATTAAATCTAGGCCAGGTTCCTAGAGACCCTTTATCTAATAAACTTAAATAAATCACAGAGCAAGATTATTTTAGGCCGTGCCACTGTAGTGCGATCGGATGCATGCATTTATTGTTGGGAGAATGTTCGCTTTGATAATGTGAAATTCTAACAAAATAAATGTTTAACGCAATGAATAATTTAGGCCTTTCTTATGAAGAGCTAAGTTTTTAAGCACCCAGGAAACAGTTATATATTTGTCATTTTAAAATGAGGAAGGGATAAGGAGCTAAAAGATAGCATGCCCGTGTGGCTTGCATAAGTTCTGACAGCTGAGAGTACTAAAACAAGAAGCCTTCTTTGAAAATCCCTGGACTGAGAATTATTTGATCACGCATAATAACTTCAGCCATAAATGGTATTAAAACTTAAAATGCATATCCTTTGGATAGAGAACAAAGCACGTTGAAACACAGGCGTGATAAATTATTCAGATCAAACTTGTCGAACTTTTCTCCCCACCCCCGTTTGAAAATGCATTGTGCAGAGACGCTTCAAATCTCATTCTCCTCCCTTCTCTTTCTCTCATATATAAACTGTCCACCCAATTGCACACAATGTAGGGTGATATGCATTGTAAACCCTAAAGAGAGCATTGTGGTTAAATGTGATAACATGCAGAGTATGTATATATATTAGTGCGACTATGTATATTGCATAAAATATGTTTTGTGTATATATGTGTTTGTATGTGTATATATATAACTTCTAACACATATATATATTTATAAAAAAAAATTTTTATATATTACATATATTTATATATAATAAATTATATTAATAAAAATATATACATGTAAATACATGATGAATACATGACAATGGAATGGCGCTGCTGTGTTCATCGCCTGTGAGTTATCGCTCAGATTCTTTTATTGGTTTTTTTACATTTTTTCTTTCTCTTTTTAACGTGTAATCTGCAAATTATTTACGACAAAAGAACACTTTTGGACATTGACACCGCTACACTAACCTGTTCAGGACACTACACGAATAATGGCCATATACTTCGGAACACCGAGGTGAACAAAGGCCACCTGAATAATCCCAGGAGGCGAAAGAAACACAGCGGGAGACGTGCTGGACCGCAACAGACTGAGGAAAATGTACAGTCCTCCTCTACCGAGTTTCTGCTCGCTATGTCCATCCTTGGAAATAAGATGGACTTTAGAGCCAGGATAAGTTTCACGGGATGGGACTGTAACATTCTTTGTTTGATAAACATGCTCACGCCCATCCCGGTCCCGACACTGCGGTAACCCCGTCTGAAACTTTTCTGTTTTATGGATAATTACATATATTTATATATACAGAACTGCCGAGGCCGGAAAAACCAAAAGTGTATGTGTTTCATAAACAAGAAATGGTGCGACCCCAGGAATATTACTGTCGCGTTCCTGCTTGCCTCATGAACATCTCTCCAATCTGCCGCCCATTCTATCTGCCCTGGGATTTTCAAATCGTCGTTACTGCCATACTCCACCACAGGCAGACACTGTGTGTCCAAACTCCACGATGAGCTAGCGGCTATATACACCCTACGCTGCCTCTATATCGCGGGGATTAACAAAGCCAACCTACAGGTCAGCACTTTCACACATGTATCCTGTTCAACTAGAGGACCGAATACACTATTTGCTACACTCCGTTTAAAAATGCAAACACGCTCACTTGGCATTTAAAATCGGACCGTGCCGCCATTTTCCTCACACCGGATATAAACAAAGGTTCGTTCAGGAACCCCCGTGGAGAGAGAAGTGACGCGCTGGTCCTCCCACTCTGACTATGCTACAGGCGTCTCTTGATGACGTACTGGGATGTTCTGGGCGATTAGCTGACCAGCAGTACGGATGTAGCATAAGCTTTGTCAACACGCTAACCGAGCAAGCCACTGAAACGGTAAACAATAAGGACATTCTCAAATCAGAAACCGTGGGTGGACAGATCAATCCGTGATGCGGTTAACCACCACACTGCCGCATACAACGCCGGTCTTTTGTCAGGAAACATAGCGTACAAAGCATCGTGCTATGCTCTCCGACGGGCAGTAGAGCTGCTAAACTCCCACAGGGAGAGAATTGAGTCACATTTTCAGCTCAATGCCTCGACGCATGAGGCAGGGATTAAGACCATTGTTCCTCTGGAAATAAATCCTCAGGAGGTAAAGATCCTGCTGGCCGAATAGCTAAACACCTTCTACGGCTTGAATGTAATGGCGGCAGCGCGACTTGGTAGCGTGTCAGGAAGCACAAGAGCAGCGATTCATGTTATCACCGTGTCGGAACGAGGTCAGGAACTAAGGAGAGTGAACGTCAAAAGCAGCCGGACCTGATGGGATTACTGGCTTTGAGGTCCTGCGCCGATGCTTGCTGGTTTGTTTACATCCATATTTAATGAGTCCCTCGCTACCTCTGTTGTTCCCACTCCTTTAAAAAAATCTGCATTCCCTGTGCCTAGAACAGTAAACCCTCTTGCCTAAATATCGTCCAGGCCCTCACATCAACAGAAGGTTTTGAGAGACTATTAAAGACCACATTGCTTATCCCTGCTACTTGGACCCTTCAGTTTGCCTATCGGCCAAATAAGGTCTACTGAGATGCATCTCTCAGGTCCTGCACTCGTCCCTCACTCACATTGACAGGGAAAAATGAAAGGGGATTGAAGTGCTTTTCACGACTTAGCTGCTTTCAACTATAGTCCCCACCAAGGGCTGTTAATCTCAGACCTCGGCATAACCTCTTCACTTTGTTTTCCTCACCGGCAGACCTCAAGTGGTGAAAATGGGCCCGTTCACCTCCAACTCCATCACCCTGAACGTAGGCCCCACAGGGCTGTGTCCTGAGCCCCCTCTCTACTCTCTATACACTCACGAGTGTCCTCTCACAGCTCCACTTTATCGTCAAATTTGCTGAACTGTGGTTCTGATCTACAACAATGGGGCCGCATTTGGATGAGGTAGAGAGACTCACATCATGGTGCAGGACAACTGTCTCTCTCTGATGTGAGCAAAACTAAAGAGCTAGGGTTCAGGAAGAGACAGCAGCGGCCCTACACTCCTCTTAGATCAGTGGGACCCCCGTGGAGAGGGTGGTCCGACCTCGGTGTAAAATCTCCGAGACCTGACATGGACTACCACATTCAGTGGTTAAGAAAGCCAGGCAAAGACTTACCATCTGCAACAGCTGAGGAAATTCAGGGTCTCACGAATCCTGAAAACTTCTATTTCAGGGGCCTTAAAGTTACTGATGTCATCTCAGGTGTGGTAGGAACTCATTAAATCAGACTGCAAAGCTCTACAGGGCGTGCGCTTAGCTGACGCATCTCAGGGTCGGCTCTCCCCTCTCTGCAGACATCTACCTCAAACGCTGCAAAAGCAGAGCTGAAAAATCCTCAGACTCAAATCACCCCGGTAACATCTTTTCTGTTTACTGCCATTTGGCAAGCGCTAAGGATGATGGCAAAAACTGAGAGACAAATTCTTCCCTCAGGCCACCTCCTTACACAAAATCGTTATAAACATTTACAAGACAATTTTTTAAACTGCAAAACATTCATATTCTCATAATCCGTATGCTGCTAGTGTAATACCCGTACAACCCATTTGCACATCTCTTGAACCCTGCATATTACATTTATTAAGTCAGTATACGTCAATCTTATTTTTTCCCTCTTATTTGTTCAACTTTTTATTCTAGTGCACATTTTACTCTTTATTTTCTCTTCTTTTTTAACCTATATTTATATATATGCTCCTGTGTTGTGGTATTTTATGTATGTATTTTTTGTATAGATTTTTTTTTTTGCTGTCCATTGAGCACCTGCTTGACTAACATTTCACTTCTGATTATACCCTGTATAATTTAGATGTGAGAATAAACAAACCTACCTTGACTTAAATAATTTCAAAATATATACTCTGTGTGTCTTTTATATATACAAAATAATTATACACAGCACACACACATATATTATATAAACTTTTTTATTTTGGATCGATTAAACTCGATTAATCATTAACCGGCAGTAATATATATATATATATATATATACTCACCAGCCCTTTATTAGTCACCTGTTCAATTGCGGTAACACAAGTCAATCAGCCAATCACATGGAAGCAACTCAATGCATTTAGGCGTCTAAATGGTGGACGACTGCTTAAGTTCAAACTGAGAGCATAATGGGAAGAAAGGGATGAAGTGACTTTGAACGGGATGGTTGTTGTGCCAGACGGGCTTTGAGTATTTTAAAATCTTGGATTTTCACACAACCATTTGGGTTTATAGAGAATGGTCAAAAAGAGAAAATCCTGAGCGGCAGTTGTGTGGAGAAAATGCCTTGTTGATGTCAGAGGAAAATGACAATTAACATGATAGAAAGGCAACAGTAACTCAAATAGCCCATTTAAACCAAGGTATGCAGAATACATATCAGCCAACACGTACTGAGCAGATGGGCTACAGCAGCAGAAGACTACACTGCACAAAGCATGGATCCATCCTGCTGTCTCACGGTTCATGTGGTGGTGGGTAATGGTGTGGGGATATTTTCTTGGCACACTTTGGGCCTTTACCAATTAAGATTGTTTTAAACGCCACAGCCTACCTGAGTATTGTACCATGTCATCTTTATGACTACAGTGTACCCATCTTCTGGCTACTTCCAGCAGGATAATGCACCATGTCACATAGCACAAATCATCTCAGACTGGTTTCTTGAACATGACAATGAGTTCACTTTACTCAAATGGCCTCCACGGTCACAGATCTCAATCCAATAGAGCACCCTTTGGGATGTGGTGGAACGGGAGATTTGCATCATGGATGTGCAGCTGACAAATCTGCAGCAACTGCGTGATGCTATCATGTCAATATGGACCAAAATCTCTGAGGAATGCTTCCAAAACCTTGTTGAATCTATGCCACAAGGAATTAAGGCAGTTCTGATGGCAAAAGGGGTCCAAACTGGTACTAGCAAGGTGTGCCTAATAAAGTGGCCAGTGAGTGTATGTGTATATATTCTGTGTGTGTATATATATATATTTATTTATATTATGAACAAAATTATAAATGCAACACTTTTGTTTCTGCCCTCATTTTTTCATGAGCTGAACTCAAAGATCTAACACAAAAGGCCCTATTTCTCTCAAATATTGTTCACAAATCTGTCTAGTGTTATGCCCATTTCACACCGCAAGCGTGAGCAGCGCGTATTTTTTTCGGCGTGCATGTTAACAAATGAGTGCATTCACACTGCTAGCAGGAGCAGCGCGTGAGCGTCAAGCCGGAGCGCCACGTGAGCAGCAGTGCCGCGATCATTTCGGCGCGAGTCTATTTTAGCTGCGCCGCTTATGCTGATTTAAAGTCACAGTGCAGTGTTCTTGATAAAAATTGACCCGATTAACATTAAAAATAAAAGAATTCACCATAAAATCATGTAAGTGATGTTTCGTGTTTCACAATCACCATATGAAAAAATAAAACGCACATCAACACATCACTTCCACGAGTTTTTGCCCAAAATTCAAAGGTCTGTTAAATTAATAAAACTAGGGCATTTGTTAGCTTTAATATTACTTTTTCAATTCAATTATTCAATCCAATAATTGTTGGAATTATTTACAAAATTTGTCTTGGATCTCACAGCGTGTGTCTCACATTCACATTGATAATTAGACTACTAAACAAACAATACAATAGACGCACCTTAATACAAAAAACAACAGTACACATACATAAACACACGGCGACAGTGCATTAGAATAGTGAGTCCTTTCTATTTTCCAGAGCCCAGAGACCTATTTGAACCCCCACTTCTGATTAAGATTTGTTTACAGACTGATACACAAAAGATTTACGTAATATATTAAATCTAGCATATGCAACTCTAAGCCTTATGTTAGATGGCAAAAATGTATATTCTTGGCAATACAAAAAAAGGGTAAGACATAAATTTTCCTGACAGGGTCGTATATGACGCTAACCTGTCATTACATAAATTAATGGAAAATTCACAACGCAGTATTAGAGACGCGAGGTTTCGAGGAAAGACACACAGCTGTGAACATTGCCAACTACCTAAAAGATGCAACAGAAAAGTGGCTGTTAAGCTCTGAAAAAGTAATGGCATGTGTGCACGACAACGCTGCTAACATGGTTCTGGCAAATCGAAGTCTTTGGGAATCAGTGCCCTGTTTCGCACACACCTGCAGCTTGCAATCAATGAGGGCTTCAATATTGCAACTGTAAAAAATGTAATAGCTGCAAGTAGCCGCTTGGTATCACATTTTCACCACAGCACAGTAGCTACAGCCGCACTTAGGCAGAAACAACAAGAACAAAATATACCCGACCATAAGCTTATTCAGCATTGTCGCACGCGGTGGAATTCGGTGTGTGACATGTAAACGCCTTTTAGAACAGAGGTGGGCTGTGTGTGCTGTTCTGTCCGATCGCAATGTTACAAAACTTGCAGATGCGAGGACACTTGACCTAAAAGATGAGCACTGGGAGACTGTGGAAGAACTGACACCTGATCTCAAGTCTCTTAAGTGTGCCACAACTACAATGTGCAGTGAGACCCATGTTTCCAGTTCAGTGGTCTATCCGATCACACACAGGCTCATCACTAGACACCTAAACACACAGAGAAGTGAGTCTCAAGAGTGTCTGAATTAAAAATGCCGTAGCCAAATCTCTGAAACGGCGCATAGTCGCAGTTGCTGAAGATGCTGAGAAAGTGTATCTGCCTCTTATTGCAGCGGCTTTGGGATCCAAGACACAAAACATCTCAAGTTTCTTGAGACAGAGCTTCGGGAGAGAGTAAAAGAGAATCTGAAGCAGCTTTGCGAGACAATCCCAAATCCTATCAGACCCATACAAAGTAAGCCCTACTCGGCAACGGCGCTCGACACTCTTTTCGGCGAGGACTACAGCACGAGTGGTGTTTTGTTTCTCCCGCATGACACCGAAATCGAAAGCTACTTCAGGGAGCCATGCATCTCTGTAAACCAGGATCCTTTATTGTGGTGGAAAGTAAATGAGTCTCGATTTGCAAAGCTAAACCCTTGCCCAGTGGTACCTGGCTGTTCCTGCAACTTCTGTGCCTGCTGAGCGTTTTTTTCCACCGCAGGTCTAATTGTAAATAGACTCCGCACTCGGCTTTCATCTGAGCACATAGACCGACTGATCTTTTTAAATAAAAATATGTAGTCCTTATGTTAAGTTTTATTAGCCATGCATGGTAAAATATTCAGGCTGTTTTTGTTTTAAGTTTAAGCAGCATAGTTAAATTATGCCAGCTTTATTTTATTTTTCTTTACCGACTGATCATTTTGAAAGAAATGTTATGTAACCTAATCTTTAAGTTTTATAGCTGAGGTAAAAATATTCAGGCTATTTTTATTTTTATTTTAAGTTTGCGCAGCCAAATTATGCTGGCTTCTAATTTTCGTTAGGCTATGGGCTACTTAACAGTCGTTTGGTGAAGTTGTATTAAACTTTATTTTTGCGAACCTTTTACAAAAAAACTTTTTTGATCCACAGCTGTTGTGATGCTGCTGAAGTAAAATATTGTTTTGTTAAAAATAACAGTTGAATAAAATAACTGAAAAGCATATCATGTGTGTTTTATTTGTTTTATAAAACATAGAAAAAGGTAGGTTATCTTTTTAAAAACTGATGCAAAATATTTATACAAATAATAAGACAGACATATTGATGGGATAATACTGTAAAATATATATATATTTTTTTTCCTTTTTTTTCAGTTGCCATTGTTTTAAGCACCCTGTAACGGAGAAGAAGCGCATCCACTACTTTCTGGTTGGCACTTAGTTCAAGCTCACATGCATTTTGTGTAGATAAATACAATTTGTAATATAACATTTACATATTGTGTATCTAGGCTATGTGATTAATTTTATATACAATGCGTCATGTAGAAAAAGCGCTTCAGCTTCACCTCACGCTGTTATTTCTTTTAAATGTTTACTGTGTTAACCACTGTTGATGGTGATGTTTAATAATCTGTGTTAATTTAATTATTTTTTTAATCCTGTCATAGTTTTATCAACAACGTTTTTAACAGGGCTTTAATTAAAATATTTTAATTGTCGCTATGACGCACACGCCCCGCCCCTTGCTTAAGCTCCACCCCCGATTAATCGAGTACTCCATTCTCAAACCTGTGGATTACTCGAAATGAAATATGATCAGAAATGCCCATCCCTAATTTGAACCCCCACTTCTGATTAATACATTTTACAGACTGATACACAAAAGATTTACGTAATATATTAAATCTAGCATATGCAACTCTAAGCCTTATGTTAGATGGCAAAAATTAATATTCCTCATATCAAATGTGAGAAGGGTAAGACATACATTTTCCTGACAGGGTCGGCAATTTTTTTCGTATCATCTTGAAAACTTGGCTGAAGTTTATCGTGTTAACCACCTATATATATAATATATGTTATTTACATATGTGTGTGGGACAGAGGGGAGGGGGACAGGGTCGCATCACAGAGCATGCTGGTCATATCATACATCAAAGCACATGGCACATAGGAGGAGAACGCTGGAAAATATGACAGAAATGACAATACTTGTCTGTGTTGCAGTACAAGCCACGGTTCAGCTGCGCGCGACAAACGCTGCTAGTATGAAAGCACAATGGGCACGTGCTGCTCCTGCTCTGCATGTGCACTGCTTCTGCGCCACTCACGCGCCTCTCAAGCTTGCGGTGTGAAACGGGCGTTAGTGAGCACTTCTCCTTTGCGGAGATAATCGATCCACCTCACAGCTGTGGCATATCAAGATGCTGATTAGACAGCATGATTATTGCAAGGTGTGCCTTAGTCTGGCCACAATAAAAGGCCACTATAAAATGTGCAATGTTATCAAACAGCACAATGCCACAGATGTTGCAAGTTTTGAGGGAGCGTGCAATTGGCATGCTGACTGCAGAATGTCCACCAGAGCTGTTGCCCGTGGATTGAATATTCATTTCTCTACCATAAGCCGTCTCCAAGGCGTTTCAGAGAATTTGGCAGTACATCCAACTGGCCTCACAACCGCAGACCATGTGTAACCACACCAGCCCAGGACCTCCACATCCAGCATCTTCACCTCCAAGATCGTCTGTGACCAGCCACCCGGACAACTGCTGCAACAATCGGTTTGCATAACCAAATAATTTATGCACAAACTGTCAGAAACCGTCTCAGGGAAGCTCATCTGCATGCTCGTCGTCCTCATCGGGGTCTCGACCTGACTGCAGTTTGTCGTCGTAACCAATTAAGTGGGCAAATGCTCACATTCGATGGCGTCTGGCACTTTGGAGAGGTGTTCTCTTCATGGATGAATCCCGGTTTTCACTGTACAGGGCAGATGGCAGACAGTGTTTATGGCGTCATGTGGGTGAGCGGTTTGCTGATGTCAAAGTTGTGGATCGAGTGGCCCATGGTGGCAGTGGGGTTATGGTATGGGCAGGTGTATGTTATGGACAACAAACACAGGTGCATTTTATTGATGGCATTTTGAATGCACAGAGATACCGTGACGAGATCCTGAGGCCCATTTTTGTGCCATTCATCCACGACCATCACCTCATGTTGCAGCATGATAATGCTCGGCCCCATGTTGCAAGGATCTATACACAATTCCTGGAAGCTGAAAACATCCCAATTCTTGCATGGGCCAGCTTATTCACCGGACATGTCACCCATTGAGCATGTTTGGGATGCTCTGGATCGGCGTATACGACAGCGTGTTCCAGTTCCTGCAAATATCCAGCAACTTCGCACAGCCATTGAAGAGGAGTGGACCAACATTCCACAGGCCACAATCAACAACCTGATAAACTCTATGCGAAGGAACTGTGTGAGGCAAATGGTGGTCACAGCAGATACTGACTGGTTTTCGGCTATGGCAGTTCTTCTTTGCTTTAGCTTTTTACCATTTATATAGCGCTTTATTGTATATTTTTGTACAACCAAAGCGCTTTACAATCATGTGGGGGGAGTCTCTCCTCAACCACCACCAGTGTGCAGCATCCACTTGGATGATGCGACGGCTGCCACATGACAACGGCGCCAGTGCGCTCACCACACACCAGCTACAGGTGGAGAGGAGAGAGAGTCATAGAGCCAATAAAGTGGATGGGGATTATTAGGAGGCCATGATTGACAAGGGCCAGTGATGGGAATTTGGCCAGGACACCGGGGTTACACCCCTACATATAGGCATAAGTCAAGCAATCACGCAGCGTCTGGACATATTCACTGTACTCACATGGCTCCTTCGCAGATGACAAACCAAAAAGGAGATCAACAGGCAGTCGTGGATGTCTGCCATACATCAAGAAGTACGGGGAGAAACCAGTCGAATCATGTTGAGTGCAGTTGTACGCATGTGTTAGTGCGTCAATGTATTCATGCCACTTGGGTTTTTGATCAGGATCAAGAGTGCCCAACATATTCATCAGAGTTCTGTTAAATCTCTCTGTGATCCCATTGCCCTGTGAGTGGTAGGGGCTGGTATGAGTCCTTGTGATTCCAGTGAACTTGCACAGCTCCTTGACCACTGTACTCTCAAAATTTCTGCCTGAAATGCGTGGAGTCTTGCTGGGAACCCAAATCGACAGAAGAAATTCTTCCACAGCACCTTTGCCACAGTGACAGCCTTTTGGTCTTTTGTGGGGTAAGCCTGGACGAATCTCGAGAAATGATCGGTTACCACCAGGACATTCTCGACTCCTCCCTTAGACTTTTCCAGGACAAGAAAATTCATGCAGATTAGTTCCATAGGGGCATTAGTGTGAATGCTTACCAGTGGAGCCCTATTTTCAGCTGTGGGAGTCTTCCTCAGACAACATCTTTCACACTGCTCACACCAGGATTTAATTTCATTATGCATTCTTGGCCAAAATAATCGTTCCCGGAACAGATTTAAGGTACGATCAAATCCCAAATCACCAGAATCATCATGAAGACTAGTTTTAACCAGAAGCCTAATTGTCTCTGGTAGGACCAGCTGAGCAACGAACTGTCCCTTAACATCTTTAACCTGCCTGTAGAGAATCCCATCTTTGACCACCAGCCTCCTCCATTCTTTTGATAGAAGCAGCACATCTTTCCCTTTCTCCAATCTTTCTCCACGTCTTGGCTTTCTGTTAAGTGTTTTATAGTGCAGGACAGGCCCAATGACAGGGTCCTCTTTTTGACATCCTCTGATCTCTAGTTTTGTCATTACAGGCAGTGCATCAGTTCCCGCTCCATCAAATGGGTCAGCTGGCACACTGTGCAGAAACTCTCCCTCTTTGCATACAACAGTTATCTCCACTTGCTCACTAACATCTGCTTAATTTCCCCCTGTATCATCTTCGCAGGACTGGACTTGCTGAGTAGAGGGAATCCACTGTGGGCATGACTGAAGGGTTTCGTTAATTTCTTGCCTTGACATCCTCGAGAGTGCATCGGCATTAGCATTAGACTTCCCTTGCCTGTACTCAATGTCAAAGTCAAACATGGCAAGTTGTGATGCCCAGCATTGACCTGTGGCATCCAACTTTGCGGTGCTCAGCACATATTTAAGAGGATTGTTATCAGTCAGCACAGAAAATGTATGCCCATAGAGGTGGTTATAGAACTTTTCTGTAACCGCCCACTTTAGAGCTAAAAACTCTAATTTGTGTGCGGGATAGCGGGTTTCAGGAGGTCTCAAACCTCCTGCTTGCATAAGCAATCACCTTTTCCACACAATCTTGAACTTGCACAACTTATTTAGTCCGCCCCAAGCCCTCACCGGAAGCATTAGTTTGCAGTACAAATGGTAAACCTGTAATTTGGGGTAGCATAACAGAACTGGTAACACTGTAAATTAATCTCTCCAAAACTTAATGCTTAAAATGCTTTCTCGCATTCCTCTGGCCAAACCTCATACGGCTTTGCATAGAAGTTCCAACTCTCCTCTTTTCTTCTTCTTTGCACCAGAGGTAAGTCACAGGGGTGCCACTAGTGTCGTATCCCCTGAGAACTGCCTATTACCCTGAACCAACAAAACCCTGCACTCTTCACATCAATGGCCGCTTCAGCCCTGACTCTACTTATCTTCTTAGGACTGCACTTGCAGACACAACGTGTCCCAGATATTGAACTTAAACTTTCCTCAGCAGACTACACTTTGGAGGCTTCAGCTTCAAACCATGTTTACGAAGCCAGTTGAACAATACTTCCAACCGCTCAAGGTGTTTCGAAGGTCCTAGAGAAGATAATTAGAGAAATATGAATCGAGGAAATCAGGAGGCTCTCAAAATTCAAATCACCAAAACCGCAGGTCATCAATCTTTGGAAGGTTTGATGGGGCATTCTGCTGGCCAAACGGCATCCTGTTGGCCTCATATAACCCCATCGGTGTGCTGAACGCAGTTATGTGCTTGTCATGTTCAGCACTTCCATCTGCCAATAGTCCAGATGTAAGATCTAGAGTCGAGAAGAACCTTGTATGTCCCAATGCCTCCAATGCTTCCTCTATTCTTGGTAGAGGAAAAGCATCTCTGGTACTGCAGGTTCTTAATTCAGTTTTCCTGTAGTCCATGATTTTCAGATCCTCAAGGAGCCATCTTTTAAAATTTAAGAATTTTAACAACGATCGGGATGCATATGGGCTTTTGCTTGGATGAATGACTCCAGCATCTTCCATCTGTGATATGGCCTTCCGTACTTCTTGGTACTGAGATGGGGATATTTTCCGGTAAGGAAGTCGGAAAGGTTTTTTGGGTCTATGTGGGGTATCTCATGTTACACAGTGGACTACTAGTGAGTTAGTATGTTAACACTAAACACTGATGGTATGTCCATAGAGTGTGGAGTTTTGCGAAAACATATTGGTGCTGCAACAAAGGTCCTGTGTGAGCAGTTGACATTGCTCCAGATTCCACTGTTGAGCACCAGAAATCCACATAATCGGATGTTCAGCAGACTCAACACTGAGTCTGCTGATGACTTTGAAAAGACACCGTCACTGAACTCCCACACTGATTTTGGCACATGAACTGGTTCTGACAGGGCATTTGGCACTTTTCTCCTTCCTCAATGACATTCTTGATGAGGAAAGCATCTGCAAGTAGTGTCTTTGGATTGACAACTACATCCTTTTCAGACAGATTCAAGATGCGGACTGGAACACAACCTTTCGTCACATTAGCAAGCAGCCTGGCAAACATAAGGCCTTCTTGTAGCGGCATGAAAGAATCACTTTCCACCAGAACTGTGTCCTGTGCTTTCTTTGGTCCACCCATAACTCTGCCGAAAAAATCCTGCTCCTTAACAGCAGGTATTCTTATTCTGTGGCCAGCATACTGTACTTGACCTACTTTATCCTCAGCTCCACCAGGTTCACTTTTACTAACAGCCAACAATGCTACTCAGGATTAGTCATCTTTACTCTGGCCAGATATTTTCTGCCATATGATGCTTGGAGGTCATTTCTGGAAACCCTTATTGCATTAGTCCCAATAAGCAATGGAACACTGGACTGGTACTCTGTTACAGGGACAACGAAAGCTGGAGCATTAGAGTAGACCCTTCCCAAAAACTCTAGGTTGATACAAAGCACACCAACATAAGATACAGGTTGGCCAGTGGCACCTTCAATGGGGACATCTGATGGCTGCAATCCCTGAGTACAAAGGACAGGATATCATTGGCAAAACTAATCAGTAATTGTGGTTACTTGAGAGCCAGAGTCAATGAGAGCCTTACACATCTCTCCATTCACTTCAACCACCCCTTCATTACACAGACCTACCAGTGGTGTGTCAGCTGGTATAGGCATGGCCATCTCATGTTGCTGGGGACTCTGTTGCATGCCTGTGGTTGCCCCGGTAACCACAGGCCTTACACATTTAAATCCTGCCTGGTCTCTGCTCCATTTTCAGCTGGGGCCACCTCATCCATCATCAACGTCTGACACAGACGTGCAATGTGTCCAGGTTTTCCACAACGATAGCATACTACGCCCCTTACTTCAGTGTCACTACTCCCTTGAGATAACTGGGGCTGAGGAATTGCAGCATGTGGTGAGGCTCCAACTCGAGCCTCTAACTGGATCAGCCTATTGATCTGATCTTCTTGTCTGCTCAACAGTTTCTTTACCATGGCTGTGAGTTCAGACATATCCGAGTTCAGTTTGTTTGCTTTGTCTGTTCTTGAGTTTTCTCCACTCTGGTTAAAACTGGGCATACTCTGGTTAATACGTAAGCCTGGGCATACGTCTTTTTAGCTTTTGGTTGTGACTGAAACTTCTTTGTTTCCCAAGCCAGGTTACGAAGTTCTGCTTGAAGTTTACAAAAACTTAGAAGCCTTGGCTTCAATGGCGCAAGTAGCCTGTGATAAACCTCTTCATCACTCAATCCTCTCAAGAACTGATGAGTCAGATTGCTATGGGGCCCCACGGTCTGGAAAAGGTTGGTCTCCAAACTGTGGAACCTCTTCTACTGAATGTAATGTGGCCGGCATTTTTTAGACCGGCGCGTATGGCATATTAACACACCGATTCACCATGGCGCTGGCATCTCTCATCATATAAAATACTGTATGGTCCAGAGATGTCTGCATATCACTATACTCAGCCGTAGTTCTTCAAAAGCTCTGCCAGTAGTCTGCTCATTAGATGGGAGATTCAGAACTAGCCTCCTGGCTTCACCACTCAAATGTCGCACCAACCGTAGCAAAACCCAGATTTGCAGGCATCCCTCCAGCAAGGTCAAGTAGATCCCGTCATCTTCATATCCCGTATCAAGTCTTCAATAAGTATCCTGCAGTCAGGACCACCACTGAATAGTTTCACATTTTGTACTTGGTGTGTCTGTGTAAAACTATGTTGTGGCATGTTCATTGCAGAGTTATGGGAGTTTGCATCTTGCTGATGAGAGCCACCTGATTGGGATGGAGTTGTTGAGATAAAAACAGAGCAAAGTCCCTCTAAAATATAGGGGTTGCAATAATAAAATAACTTTATGTTCAACATACAATATTTATTTGTATTAATAAGTATCGATAGATACTACCCCAGGCAAAATCTATCCGAACAGCACACAGGAGTTGGGGGGTTGGCATAATTGCAGAACTTGAATGTAAAAAGTGCTGCTAATCATTGAATGTTTGGTGTGCTTGAAACGGGGTATGTTTCATGAGGAAAGCTGGTTCAGACAAGACAGGAGAACTAGCCTCCTGTGCTGGGGCAGCAGATGATGTCAGAAGGTCTTGAGTACATAGCATTTGGTACACCATAGCAGGAGGATACACGGGGGGATGGTCATTGAATGGCAGTCATTGTTGGCTTTGGCTGAGACAACAGTGACATACAGTTAACAACAGGAATACAGGCCATATGGCCAGATGAGATTGCATACATTGTTAGGGGTAGGTAGGAAAATGGGCTTTAGGTGGCATAGTTGATGCTTGGGGCATGTGAGAGTCATTTGGAGAAGTGGGCGTGTCAGTTGGCATTCTACTGGCCATGTTTGGTGAAACATGAATGGTAGTGGTATTGTCATGCATGTTAGTTTGTGATGAGGCATTTGGCAAATTAGGTGGGTGGGGGCTAAGGCGCATTTCCACTGATGGTATCGGTTCACACGGCTGTTACGCACGGCAGTGATTCGTTGGTTTGCGTTTCCACCGCAGTTTAGGCCCCTTTAGAGGGGGGATTATTCGTTCGTTATTGTTGCACCGCCACTTCTGCCGTGACATCATTGGCGCGCCACAAACAAAACACACAACAAAGGAGCATTGAAGGAATGGTTCTTCATTCTCGAGCTGTTTTTAACAGCAATGGCAAGCCTGAGAAAGCTGGGATTTACCCCCCAGAGCAGAGACTGGGTGGCAGGCCACAGTGTGGGGGAGGGCAGGTTCGTGCCAGGTGTGCTGCAATGATGTTAACTATTCAGTAGAACTCTGTAAAGTGAATTATCTAAACTTTTGAATAATATTTCAAAAAGACAATGTATCCCTTGTTTTTTTTTTTTTAGGTTGGTTTGTATATTCTTAATCATTTGTCTTTTTCAAGAGGTATTACGCTCATAAATAATACATATTTAATATAGCTAAGTACTATTCGACAGATGTTTTTAATTGAAGCAAAACACCAGATACAAAGGTAAAAATATAAACAAAAAAAACATACTCTAAAAAATATACAAAGTGCAAAAAGTATGTAACTAACATAAGGCTTTTTCATTCCGGCCCCCATCAAGCTCTCGCTGGACCGCTCCTCGGCTATCAACGAGAGGAATATCTGTACTTCCTCAACAGACAACGAAACAGCAATTGTTTTTGGTTGAAAAAAAGTCGGTTGTTCAAACAAAAGTTGTCCGATCCTTCGGGCTGGGATTTAAATCAGCGGGTATATGTTTGGTCTCAGTGCAAGTCAGTGACGCATAAAGACGATGTTCTCCACAATCAGGCATGTTTCTTTTTGGTAACGGTACGGATCGCTTGGACTCGGCCGAGGTGGTTAAAAAAAGTATCAGACCAGTTTACCCAGTGGAAAACCCCCCAAAAGTGAACCGTACCGCTACCATGCAGTAAAAGCGCCATGGAGAATAATGTGCATAGTGGTTGGAAGTCAGGGGGCGGTGGTGTGGCCTGGATGTTGAGGGAGGGTGTGGGGCTTCCCAACTGATGCCAGCTCACTGCAGATGGAGGTACATTCTTAGCGCTACTAACTGCTTCGTTTGGCCTGACAGACTTGGGTATTGTCTGGCTGGGACATAGTCTCAGGCTCAAATTGAGGGAGGTGTTTTTCAAACTGTTGGAGTTTGTTTTGCTTTACTGAACCATGGGGTGGCCTGGAGGGGTGGTTTGGGGACAGGGAGGTGGGTCGAGGGGGTGGTTTCAGGGACCTCTGCATTTCTCTTTTCACTTCTTTGACTCTTCTTGCCTGTGCAACACACAATGTGTATGTAGTGTGCAACATGTTAGCAAAGGTACATTTATGAAAAATGTAGTCAAATGCAAATTAATGCAGCAAGTGTATGCATTATGTGTTTATTATTTTACCTCTATTCACAAAGCACTTTATCGAGAATTAAGGTAAATAAAAGTAGAGCCATTTAAATAACCCACTTTAAGAGCTTTAAATATACTCAAATACTATTCACATGCACAATAATGTTTTTCAAATAGCACATAAATTCACAAATTTGTTGCTCAGAAGGACAAATTAACACTCCTACTGCACAATATCGTTTTTTCAGAAACAGAAAAAAAAAAAAAATACTCCTTAAGCAAAACTCAGTTCAGTCCAACAATACATTTAACACTGTCACTTTAAGACAAAAGAAAGATGAGGGGGAGTAACATTGTTTTTGTATTTTTTTTTTTACTTTAACCCACTCTACTCACACTATTTATACAAAAGCTTACATCCGTTGACGTGAAAAACAACGATCCGGGTCTCGGCACCAAAGATTTAACCGTCTTTGTCGGTGTGCTCCCCCAAATGTCTCTGCGTTGTGTTGAGGTGAGGGGTAAATGAGGAGGACACCAAAATCGTTGAGTCAAACAGAGCAGCTTCCTTTTATTAGGCTCCTTTCTCCACATAGTCACTCTTACAGCAGAACAGAATGGCGACAGCCCTTCACAATGGAAATAGAACTGTGTTCATTTCAAATAACCTCAAAATTACAATACATGCTGAATTATAACAGGAAATAATGAATTTGAGACTGCAACTAACTTAATAGTAAGCTCATCGTTCACAAACTCACTAAAACACAGGAAAGATAGACTACAGCATATGACAGACAAAGATAAATGCTGGATGTAATCAAAATAGGGAGAGTTAGACCATAAAATGCACAAGTAGGCCTTAAACATAATATAATACACATGCAAATATGCTCAACCACACGGAACATCGGAAATGTGCAATAATATCAGAAATACAAAACAACCTATCAAAAATAATGTCTGATACACATAAACCAACCTCTCATCAACAATATATGTATTCTAATAACATGGATGGCTACTATAATTAGATACATTTAATGGATATAGTGGAGCAACGTGATAACCCTCCTTACCTTTCACAATGGAAATAGAACTGTGGGTGAAAAGAAGGGCTCACTCCCCTAATGAGAAACAACACACAGTTCCCTCCAAAGGAAGGGAGAACACATTACATCCCCCTTACACGTGAAAATTTGAATACTCAACCTAAATTGGATCAATAACAAAATTAATATCTTCCCTGTGTCAGAAGCCTCTAGTTCCCTCCTACACTGAACAGCGACGGTCTTGCTAACAATTTTGTCAAGGATTAAGTGGTCCTGCTTAAGGGGATTGTGGGATTTGGCAGATTACTGCTCTGACGTTTGTAAATAAACAGTGGAATTTCAGTTATTCAGATCCTGACTTGTAATCAGCAGGATGGATTAACTAAGATGCACTAATCAATTAATTAATTAAAACATGCTGACTGGTGATACTTGCGTTGTCTTTTTTTTTTACGCATATTCTGTTTTTAAGGCTTACAAAATAAAGACTGTGGGAAAAGTGCTGTGTACAGTATATTGCCTTATCGTTGCATCATGGAAGCACAAGGTGCAGTTTCTGTATGGGTGGTCGTCCCATACAGTTTTAGGCAACGGATATAAACAATCTCAGGAGATACAACGCCAGCTTGACACCAAGTCCTGGGCTGATTTATAAGCTAATACAAGTACATTTGCTCTTCCCTGCACCCAAATGTCTTATTTAACTGTTAGTACAAGTAAACAAACTGGGAATACGTTGGAGATCAAACAGAACCCACAATGGACTCCATTAACCATATTTGGAAAATATCATGTGGGAGCTAGTTTTCTAATTTGACTCTGCTAAGAGGTTTTATGAGACTTTTTTAAACCAGTTAAACTATTTATTCGGTGTAACAGCTCTTGTAGTGTTTTTCACTTGCTGTTTAGAGAAGACGTGAAACATGATGGGTGTTCAGAAGATGAACATCTGGTTATACCAACCCACCAGCAATTTGTTCAAATGTATTTTCTGCTGCAATTTCCATCAAAATATTTTGCACCATGTTATCTCCCAGCCTTTCATGAGACTTTTGTTATATATGCTAGATAGGATTGTAAGATTGTCTGTTTCAGGACCCTTTTATGCTTGTGTGAGGGAGTTTCCTTTGACTTTGTTACAAAGGAATCTTTTCCTGAGGATATATAAGTCAGCTGTGTTTTACAAAGGCTTCGTTCTTCAAAGTCTAGAGAGCATTGTTTTTTTTTCTTCTTTTCCTCCTTTTTATAAGATTCAGTTGCATGCATCAAAGTCAGTCTGTTTATGATTGCGCTTTCTTAATTTTGCAATAGGATCCACACAAAGGCTTCCTTGCTCTAGCACCTTTGTATACAGACAGGTCACTTAATGACAAGTCATAGAGGTGATCTCAAGCTTTATGAAACGTTCAAGGCTGCCTCTTGTTTGCTTCTGGAATTCTCTTCTGAAATCCAACTTTGCGGATGACTGGGTTGCCAGTTCTTTTCTCTTAATGTAGAACATTTTGTTTGTATATTTCATATAATTTTTTTCTAATATCATTCTTGATTTGTGAAATATTGCATTTTAAGCACATCCCCTTAACCCCCGTTCCTTCATTCCCGTATGACCATCTGAACTCCTTCCTGTCACTATGCTGGATGTTGTCTGATAAAACTTTCATGCTACCAGTCCATCTGTTTTTCAGTCTTGCCAGTGACAGAGGATCTAAAATCCTTAGCTGCGCTCCAATTCACAGGGTTCCTACTCTGTGTACACTGCTCCCTACACATTCAGCAGGGAATATCTGTAGTTCACTTCACTTGACAAAATTGTTCATTCCAGGCAGTGCCCTACATCATCATCTAGAGAAGTGATACCAAGTCTGGCTCACGAGAAGCACTTTCCTGCCGAGTTTAGCTCTAACCGCAATCAAACACACCTGAGCATGCTAATAAATGGCTTCAGGATCATTGGAAAATCACAGGTAGGTGAGTTTGATCAGGGTTGGAACTAAACTCTGCAGGAAATTGGATCTTGCAAGCCAGATTTGAGTATCACTGATCTAGAGTAATACAGAAAAAGTTTTAGGTGGGGTTTCAAGTAGAGGTGGGGTTTCAACTATGGTGAAATATTTGTACACTAAAAAATGCTGGGTTATTTTTTTAACCCAAATGCTGGGTTCAGTCTGTTGGGTCATTTTATTGGGTTATTTGTAATATTTTTACCCAGGTGCTGGGTTCAGCTTGTTGGGTAATTTTATTGGGTTATTTTAACTCTGGGTTATTTTTTCTACTTAACTGCTGGGTTAACCCTGTATCCGATGAAACTTCTCAACATCGCAGCCTCTGAGAGCATAGGCTTTTTAAGTCCACAGGAGAGAGCGGTTGTCAGCACCACTGACGATTTGGTACACTCTTTTGGGTAAATAAAGGTTTGTATACATTGTATGTAATTTATAATGTCTTTAATGTGATGTAAATTATATAATTTTAGCAACATAAGGACAAGATGTCTGTCAGCTGCGTCAGCAGCGGTCGTTTCGAGCTGGAAACCACTTTGCCTTGCATAACATAAATGCATTTTATTCATTATAATACTGAGTGTAATTTAATTTGATGTTAAAATATGTTCTCTAATTTCAGTACTGTTTGTTTTTGGGCAGGTTTTGGAGTAAGTCACGCCATCTCTCAGCTACGAGTGAAACGCGTTCAAGGCCACGGTCTTAAGTTTGCAATTCCCCCATGAACAGCAGCCCTTCACCGGCTCAGATTTCGGCAACACACCGCCATGAGAATTAGCACTAATCTCGGTAAAAAGCGATTGCAGAGAACAGTTGAATACACTTAAATTAAAATGCTACTTGTATATGCCTTTTTATTTCTAAAATGCTTGTTAAACAAGTTTAAATGTATGTTATATGGTAAACTATGCTGTATTCACCCAGATAAATTCAATTTGCCTTATATTTTGTCCATAGGTGTTCTTGCTTAATAGTAAATGTTCATCTATTAATTATTGCTGTTACCTATAGTAATTCTGTGTCTGATTTTTAATTTCCAGCCCATTTTTAGCCAGCAATAAAATATTTTTTAAACAACATATTAAACAATCCAGCATGGTGGGTAAAAAAAGTTTAACCCAACCAGCTGGGTCAAAATAACCCAGCATGTGTTCTGTCCAATATTTACCCAGCGCTGGGTTGCCAAATAACCCACGTTGGGTTGTTTTTAACCCATACTTTTTTAGAGTGTAGAAATATATACTATAAAATGGTAACTAAACAAACTGCTAATTTGCTGTTTATTAAAAGTAGGGTAGTTGTTAGTTTAGGTATAGGGTAGGATTGAGGGATCTAAAATATTGTCATGCAAAATAAGGCATTAAAATGTGCTTTATAAACAGCCAATATGCTAGTAATATGCATGATAATAAGCAACTAGTTAATAGTGAGAACACGCATTGGTAACACTTTATAATAACTTTCATCAATAAATCATTAACAAACATTATATAATGCTTAACAGATTGTTAGTTTATATATAATATGTTATATGCAAGTATGTATATGTATATGTAAGTAAATACAACCCAACACTGGATGAAAAATGGACAAACTCAATGATTGGTTTGTTTTGATCCAGCGGTTGGGTTAAATGTTTAACCCAACCTTGGGTAGTTTCATTTAACTCAACTATTGTATAAAATTACTATTTCTTACTTAAAATGAAAGGTTGTAAATAGCAAAATCTCCAGGACATGGCGCTGGTGGCAGCAAACAATACTACAGCGAGAATAAAAGTCACGTCCTCTTTCTTTGCGTATACATTTGGGCGGTGTTTTGGAAATATTCCCACACCGTGACGTAGACATGTGAGGGCATGTTTGAATGAAAAATTCATGTTTGAATTTTAGGAAGGCGTGGTCGAGTCTTAACTTTTATAAAGAATATCTCTTTGGTTTTGAGACTTTAGTCTTTGCAACTTCAGGGATCTTATCGATGCACAAACAGCTTGTAACACTCCAAAGAGAAAGGAAAACTTGAAATCGGATCATATGACCCCTTTAAGCAGAGGCGTCATGCCCACGTGCCCCGACACGTGCCCCCTCAGATTTTTGAGCCAAGTGGATTTTGAATACAGCTTCCAAAAGACAAATATAGCCGATTAATATTTTTTATATTTAATACAATCACACTGGCGTGATCAGATCGTTCGTGTCGTATCATTCATCATCAGCTGCTTAATTAAAATCTGCATTTGCTGGCTGGCGCTGGCCAGAGACAGACGCATTTTTACAGCACTGCGCATTATAACTAATCACACACGATGCTGTTTAGTTTATGAATGCAATGACCAATAATGTGTTCAGATGAGTCATCTCTAAAATGCGGGTGTTTTCTTCACTCGCTTGCTGACTGAATACCTCTTTCAGGCAAATTTTCTAGTCAGAAACAACAAAGTGAATCTGTAAGATGTTAATTTCATAGTGTAAACAGCTTCAGTGATTTTAATGGGAGTTTTTGAGAGTACTTGAAGTAGACTGTCAGTTAAAATGTTCTTTGATAATGTAAATGTTCTTTGCTCTCTTTCTGTAGCTACAATGAAAGTGATTTGCAATGTTTTTATTCACATTAACTTTCAATGTAAAAATTGCATTAAATATAAAGTCCGTAGTATTAAAACATGTTATGGCATGACACCCATAAACAGACAGGTTTTTATGCATAGTTAATAGATTACATTATTAGGTTACTTTGACCATCGTCCATTATTTACATAATCTATAAAGGTGAGAATCAAGATATTTCATGATATAGTTAATGCGTTTGGGAATGTTTCGAATAAAAATGACAAATTAATCAAACATAAGTGCTGTTGTGGCTGCTGTGTGTCACATGATGACCCCCCCCTCCAACTTGTGCCCCCTCAAATATAATGAGTGCATGACCCCCCTGCCTTATATGTATAATTAAGGTACTAATATATAGCTTTAAGGTACTTGTATGCACCCTTTAGGAGTAAATAATATACAAAACAATGTACCTTTTGAAAAGGTAAAGCTTTTGTACCTTTTTTTCTGAGAGTGTCTGCCATTTGCAGAGCCCATTTGACTAAATGTAAATGCTCCCTATGGTTTAAATATTCACTTAAGATGGCCAATGTGTCTGTGAATTCCACTTTGCAGGGTACATTTGGGTGAATGGAACATACCTGTTGTCTTCAAGACATAAGCAGGTGGCAGAAAGGAATTGTGTGGCAAGACAGCGCTGCTAGCAGAGCATAATGAAGTGCACCTGATGCTTGTTCTGCCTCGTCACCACTGCCATAAATCCAGCATTGTGCCTTTTGCAAAGATTTTTTTCCCTTGTATGCCCCAGGTGTTGTCAAGATCCACATATACTGTAGTGCAGCATTAGGGCACAAAATGAGATATAAATGTTTAAAAGCAGTTTCAATAACAGTATAAAATGTAATTATTTATTTTTTAGACATACATATTTTTCTGTCCATCTATCTTTATTATCATTTTTAAATGTCAGTCGAAGACAACTTGGAGTATCTTGTCTGCATATTGTGCACAACCCAACATAAACAAGCCCAGCTTGACATGCATGCTGGGATATACTTTCACACCCTATAGGTACACATTTTAGCAGAACCTGATTTTACCAAGTGTGACATGTTCCTGGGTCAACATCTGTGTTGACCCTGGAACAACATTGTTATTAACCAATCAGATTTGAATATAATTTCTGTGAAGTTTAGGCTTACAATCAGTGTTTGTTGCTTGTACATCAGTGTCATTCATCTATAATTGCCTCTGATTTTAGGGATTACTCATGGTTAAGGTTAGGTTTAGAGAAATGGTCAAGATTAAATTTTTGGATTAAAATGTTTTTCCAGGGTCAACAATATATGTTGACCCAGGAACACATCTAACCCAGCAAAATCAGGACGTGCCACCTTTTACACTGATTCAGTTACATTTCTATTCATATTTGATGTTTAATGTTATGTTACATTAGATTCCTGTTCCTTTGCCTCAGCCCCTGCACCCATAAAATCACTTCTACAGCCATAGCCTAATTTAAACATCCTATAAGATAATTAATTAACTGCAGCTTTTTCTAAAATGTCTTCTGAAAAGGTGTTTTATATTTGATAACCCTGCATTTTGGAATGTTTCTGGTCAAGGTAAAAACAGGTTACAGAACCCCATTGCCAGGCCTCATAAAACAGCAATAGCTTTTCCAACAATGCATTTTGGATGGGACTAGGTATATTGATGAATGAATAAAGGTTTAAAAATAGAGGGATAAGACAGCAATTATGTAACTGTTATTTATAAATCAAAGAAGTTATATTTTTAGGTTTTAACACATTCATGGGAGACACTGACTTTCAATGACAAACAATGAGTGAGGCCAATTGTTTTAAAGTAATTTTAAAATATTCAAAAAATTATTACATTTAAATCTAAAGGTCATTTTCAGGGGAAATTTTTTTTAGGTTTATCTCGCGCAACCCGAATTGTTCTGCCACCACTATCACAGATTAACAAAATATTTTAAAAATGAAGCATTTATATGTACACTGCTGTTCAAAAGTTTGGGATAGGTAAGATTTTTATGGATTTTCTTTATGATCATCAAAGCTGTATTTATTTGATTAAAAATACGAAAAAAACTATAATGTTGTGAAATATAATTGCAATTTCTAACGTTGGTTTCTTATTTTAATATACTTTCAAATATAACTTTATCTCTGTGATGTAGTACTGAATTTTCACCAGCCATTACTTCAGTCTTCAGTGTCAAATGCTCCTTCAGAATCATTTAATAGGTGATTTTTTTATATATATATATATATATACTTTAAAATATAATTTATCTCTGTGATGCAGTATTGAATTTTCACCAGCCATTACTTCGGCTTCAGTGTCAAATGCTCCTTCAGAAATCATTCTAATAAGCTGATTTATTATTTTTTAATATACTTTAAATATAATTATTCTGTGATGCAGTACTGAATTTTCACCAGCCATTACTTCCAGTCTTCAGAGTCAAATGTCCTTCAGAATCATTCTAATAAGGGCATATTATATTTTTAATATACTTTAAAATATAATTTTCTCTGTGATGCAGTAACTGAATTTTCACAGCCATTACTACAGTCTCAGTTGTCATGCTTTCAGAAATCATTGCTAATAGCTGATTTATTATTTTTTTAATATACTTTAAAAATAATTTATCTCTGTGATGCAGTACTGAATTTTCACAGCATTACTTCAGGCTGCAGTGTCAAATGCTCCTTCAGAATCATTTAATAAGTGGATTTATTATTTTTTAATATACTTTAAATATAATTTTCTCTGTGATGCAGTACTGAATTTTACAGCCATTACTTCAGTCTCAGTGTCAAATGCCCTTCAGAAATCATTTATTTGCTGATTTATTATCATTGTTTAACTGTTGTGTGATTAAATTTTTGTTGGAACCAGTGATACATTTTTTTGTTCTTTGATTAATTAAAAGTTAAAACAGGATTTATTCAACAATAAGTAGTATATATTTACTATCATTCTTTGTCCATTTAACACATATTGCTGAATAAATAATTTCTATAAAAAAGAAAGAAAGAAAAAATGTACTGACCAAACTTTTGAATAGTAGTGTACATTGTAACACACAATTTTATTTTAAATAGATTTTGAGTTCTTTGTTCTATTGTTCTAACATTATTTCTCGATAATCTTGAAAAATTTATCACATGTCCAATATTAAGCAGCAAACTGTTTCCAACATTGATTATTAAATCAGCATATTAGAATGATTTCTGAAGGATCATGTGACACTAAAGACTGGAGTAATGATGCTGAAAATGCAGCTTTGCTTTACAGGAAAAAAATATTTTTAAGTAAGTATAAGTATATTAAAATATAAAACTGTTATTTGAAATTGCAATAATATTTCACAAAATTATATTTTTTCAGTATTTTTTATATTAAAAAACATAAAAAATCGTTTTGATCCCAAACTTTTTAATGCCACTCTATAGTTTTAGTAAAATCATACAATACAAAGCTTGTCATTCTTAATCTTCTGAAAATACCGGCTTATCGCTATGAAAAGCAAACAAGTTGCATGACAATGATTTTAATTGCTATAGTTACAATACTTTCTCTGGTGAACATGACTTTTGTTCATAAGTGTTTGTTGGCCGACAGGTAATTACTCTGACTAAATAATTTATCATTACTGAAATTATGAAAACCTAACATTGGTTTGACTTCTGTTATGGGGAGGGTTCGAACCATATTTAATTTGCACCCTGATGGAAGATCTCTGCAAGTCCATAGTCCATATCTAATGGAAAGCCTTCCCAGAATGGAGGAGGAAAATCTGTTATAGGACGTTATGGTGTCCACCTATAGTACTTCTGGTCATATAGAGTATATCCACCTATAAAAATAGGTCATAATATTCAGGGTGTATTTGTTTGTGAAAAGTGCTATTTTTACCATGAGATCAGTTGGTGTGGGACAGACAGAGGCAGAGGCCACATTACGCTCATTATTACACTTCTAATTTCATAAATCCTTATGTGGCTGCACTTAATGGTCAGCAACCTTGAACACAAACTGTGGGAGTTAAACCTCTAAATCGAACAGCAGTCAGGTGTGCTGGGGGAATGTGGGTATGAGCGAGAAAATATGTTCCTACAAGAAATCTCATCGGACATGAATTGCCTTGACCTTTCAGTTGCTAGGGTGCACTGTTAATCTAATATGTAACTATGACAACCCGCCTCTGCAAGCTGCTATGACGCATTGGCCAAATCGATAGCACGTTGTTCGTAAATGTGCCCTGGCTTAACCTCTGGGTTCTTCAATTTATTTTCATTCACACTGCCTCACACAACATACAGAGAGCCAGACAAGTCATCACTTTGCAGTGGCTTGCTTTTCTGCTCATCACAGACATTAACTCCAGATGTTTTCTGCAGCAATCAGAGGCTCTGCGTGCGATTGTTTCGGTCCTATTATTCGAGTTGTTGTAACTCACCGAAATAAGTGGCTTCTTTTATTTTTGAGAAATCCTTGTACAGCCAATCAATACGCTGTAGAGGGAGATCCAGACATTCAAGCCACAAATCTTGATTGTTTTTCAGTCTCATCCGATGCTTTGAAATTGAATGCACGCCATTGATGGTGAGTAAAACAGATGAAAGAGTGCAAGTGTTTAATATTGGAATCCTGACTGAGCCCCTTCAGTGACACAGCTTTAAAAGATCCAAATCGCTTCATGCCTTGGGGGTCACGCTGTCAACATTTCAGAAAAGTCATGCTTAAACATTCCTGACACCTTTTATCTGCAGACTAGAGTGCATATCTCTATATTCTAAAAGGCTAGCTTCAGATGTGTTACGTTGGCTTTGTGGGAAGACATCGGATCTAGTCAAGTCTTGTTAATTATTCAGCTGATGACTGAAACAGCATAATCTCAGTCCTCGTGTCTTTCTGTCCTTCTTTGTTTTTGTTTTTGTTTTTCACCTTCATCCCTGAGTCATGTGAGAAAAGGTTTGTCACTTCTGTCATTTATGTAATTGTATTACACATGAAGTTTTTTCCCGAGCGCAGGTGGATCATTTGATGGGTTTAATTGGACATTCACTGCTTAAAATTGACTTGGCAGCCATAAGCCCCTTGAATCCATTTGCCTGTTAAAGTTTAATGGTGTCTCTGGGGGCGATTCTGATTTCCATGTTGTGCTGGTTACTTGTATCCCATGCTGGCCATGCATGTTTGGCATGCTCCTCATCTTCATGGTAAATCATTCAGAAGCTACATGATCAAAGACATCTGAAGATGTAGAGAGCGGTTTAGTGTTGCACAGTAAAGTGTTTCGTTCATCTCTTTTCCCAGCCATGTGGCAGACTCCATACTCAAAAACCAATAATGTGGATTAATCTTTACATTACACCTTGGAAGTTCTGTACATCTTCAACATTTTTCAAAGGGTTACTCCCAGGGGCAGACTGGGACAAAATTTCAGGCCGGGAAATCTCCCACTCATCCAGGCCATCCCATGCACCCACAACAAATTCTGAAATATGTTCAACCCTATTAGCCTATTTGTATGACAATCCCATAAAAAGGTTTAAGTCTAGTCGGGGCCGTGGAAAAATAAAAAAAAATTAAAGGTTCTCTTTTGACCTGCACCTTCACTTCCCTTTTCCTTTTATTTATTTTCTCCAATTTCTCTGTCACTCCCTTTTTCTTGTACCTGTCACTTCTTCACCAGCAGGTCTACTGTTATTAACAGAACTGTGTTCACCTTGTTGCAAAACAACCACCTCATTGCAATTTGTTTGCAAATAATTGTGTTATTTCTCTTTAAAATGATAAATACAAGATACCCAAGATTTAAAAAACTATAATTCATACAAATATATTAAAACAAACATTTATAAAGTGCCTAAATGCCAAATGAGTACATTGAAAATCCTAATACTGAACACTATTGTATTTTGGGGCTGACTGATATTTTTGTGTTGCTGTTTGCTCTAGCTCCCTCCTTTCTATACAATAAATCCAAGTGAATATCTGCCTGCTAAATTTATTAATGTAACTTTCCAATCGATAATGATGTCCTTTAGCACAGTATTCTGACTGATGATAATAATGGGGTGCTACTGACAGCCTAACAGGTGCTAGCAGTTTAATACTCAACTAGGTTAAAAATACAAAACTAGCGTATTACAGATGAAACTGACCTGCACTTGAAGCCCTGAACAGGTTAGTAATTTCGTTACATTTCACTGTTTCTTCTGGCCGTTTCCTCTCCTTCCTCAAGTCCCGCGCATCGACTCTGTTCAAAACCGTTTGACGGAGGCAAGGAACAGACGTGAAGCACGGCGCTGCCAGTCAAGCATAACTAATTTAGGATTTATTTTTGATTTATTAGGGAATGCCACAAACGGAAATGATCACTTTGGCACATTGGGAAGGCAAAACAAAAAAAAAAACACAGGGCAGTGGGCCAAATCAGCCGCCAGGCCCGGTGCTCCCAAATGGCCAGGTTACACCACCCCAAAATGAAAATGTTGTCATTAATCACATACCCGCATGTCGTTCCAAAGTCTTCGGAACACAATTTAAGATATTTTGGATGAAAACCGATAGGCTTGTGACTGTCCCATTGACTGCCAAACAATTAACACTGTCAAGGCACAGAAAAGTATAAAAAACATCATCAGAATAGTCCATTTGCAATCAGTGGATCAACTGTAACATTATGAAGCTACGAGAATATTTTTGTAGGCAAAGAAAAAACATAACAACTTTATTCAACAATTCGTCTCCTCTGTATCAGCGGAGCACCATTTTGGAGAATATCCGCTGGACACAAACTGTGTACGCTGTTCTGTGTGTTGCTACGCTGACACAGAGGAGACGAATTGTTGAATAAAGTATTTTTTTTCTTCTAATTATATATTGTATAGTGTTTTGTGCAACCTATTATACAGCATTGTTCTGCTAAAACAATTTGCGGCATAATGTACTACAAACCCGATTCCAAAAAAGTTGGAACACTGTACAAATTGTGAATAAAAACAGAATGCAATGATGTGGAAGTTTCAAATTTCAATATTTTATTCAGAATACAACATAGATGACATATCAAATGTTTAAACTGAGAAAATGTATCATTTTAAGGGAAAAAATAAGTTGATTTAAATTTCATGGCATCAACACATCTCAAAAAAGTTGGGACAAGGCCATATTTACCACTGTGTGGCATTCCCTCTTCTTTTTATAACAGTCTGCAAACGTCTGGGGACTGAGGAGACAAGTTGCTCAAGTTTAGGAATAGGAATGTTGTCTTCTTTCTCTTGCTAATACAGGCTTCTAGTTGCTCAACTGTCTTGGGTCTTTCTCTTTGTCGCATCTTCCTCTTTATGATGCGCCAAATGTTTTCTATGGGTGAAAGATCTGGACTGCAGGCTGGCCATTTCAGTACCCAGATCCTTCTTCTACGCAACCATGATGTTGTAATTGATGCAGTATGTGGTCTGGCATTGTCATGTTGGAAAATGCAAGGTCTTCCTGAAAGACGACGACGTCTGGATGGGAGCAGATGTTGTTCTAGAACTTGGATATACCTTTCAGCATTGATGGTGCCTTTCCAGATGTGTAAGCTGCCCATGCCACACGCACTAATGCAACCCCATTCATCAGAGATGCAGGCTTCTGAACTGAGAGCTAATAACAACTTGGGGGTTGTCCTTGTCCTCTTTTTAGTCCGGATGACATGGGCGTCCCAGTTTTCCAAAAAGAACTTCAAATTTTGATTCGTCATGACCACAGAACAGTTTTACACTTTGCCACAGTCCATTTTAAATGAGCCTTGGCCCAGAGAAAATGCATGCATGCACTTCTGGATCATGTTTAGATATGGCTTCTTTTTTGACCTATAGAGTTTTAGCCGGCACCGGCGAATGGCACGGTGGATTGTGTTTCACCGACAATGTTTTCTGGAAGTATTCCTGAGCCCATGTTGTGATTTCCATTACAGTTAGCATTCCCGTATGTGATGCAGTGCCGTCTAAGGGCCCGAAGATCACGGGCATCCAGTATGGTTTTCCGGCCTTAACCCTTACGCACACAGAGATTGTTCCAGATTCTCTGAATCTTTGGATGATATTATGCACTGTAGATGATGATAACTTCAAACTCTTTGCAATTTTTCTCTGAGAAACTCCTTTCTGATATTGCACTCACTATTTTCGCCACAGCAGGCATTGGGGGAATTGGTGGTCCTCTTCCCATCTTGACTTCTGAGAGACACTGCCACTATGAGAGGCTCCTTTACACCCAATCATGTTGCCAATTGACATAATAAGTTGCAAATTGGTCTCCAGCTGTTCCTTATATGTACATTTAACTTTTCCGGCCTCTTATTGCTACCTGTCCCAACTTTTTTGGATGTGTAGCGCTCATGAAATCCAAATGAGCCAATATTTGGCATGGACATTTCAAAATGTCTCACTTTCAACATTTGATGTGTTGATCTATTTTTGTGATTTATTTATATGTTTATGAGATTTAAATTATTGCATTCCTTTATGAGATTTGTATGTACGGTGCACTTTTTTGGTAATGGGGTTTTGTTAAATGAGCTATTTAGTTCACGTTTGTAAAATTGCACAAATTTGACTATGCTTACATTTTGTCTGGCTCAGGAGGACTTGTACAGGCATTTTCTAGTTCCTTAATTAGGCCCTAAATAATGTTTTTAACGAGCGTTATGAGAAAAATTTGCACAAATTTGCGCCAGCTTACATCTCTCTCTCTTCTCTCTCTCTCTCTCTTCTCTCTCTCTCTCTCTATCTGTTCTCAATCTCTTCTCTCTCTCTCTCTCTCTCTCTCTCCTCTCTCTTCTCTCTCTCTCTCTCTCTCTCTCTCTTCTCACTCTCTCTCTCTCTCTCTCTCTCTCTCCCTCTCTCTCTCTCTCTCTCTCTCTCTCTCTCTCTCTCTCTCTCTCTCTCTCTCTCTCTCTCTCTCTCTCTCTCTCTCTCTCTCTCTGTGTTTTTGTAAATGTATTTAAGTTATACCACAATATATGCAACAAATAATTTTTGAAGAAACATATCATGGGTTGCCCAAGACCACAGTTAGTAATTACTGGCCCGGTTTCACAGACAAGGCTTAGACTAAGCCAGAATTAGGCCTTAGAAAAACAACATTACTGGTGTGCATCTAAAGACAAAACAAAGGCACTGATATGTTTTAAGATCAGTCAGTGCAAGTTTCTTTCAGTTGAAACAGCTCAGACTTACATTTTAGTCTAGGACTAGGCTTAAGCCTTGTTTGTGAAACCGGGGGACTGTGTGTTAGTTCATTAGTGTTACAACCCTGTGGTTGTTCTGTTTTCTCTGCTGTGTTGGGGCTGTCTGTGTTTCTACTCTCCCTAGGAAAAGCCATCCGATTGGCTCCTGCAGGCTGAACGTTCCTGTCTCCTGATTGGTCTACAGAACTTTAAAAGTCACAAAATCACTTCCTCGGGGCGATTTTTTGCCATCTTGCGATCGGAGCAGTTAGTTTTGTATAGTGCAGAGTTTTTGTGAGAGGTTATATTTAGAGAGTTGTTAGATTGTGAGTACTGTTTGCTTTTGTTTGTTTTATGTTTTGTTGCAAGTGTTGTATCAAAGATATACTGGTTTATTTGACCCATTTGCCTGTTTGACACTGATTTTTGGATTGCCCTCTAAACTTGGTTTTGCTTGTCTTTGTAAATAGTTTAGAAAATATTGTAAATACTAAATTGGGATAGTAGGGAGTCAGACACCATTTTTGTTTTTGAATATTTTTGTTCTCCGTTTTGGTGTTAGGAAGTTAGGGTAGTGAATCATATTTTATTTGATTTTGGTTAGGCAAGGTAGAGGTTTAAAAACCATAACATTTTGTTTGTTATTTTGGCCTTGTCGGCTCCTGAACTTAAACTCCCAATAAACATATTGTTGTTGAAAATCTTTCAGTTTGTGCTAGTCTTTTCATGTTGCGCTTCTTCCCTAGACGGGGCATAACATGAAATTGGGGGCTCGTCCGTTGGCTAAATGTTCTATTAGCCGAATTTATTTTGCCCATTTGTTTTTGTTAGTGTTTGCCTGGGGTTTTTCTTTTTGTAAGGGAGGTAATATAGAGATTGGCATGACATCAAAATTTGAGCTTGATAAATTTGCGATCGCACAAACCGAGAAGCAATTTGAACAATGTCGGAAAGACGATTTGTTGTTGATCGCTGATTTTTATGATATAGCCGTACCTCGAAGTGCATTAAAAAGGGAGATTAAAGAGGCACTGCACACGGAGCTTGTGAAGCAAAAGGTCTTACCTGGAGCGAGTGTGGTTACGGGTGTTGCAACTACAGCTTCATCTGACGATCTGGAGGCTGCGGAGGCAGAATTCAAATCTGGAGATGCTGCTCGCATGGATCCCGTTAATCCTTCGCCAAAAGACCCTTTGTTGGCAATCCGGTTGAAAGAACTGGAAGTGGAATTATGCCGACAACAATACCAGAATCAGCTCTTGCATGTCCGAGCAGTTGAGCTTGAGACGCAAAGAGACGTCCGGCTGAAAGAGCTGGAGCTTGAACTAAAGACCGGGCGGGCTCGACGTTCACCTTCTCCCGTGTCACGGGGAAATACTCCAGTGCAGACTCCAGTAAATGCCTCCTCTCCTCTCCCTGCAGCGTCGTCTGTGTTGCCGGTAAGTCCTGACGTTGTTTTTGATGTTAGTAGACAAATTTTGTTGGTTCCCACATTTAGAGAGAGTGAAGTTGACACATATTTCACTGTTTTCGAGCGCATAGCAGCCACTTTAAAGTGGCCGAGAAATATTTGGCCTTTATTGTTACAATGCAAACTCGTTGGCAAAGCGCAAGAAGTGTGTTCTGCGCTGACAATTGAACAAAGTTTGGATTACGATTCCGTTAAAGCAGCCGTGTTAAGAGCTTATGAACTTGTTCCGGAGGCTTATCGACAAAAATTTAGAAAGCATGTGAAAATCCCCAGTCAAACATTTGTTGAATTTGCACGTGAGAAAACTACCCTGTTTGAAAAGTGGTGTGCTGCTAGCAAGATCACAAAATTTGAGCAGCTGAAAGAGCTAATTTTAGTGGAAGAATTCAAGAATTGCATTTCGGAGAAGATAGTAGTTTATTTGAATGAGTCCTGAGAACTTGAAGCATGACTGGAGCTCTGTATTTCAGTTAGTTGTTCCACAATCCTACAGGGAGAGTGAACTGGGTGTGGCTCATGACCATGAGCTATCTGGACATTTAGGTATTAAGAAAACCTACAATAACCTTCTGAAACCTTTCTTCTGGCCTGGAATGAAGTCTACTGTGTCCCAGTGATTGTCGGTCTTGTCATGCTTGTCAAGTTGCTGGAAAACCAAATCAGGTTATTTCTTCTATTTCTATTATTCTTAAAGCCCATTCCAGTGATGAATGAACCATTTGAGAAACTTGTAATTGATTGTGTTGGGCCTTTGCCGAGAACTAATTCCGGCCACTCGTATCTGTTAACTTTAATGTGTTCTGGTACCAGGTTTTCCGAAGCGATTCCGCTACGCACCTTGAAAACTCCTGCAATTGTGAAGGTCATCTTTAATTCTGTACAGCTTTTGGTTTTCCAAAAAATATTCAGTCAGATCAAGGATCTAATTTTATGTCCCGTGTGTTTCGCAAGGTAATGGAAAGAATTGAATATCAAACATTGTGTATCTAGTGCCTACCATCCACAGTCGCAAGGGGTGTTAGAGAGGTTCCATCAAACTCTTAAGTCTATGGTTAGGACTTACTCCCTCCAGAATAAGAAAGACTGGGATGAAGAGATCCCTCTTCTGTTGTTTGCAATACCGTGCAACTCCTGTTGCTGTAACTTCTGTGAATGTGGTTGCTTCAGAATATTCTCCTTGCGAGGATGATCTTCATTTAGGAAGTGCTCGTCTTTCTGGAGCTCGTTTGCAAAATTCTGAGTCTCTAGTAACTCTCCATTCAAAACTTTCCCATTTGTATAGTTCATCTCAAAGTGAACTTGTACAGTTAATTGACAAGTATTCTTTTCTTTTTTCAGATGTACCTACAGTGACTGTGTTGTTGCATGCATGATATTGATGTTGGTGACCTCCCTGTTAAGCAGAATGTTTATCTGTGAGTCCTGTAAAAACATTAAATAATGGAAAGAGAAACCCAGTATCTAGTTGAAAATTGTTTAGCTGTGCTAAGCTGTAGTCATGGTGTTACCCATGTTTATTAGTCCAAACCTGATGGAACTTCATGCTTTTGCACTGATTATAGAAAGGTCAATACTTAACTAAAGCAGTGTCAAACAGGCAAATGGGTCAAATAAGCAGTATATATTTGATACAACACTTGCAACAAAACACAAAACAAACAAAAGCAAACAGTTTCACAATCTCACAACTCTCTAAATATAACCTCTCGCAAAAACTCTGCACTATACAAAATGTACTTTTCCGATCACAGGATGGCAAAACATCGCCATGAGGAAGTGCTATCGTGATTTTTAAAGTTCTGTAGACCAATCAGGAGACAGAAACAATAAGCCTGCATGAGCCAATGGGATGGCTTTTCTAGGGAGAGTAGAAAACACAGACAGCCCCAGCACAGCAGAGAAATAGAACAACCACAGGGTGTTGTAATATTAGTAAGGGAGTCATTTTTTCTCATTGGATATTGTGTTTCTCTCTCTTTCTCTTTTCAGGAAATGTACTTAGTAAGTTATGCCACAAATTGTTTTGAAAGAAAAACACAATGAGATTCCCAAGACTACGGTTAGTAATTATATCTCACTGAGTTCATAGCCATTATTTCTTCAGAAATAGCAGATATTTCACGTAAAGATATTTCAGCTCATGCACATGGATGTATGGTATACATCACATCTGTTCGGAAGGTTGCCTTCTGTGTAGTTACATAAGTTGAAATATGTCACCATATCCAAAGTCTCCCTACATTTTCTTTTTTTCTCACTGAATTTTCAACAAGCTTTCCTCTAAAATCTCTCAAATTATAGAAGTAAAACTGGTTGCATGTGGCAATTTGCATGTCATCATTTACTTACCCTTGTGTCATTTCAGAACTCGTTGTTTATTCTGTGAAAATATTTTAAGAAATGTCTCTTTTTTTTCTTGTAAGAAATTAGCACCTGTACATAGTAATACAGGTTTGGGAATTATATGAGGGGGAGTAATGATGGCAGAATTTAGATTTTTGGATGAACTATCCCTTAAAGTGTGGTCAAGGCACCAACTACACGTGCACATGTTTACTTGTCTAATGCGTTTTTCTAAGAGCATTGATTTACTGTTTAATCCCTCACAAAACCTAAT